>OU015491.1:97624037-98224037 GCA_907164885.2 Dolomedes plantarius | reverse complement strand
AAACTCCTCAGCTCCAGATAGAATCGACTGAAATCCAGGATCCAGTTGGTCTCTCCCATGCCAGTCCTCCACCGCCAGAAACAACAGACCCCAAGATGCCAGAATTTCCTACTGCAGTGAAGAAGCCCTGCCCCTACAACCTCAGGCCGAGGAAATAGAGTTCTGGGAAAGATGTTTGCGCGCACGTCTTCTCCAGTTGATGGACAACCCAGCGATTGGCACGTCCAACTCTTCTTCTGCCTGTCTTCCTGTATGGACTCAGACTCTTGCTGCATATGGTATACCTCTGTATCTTTTTAAAGTTTTAATATCTGTGAAGTTACTCCATTCCTGATATATCTGTTAATTATGCACAACCTTGTTTCTTTAACCTCTATAAGCTGATAATGGTGTCGACTCTTAATTCTAAAGTTCTGTTGTTATTGAGTCTACCAATAGTAGAAAAGTAAAATGCTAAATTAACCACTTTGTTGATATAAAATATAATAATATGCAATTAAAATCATTTGGTTCTCCCATATGCCATTGTAAGTAACATAGCAATAGTTAATATTAAGTTTTGTTTCACACTTTGCCTGAATTGCAGGAAACATCATCTGATATCATCTATCAGTCTTCCTTTTTTATTTGTGAGTTGCCTGGAATATGTTTTTTTTTGTACCTTATGTGCAACATGTGATATTTTAATCATCCAAAAGATTCTCGATTTTGTTATTTGAGAAATGAAGCCAAGTTTTTATTGCACAAGGCAATTTTTTTCCATTTCTCAGAAATAAGTCCTCACATTTTTGTAAATATATGTATTGTATTAACTTATTCTTTTGTGTATTTTTTATGGGTGACCAGCTTTCCAGAAAAGTATTGAATCCTGTTATGTACTGTATACAGGTTTGAAGGTTCTCGACCTCAACATGGTCACTATCTCCTGCAGTTGTACATCACCTGCTGCATATAGGTGAAGTTTTTATAAGTTTAATATTGGATATAACTTACCTGTTAGCTTTGTGAAGTGGGTAATGCATCAACTGTTTCTTGTATATAATCATGTATTTTTGTGTTATATTGTATATTTGTTTGTGAATAATGTTATTATAGTGTCCTACAATTTATAATTCTAGAGTACATACTCACCATAATGTATATCCCAACACAATTTTTGCACTTGCTTTTTTAAGTTTTTATGCACATTTACTTTTGCTGTGTGTAATATGCATGGTACAGTGTGGTACACTGTGTTACAAGTTATGTTCTTTATCCAGGGTGTCTCTAAGCTTTTTGCATAGTAATGACTCTTGTGTATGACACCATGCTCTCTGTCACAATGTTGACTGTTATTAGTGCTGACACTTTGCCTATCTAGGACACATAATTTTTGCAATTGACATTAATGGCTTTTCAATGTAACTTTAATTTTTTCTAAGTGAATTTTTACAGGGTTGTTTTTGTGTTTTTTTTTCTTGTTTTTTCAATGGCTGGCCAGCCGACGTGAAGTGTTTAATGTTCTTTTATATAATGTACATACCCTGTGTAACTTGTACTTTTATGTTCATATAATCAAAATTAGGAGCAATTTTTTTCCTCATTTAGGATCTCCAATGTGTACCTTTGTAAACTAGACTCAATATGAGCTGTAATGATATTTTTCCCTCATCTAGGGTCTTCAATGTAATACATTGTAATGCACTGGTGTAATCACATTTTTCCAAAGGATCTTCAATGTAACTTTTTTGTAAGCCTGCCAGCTCCCACTCCTAGCACATTGTTAATTCTAACTCAGCTCTCTTTGGGGAATTTTCCCTCATTTGTTTTTTTCTTCACTTGGTGAAGGGGGAGAGTGTTATAAAGACTCATGGAGTATATCTATTAATATTCAGGTCTTTATAACTGTCTCTCATAACTGCCATACATTGGCAGAAAAGAAAAATGATTTATTGCCAAAAAAGGCGATGCACGCCAAATCTGGTGTATTGAGCCTGTATTGCGCAGGCGCGAAGTACAGATTGGCGCATGTCAGGCTAGCTTCGAAAAGTAGCGGGAGACAGCCCTTGGACGTGTAGGAGGTTGGTGACCTTTTGGGAGCGTGTGTTGATAATCGAGAGTGGGGGTGCGTGGCATGGCCTAGTATAAGTATTTACTTTTTTATTATGTTTAGCTAAAATAAACTTCTTATTTGCTCCTTAAACCCCTTGTCTGTAATTTAATTTGCTGTAGTAGATATTGTTTCCTAGGTATGAATAATTTGAGTATTGTAATATGCCTAGCACGTGGGTCAGGCTATATGTAGGGTTAAATATTTTCCTGCTAAGCTAAGTGCTGTAAACTTAAAGTAAATATTCTACTTAATCTATGTTACCTGAGACCTATCTGGGTTATCTTTCATGTCGCTTTGTTACTTGAAATTAATTCTGTAACTTAAATTAATACACAACGCTTTTCCTGTTTCACCTTTTTATGGCTGGCTTAACTATTCGCTAATTTGCTACCACTTGTTCCGATACGGTTTCCCATTTTGGAGTCGTAATTCTCGGCTTCACAACACCCACTGCGTGGCAGTTCCCGACGATAACGACTATAGAATGCGAGTTCAAATGAAAGCGTTCTAATCATAGAATTTCTAACATCACTCACTACATGACTGTATTTCTATATTATGCAACCAGTTAGTATAGCGAACATTGCATTCGCCTCATGTTTTAGCCATAGCACATACATATATAAATGCATATTTATAAACAACTTACGGACAAAGTATCTGAAAATTAAAGTTAATATGTATGGTCTGGTAAATGCTAAATGCTTGTTCTTTAATTAAAATTGGAACTCTTCAATGACTTAAGTATTACACTACAACACTTTTATGTAGATTTAAGATTCTGATAAATACAAAAATAATACTGTAGAATACCTTGCATAATACTATTCGAGAATACTGTGCTTATAATTCTAATTAGCGATGAAAGGCCATTATAATAAATTCTGAAAGGGCATGATTGCATACAGGAATGATGATGAACTGGAATTAAATTCCTTAATATATTGAAACTACAATGCTTCTATGTATATTATCAAACTTATTTGTTACATATTCATCAAAATTCCTTTAGTTTATTCACCTTTTAGGAATACCATCACGTGTCTTGAATAGTTAGTGATTATATTTTGATACCATAAATAAAGCACTTCGGTTTTTGTTTTTGTTTAAATTAGTTTAAATACTAAAGCAGAACTAAATGCTTGTGTTATGATCACAAATAAATTATTACTAAACACAAATAATTGGAACTTACAATCGAAAAAATCCTAGAAATCTACATATAGCAACTTAGATACAAGATTCTGTAGTTGCAATTAAAACCAAAAGAAAAACATTTCAAAAATCAAAATGCAAAGAGGCGATCGACCAGTGTTTTCATCAGGAGATCTGACCGAGTCAATCACCTCGAAAGTAACCTTTCTGATAGGATGCAGGCCAAGCCTTAAAAACATCCCAATGCCCCGAGATCCCCACATTGAAAACAGAAAGTCAGAAGCATAGATAAATCGAAATCAAAACGCAGTATCATAAACTCAAAAACAGGAAATTCCAAGTCAACTTACCAAAATCTCAGTCAGAAGAACAGTGAGTGTGGAAATTAAGAACCGACTATTTAACCAGAAGTTTTGCCAGTGCCACAGTTGAAACCAAAAAACCAATAAAGGAACTTCCGCGTCCCGTCGAAATGATCGACTCGATCAGGACTCCTGGTGGAGAGACTGGTCGATCACTTCTTTGCATTTTGATTTTTTTAAATGGTTCTTTTTAATTGCAACTACAGAATCTTGAATCTAAGCTCCTATATGTAGATTTCTTCGATTTTTTCGATAGTTATTTCCAGTTATTTGTTTTTGTTCTGGTCGCCCGGCGTCTCACAGACACCAGAGGTAATTTGATTACATTTTGCATATTCATGGACTGGTCTATATGCCCAGTAGATGCAGTACCTTCGAAATATTTATGTATGAGTCATAACTAATAAACAAAACACCTGCAGTTGGTATCATTCTTATATAGTAAACGGGTATATACCAAAACACCCGTTTACCGTTTCTCCAAATTTGTATAAATATTAATATATATATATATATATATATATATATATATATATATATATATATATATATATGTGTGTGTGTGTGTGTGTGTGTGTGTATACCCACAAATATTCACAGTGAACTATATAATACGTATCGGATTTATAAATATCTTCAAAACTAAGAAATATATCCAGAAATTTCCTTGTGTTCCAAGTTCCTTGCATCAACAAATTTTGAAGTAATTAAATCCTTTTCCTCTTTCATCCTTAAAGCAACTGAACTGGATGTCACAAAAAGTAAATCTTAAATCATTGTTTTCTTTGGTATTTGAGTATTATCTGAAAATTAAAGAATTCCTTTGTGAATAGAGGGGGAAATATTCAGTGTTAAACTTTACTTATTTGATCTATTATAATATCTTCTTGGGCTTGTGGCGGCCCTGTGGTACAGCGCGCTGGGTTACGGTGCTGAGGGTGCTCAGATCGAATCCCGGCGTGGCGCCACGAAAAATGCTTCCGTTCGTGTCGTCCCTTCATAGGGGGTAATGCTGTCCGCCTATATGGTGCCCCCATAATAAAATGGGCAGTAAAATTGCGGTGTAGTATAGGCCAATGTTTCATTACAAGTGCCTCCGCATTGGAGAAAAAAAAAATAATATCTTCTTTTCTAACACTTTGAAGTAACTGTTGTAATCTAAGAATAACCAAGATCATATGCCTGATTTAAATTTTGAACCGACATAATTTTTCGAGAAATATAAAAGTAATATATATATATATTACTTTTATATATATATATATATATATATATATATATATATATATATATATTACACAGAAACGTTGCCGATATATGAACCTCTAGCGGCCGTTCCGTTCAACCTATCGAGATGAGATTTCAGATATAGTTATTCAGAGGTATGAGCTCGGGATTCTGAGAACGGCAACACAGTGACGCTCACGGTTACGGTTATAGGTATAGAAACTCGAAAATTTCAAATGGCAACGCCCACTTTTTCTCGTCGCAAAATGCTCAGCGAATACAAAATCCCTAAAAAGTGTTGGAAAGGTACGTGTATCACAAAAAACGGACGCGTTATGCACGCACAAAAAACAGCTCTGCGCACGGCCAACAAAGACACGATCGGAACGCACGGAGTAAATTTGCATATGACAGAGGCTAGAAACCAATCACAGAATGCCGTTCGCCAGATATTTAGCGCAGAAAACCTATAAAAAGCTGTCCGGTCGTATTTTTGTTAGCCACTCGCAGAACCGTTTTTTTTTGTGCGTGCATAACGCGTCCGTTTTTTCTGATACACGTACCGTTCCAACGCTTTGTAGGGTTTTCGCATTCGCTGAGCATTTTGCGAGGGAAAAAATAGGCGTTGCCATTTGAAAATTTAGAGTTTCTATACCTATAACCGTAATCGTGAGCCTCACTGTGTTGCCGTTCTCAGAATCCCGAGCTCATACATCTGAATAACTGTATCTGAAATCTCATCTCGACAGGTTCAACGGAACGGTCGCTAGAGGTCCCGATATCGTTTTTGTAGGCCCTTCGCAATGCTGTTTTTTTGTGCGTGCATAACGCGTCCGTTTTTTATGATACACGTACCGTTCCAACGCTCTCTAGGGGTTTCGCATGCGCTGAGCATTTTGCGATAGGAAAAAATGGGTGTTGCCATTTAAAAATTTCGAGTTTCTGTACCTATAACCGTAAACGTGAGCACCACTTTGTTGCTGTTCACAGAATCCTGAGCTCATACCAGTAAATAACTGTATCTGAAATCTCATCTCGATCGGTTGAACGTAACAGCCGCTAGAGGTCCATATATCGGCAAAGTTTCTTTATGACCACCCGATGTATATATATATATATATATATATATATACACAGTGGAATCTCGATCAATTGTTTCCCGAATCCTCGTTTACCCGTATTTGTCGTTTATTTCTTACAGTCCCAACGATCATATTGCTTTGTTATGTTCCCGCATCTATCGTTTTCCCGCATTTATCTTTCATTTCAGTCGGTCCTTTGAAAAATGATACATCGAGATTCCACTGTGTGTATATACAGTGTGTAACAAAATTATAAGACCACTGTGGATTTTGTGATTTTTACTATAAATAGTATAATTTTTTAAAATTAAATTAGTTTGATGTTAATAAATGAAATATGAAATATATGTATATTATTTTTAAGAGATATTTAAATATACTAATTATTTTATCAACAATTTCAAATTTTTCCAATCAAATATCTGTAACAAAATTATAAGACCACTAGTTAAAACAAATTTTTTAAATAAAACTAATATGATGTTGATCCACCATTTTTCTGAATTACTTAAAATACTCGATTTTTCATTGAATTAATTAGGTTTTCGAGCAAATATTTGGGAATTTTGTCCCATTCATCCATGATAGCTAGTTCCAATTCATACACAGAATCATACTGACGGTTATTTGCATACACTTGACGAGCCATATGGCCCCACAAGTTTTCTGTGGGATTCAGGTCTGGACTAAGGCTTGGCCAGTATAAGACCTCGATATTTTCTTTTTGAAACCAGTTTTTAGTTGATTTAGGCACATGGCATGGCGCATTGTCTTGCTGAAATTTCCAGTTTGATCCTCTTAAAAATGGGCCAAAAGGTATAAGGTGTTGGTAAAGCAGTTGTTGATAACAAATGGAGTCCATTTTTCCAAGAACTCGCTGCAGATCACATTTCCCATCATATGCAAAAGCTCCCCACACCATCACAGAGCCACCACCCATCTGTCTACTGAAGAAAACCGAGGTTCCGTTCGTAAATCATGCCAGTTGGAAATATTACCGTCCGGGCCATCCAAATTAAATTTTTTTTCGTCAGAAAAAATAATATTTTCCAAGCAGCATCTCAGGTCATGACTTCCTTTGCCCACTTCAGCCTTCCTTCTTTATGATGCATTAACAGTCTTGGTTTTCTTTTTAATTTCCGAAGAGCAGCAACATTTGAATCTTAAAGTGCGCCAGACTGTCATATGTGAAATAGTTTTACTTGTCTGCTGTGTGATTTTACGAGTAGACAAGTTCTGTTTCGTTGCAAGCTTGAAAATTCGTCTATTATAGCGAGCTGATAATTTACTCTTTCTGCCAGATCTTTTATATTTTCCATAAAAATCTCTTTTACTTAAAACGTTATGAATAGCAGTTTTAGAACGTTTAAGTATCTTACTTATTTCACGTTCCGATTTTCCAGAGCCCTTATAAAACCAAATTTTTCGAACTTCTAGTTCAGATAATTCTCTTCCACGTGGCATTGTGAATTTACTCATAAAAACAAACAAATAAAATACTATTTTCTTTTACAATATTATCATTTGGACTTTTTTTTGTGATGTAAAGTTACAGTTTATCTACCATTTTGAAAGAAAAAATAAAATAGTTTTAAAAACGCAAACGATTTTAAATAAAAAAATAAGTGGTCTTATATTTATGTTACACCGAGATTTCAAAAAATCATTTACTGTGTGAAATTAACTCAATTTTTTTCCTTTAAGCGATTTATTTGAGAAAATATAACTTTTTTCATTTGCTTCAAATTTTAAAATTATTCATTTTATGCAGTGTAATATTAAAATGAGTGATATTTTGGGTGGTCTTATAATTTTGTTACACACTGTATATATATATATATATATATATATATATATATATATATATATATATATATATACATTTGCTGTTTTTTATTTTTCCTATTGTAAAAGTTGCATATAAAATTACATTTTTAAAAAAATTTGATTGATTTTCTTTTACATCCATCATATCTTTAACTGACTGTTTTAATATATGTTTATTTTTACAAATAGAATAACAAAAACCTGAATTAGATAGCGTGGCGTTTCATGCTTGCAATTTTTAAATACGTGCCCAGGGCACGGATACATGTTGTTTTAACTTTTGGTTTCAATTTGTGTTATGATGTTTCAGAGAAGGAATTTGTGCTAAGAACTGAATAAGTCTTCTACATAAAATAGATTAAATGATTTAACTCTCCATTCTTATGCTCAAGAATAGTGAATAGGAGATTATTTTGCACACTTCTAAACTCTGTATCTTAAAATGCCAGAAGAGGAATCTAGGCAGCCCAGCTTTGAAGTTTCTAATGAAGAGAGATTGTCGTTACTCGAAAGAGTAAAAGAGTAGTTTCTAGTATTGAATTTGCGAACAAAATTACTGTGTTGTATTCGAGAGGGGCATAGTAGAAGGCAAATTTTATTTATGAAGAATATCCTGAGCAATTGCATAGCGTAACACCACATGCCAAGAATAAAGAGTTAAATCTAAGAAACCTCCAATCGGAACTATAAGCATGGAGGCTGGAACTTTATCTTAACTATTAATGTATCCTTATCTTAACTATTCCTATGTTCAGATTATTCAAATTAAGGAAAGACCATTTTTTAAGTTAATCCTTTTTCAAGGTCATTTGAATGTTTATTAATCTTATATTCAAATTCAGTGTTGCTATCTATAATTAATTAATCTTTGGATTCTAAAAAAAATAAAGGAAAGATAGGAAAAACATGCACAATTAGATCTGTTTGTGGTAAGTACTGTTAACAATCCTCTATATATCTATCCTTGAATATCAGTATTTCACTATATGGGGGACTATAACATCAAAATATACTGCAGAAGTTTGTGTTCTACTACACAGTATTACTTTGTGTAAGTAGTAATCTATATCTGATGAATTATAAGATGATGGCAGAAATGATATTTTAAGAAATGCCAACAGTACATACTACACTGAAGCGTTCTTAGAAAAATGTTTAATATTTTCCAATAGTCATCAGTTATTTAGTGCACCTTACGACAAACATTCGTCTTTACGGGATATTATCGGTTACAAATATTGCGCCAAGTTGGCGATATTTTACAATCGGTAAAACATACGTTTGTCTTTAAATGTTCCAAGATAAAGCGCTATTGCTTCTGTCAGGATAAATAATGGAATGTCATTAAATTTATCGGCGGAATAGAAAGGAATAACCATTTAGTTAAAATGTGATAGTTTTAGAGCTATTTATTAAAAGTTTTCCATTCTGAATTATTAAACATCTGAATTATTAAACTCTATTAGAACCAGAATGTTTATCTTTTGAAAAGTGTAACCAATTTTAAATACTTGGTAAACTAAATGAAAATTTCCCTATAACATATCACAGCAATTATTGCAATATATTATAAAAATGTCCAATTGTTTTTAAGATTTTGCTTTTGTTGGTGATAATTTTTTAAATAATTACTCAAAAAATATGTGTATTCTAAAACTAACTGGAATATATTAGGACCTTTATTCGCACAAATTATGGCCTTGGACTGGTCCGAAGCCGGTCGTGATCTTCGGTGATCGCCGTGATCGCCGTGATCGCCGTTCGCATTTCTGTACCCAGAAAGCTTTTATATTGCACAAAACATAAATTTTGACATCTTAAATTGAGTCTTGAGTAATGAGTCCATAAAATCATTAAATATGTCACTTATAGTTGATCACTTCCAGCCACTTATAATGATGCATCCGAAACACATGAGAGTTTCAGTACTGATCAAACAACCCTACTCAACGGCTTATTGCATATGAAAGTTACAACCTGCAAGCTACAACATAAAAATGTCCAATTTGCACTTGCTTTTGCTTTTGTTGCATTTTGCTTTTGTTGGTGATAATTTTTTAAATAATTACTCAAAAAATATGTGTATTCTAAAACTAACTGGAATATATTAGGACCTTTATTCGCACAAATTATGGCCTTGGACTGGTCCGAAGCCGGTCGTGATCTTCGGTGATCGCCGTGATCGCCGGTCGCATTTCTGTACCCAGAAAGCTTTTATATTGCACAAAACATAAATTTTGACATCTTAAATTGAGTCTTGAGTAATGAGTCCATAAAATCATTAAATATGTCACTTATAGTTGATCACTTCCAGCCACTTATAATGATGCATCCGAAACACATGAGAGTTTCAGTACTGATCAAACAATCCTACTCAACGGCTTATTGCATATGAAAGTTACAACCTGCAAGCTACAACAAATGCAAAAATCACATAAAATTTCAGAAAAACTTCCTACTGAGTTCTGTGAATTGGTAACTTTTTTTTATTTTTCTATGGGGGAAATAAAATAGGGAAAGCAGCTTGAGAAAGATTAAATTATGATGGGTAACATCATTTCGGAAATGACAACAAACATTTTTAATGGTCACGTTTATCTAAAGTTTCTGTCTTCTAAGCGTAGCGTGTGGAAAAACCGCAAACTTTCGGAGACGTCGAGACTGGGCAAAACTTTACGGGTGCTAGGGAAGTGGGGTTAATCTTTAGGCACACAACTACAGAAAAACAATGAAAGGTGTACTGAGTTGCAACTCTCTTATAATTTTCTTGTTGTGAAAGAAAATAAATAATCTCAACGACAATTCGACGAATACTGCTGAGAATGTTGCACGTCTCAGTGCCGACGCCTACCGCGGTTATAAGTCAGAAATGCTTACAATAAACAGGCGGACATCAAAACTGGATTTCGGGATATCGGACAACCTGCTCTAAAGAATCTAGATTTCTATAAGAATCATACGTATAGCCTTTCGCAATTGCAAAATTGAAATGAGGATATGCTGCCATCGGAGTGTTACGTGGAACAAAACCAAGCTGGAGACAGGAGTAAAATACTTTTGTCAATGATTCCTTCGAACACCTAGAGTCTGACTGTACGCGAGAGAACGCTTTGACTTCTAATCCTTATCACTATTCCATATCAACAGCCATTTGAAGAAATGATCAAGCTTCGAATTTCTAAAATATTTATTGAAAAGAGCGTGAAGGGTTTGAAAACTTAAAAACTGATTTTTATCTACGAAGCTTGACTACATACTCTCTAAGAATGGATGGACCATATCATATCATGAAAGTAAAATACGATAAATCACCTTTAGTAATCTTATTTCATTCATATCTGAGTGAGAACTGTTTGAGACAAAGGGAGAATCAATATTACATTGTATAATTGTCGGTAAGCGGCATATTGATTTGCTCTTTTATGTGCATGCTTTTTTCATAGTATGATTATTTATGGCAATTGATATGAATTTCTGTCTAGAGAAGACCAATTCTTTACAAGTATAGTTTTGTGATTCGTACACCGAAAATATAATTAATGCTAAATCCACGGAGTAGTATCAACTTACCTAAGTTGTCTATTCCTGTTATTAGCAACATTAAAATATAAAGTTTTCTTTAATATGCTACAATTGATACGTTTTTACCATAATAAAGGATCGTCACAATTAGAACCCCGAAGATGCTTTAAAATTAGTAAATATATTGCCTCCTGTTTCCACCTCTCAAAATAGTAACATCAACATTGGAATTCGGAATACATTACCTTCCTTATAAAAGGGTTGAATGAGCACCGGGAATTTAGAGTTAAAATATTTCTAACATTCTAATTTACATGCTCCAGTTGAGCTGATTTGATTTCACGCACTTGGAGCTTCAGATTAGTGGTCATTTCACCTCGCTGTGGAGAGAGAGAGAGCGAGGATTTTAATGCTTTAGAGGAGATTGATTCAGTCGTACGGGCAAAGATTACTTTTATATTTCGCGAAAAATTATGTCGGTTCAAAATTTAAATCAGGCATATGATCTTGATTATTCTTAAATTACAACAGTTGCTTCAAAGTGTTAGAAAAGACGATATTATAATAGATCAAATAAGTAAAGTTTAACACTGAATAATTTCCCCTCTATCCACAAAGGAATCCTTTAAGTTTCAGATAGTACTAAAATACCAAAGAAAACAATGATTTAAGATTATTGTTTGTGAAATGCAGTGCAGTTGCTTTAAGGATGAAAGAGGAAAAGAATTTAATTACTTCAAAATTTGTTCCTGCTAGGAGTTTGTAACACAAGGCAATTTCGGCATAGCATTTCTTAGATGCGAAGTTATTTATAGATCCGATACATATTCTTTAGATCACTGTGAATATGTGTGAATATGTGTATATATATATATACACACACACACACACACACATATATATATATATAGAGAGAGAGAGACAGAGATAGATAGATAGATAGATAGATAGATAGATAGATAGATATGGGGGGGGGCGGGCGGCTGAGTGTGCATAGAGGAATAGCTACGCCTAAACTATGGCCTATATATTATACAATAACAAAAAGTCCATGACTAGTTTTTTAAATGTCCTAAATCTATCTAGATGTGTGAACCCTAGTCTTTCAGTCTAACCCTGCAGCTAGCATTATAGTATTAAAGATATTTTCCCAAAATTTAAAGCTTGATGACTACAACCAATGAAATCGATGGACATTAGTGCCGAAAGAGCCCAAGAAGCCCCTACCTGAGCCGGTTTCTGGACAAGCATACTGTAAGGACTTCGCCTAAAAACAAGACTGACAGCCTTTAATATTTACAAAATGCTTTATTGGCATTCTAGATTAACTATAGGCTCTATACAATAATTACAAAATAGACATTATCTAAGGATAATTCGCGGGTTCAGGATATCATGAGAGGAACGCGGCAGGCTCTCCGTCTCTGGCACACGTCTGACGACGAGGGTTGTTCACACCTGTAAAGCGAAGTCAACTGCCCCCTAATACATCAAGGTGTCGACTATATATCCGCTCATTCTTCGTGGGGGTTCCTTTTAAGTTACCGCTTGCCGCGCTGTGCCTTCAAGCGTCTGACCAGCCGACACTAGCCTTTCATCTGGACTCCATTGTCAACTAGGGAATCGTTTCCAAAAGAGGTTCCTTTCTTGAAGTGTATCGAAGAGTCACTACGACACGGCTTTGTGTAACTAAACGGAAGGTCACCTTTCGGCACTGATAAAACACCTTAGATGACAAAGACGGGTGTCCCTTGGAATTTACCCGTAGGGACCGTCAAGTCATTACAATACGTAGAAAGGGAGTTATGTAATAGCGCTCTTTGTCGGAATCTCTTTGCAATGTAAATACGCTATTGTCGTCGGTGTGTTTATTTCATTTCTGACCCGAGATTTAAATGCGTGTATTTTTGTAATTTCCTTTATTGAATTGTACATTGACTTTTATGGTACTTATTGTGAAAAAGGGTACCGCTGGTATCAGACCTCCCGTAAACTTGTGTATGAGAGAGAGCAGCTTTGATGAATGTAGACATCAAATAACAAAAAACAATTCAAAGTTAATTACAATAGACTCTTTCCATATTGTAAATACTGACTTTTATATCGATTGTTTAAGGAAATTTTTCCCCGGCTTGTTCTTTTGTTCTGTGGCTTTAACGACTATCCCAATATATAGAAAAGATTCGTGTTTTAATCAACATAGCAATTTCAATTTATGGTAATTTACTTAATTCCATCCATTTTTAAAAAAGAAAAAAATCTCTCGTTCATATCTAAGATATTAATGTTCGTCTTGAAATCGTTAGACTCTGAACTCTAAGGAATGTTGGGTTATGAATGTTAAAACGAACTCATAACAGTGTTCCTTTCCACCCTTAGTTCTTGAAATAAATTGTTTTCGGATCTCGTAAAAGGAACCTATATATTCTTCCTTATTACTTCTTTTTCGAACAAAATCATCATTTCCGAAAGAAACGGAAAATATAAAGGAATGGAATAAAGGGTATTGATGATTGTTGAAAATTTTGTAACTATCGGCTTTTTGAGAGTTGTCGGAGAAAAAGGTAATTTTTTAACCACATATATTGTGTTAAATATCTTGAAGTATGATTAGCTTTATTAAAAAACTGTATAGATTAATAGCATAAGAGGAAACGTGAGCTCAACCGATGCTTTGGTTAGACCAACAGATAATAAATTAAATAGGTGGGTCAATGTAGAGTTTCACGTAACAGAGAATATAGATACAGAAGCATATTAAAAAATTAAAAGTTTAAAACAGAAACAATTTGAAATATACACCGTTTATTGTGCATATAACTCTTAATGGTGAACTCAAATATTAGTTTCGCTCCCAATAAAATGCATTCTGTTGTTAACACAAATTGTGCCGCAGTAGAAATTTCTCAGACGCGAACATTTTGCAGGTTCTCGCTAAAAGGGAGTGTAATACACAAACATACGAAATAAAAACGTCTCACATTGAAGATATCATGAAACACGATTAATCATCACTCCCCAGCAAAAGATAAAATCTGAAATATAGACCTGTTATCCTTTATTTATATGTTTGAGTAAGGACGTCGCACACCTTTGTACAATTTTCCAGAAAATGTTGCTCCTAGAAGTTTTTAGCTGATTTCAATCAGTTCTTATTTTTGTCTTTGTTGATCATTTTCCAAATTGAAGGTTGAAAATTACCACATTGAAATCAAGAAGGTGTCTTGCCACCAATATGCTTTCAATTACTCGTTTCGCTCCAAGTTCAATTCGTCGTCACAAAAATCTTCTTTGAAACCAGTATATATATATATATAGTATACATACATATATATATATATAGTATACATACATATATATATATATATATATATATATATATATGTATATATATATGTGTGTGTGTGAGTCAGAGAAGTAAGGAAGCAAGTATTAGTGTAACTGTTTTGTGGAAAGTTTTCAAAAGTAGCTGTTGTTCATGTTTACAACACTAGTGGACAACCAAGCAAAATACCAGGTCTCAAAGTAAGGCATATGTTCGTCGTCGGTTGCTGGATACTCGAGCTGAAAGTTTCCAGACATGGACAGTCCAATACACGGTCATCACGTCAAATTATATTCAATCTTAATCAGGGTGCAACTCCTGATTGAGATTAAATTTAACTTAAATCACTCAAGACCTAACTCCTAGTCAGGGATTTCTCAATGTACGTATTAGTCGTTGCAAATTACACCTTGCTGGGTTTAGAATTCGCTGTTTGAAAGCCTTTGCTGTCTGCAGCCAACAAGGTCAAACGTCTCCAGTTCATACAGGATAGAAAGTTTGGACCCTGAGTGCATTTTCACAAATTTCAGGATGGCTGCTGTAAGTTTTAGGGGCTGTTTTTCTAGCATTGTTTGGCCTTTTAATTCATGTGTATCAACCTCTGAATGTCAAAATTTTCTTAAATATTATCGTTGAAGATGCATTTTCAGTTACGTTAAGGGTTTACGACATAGCATATGAATACTTCCCGCAGGACAATGCTCCCTGCCGTAAAGGTCACTTTGTCTCCAGTTGGTTTGAAGAATATTGCGGAAACTTGATCTTGCTTAGTTAGCCTCCATAATCGGCATTTATCAGTCCAATGGATTATTTGTGGGAAGAGGTTAAAAGGGGCATCAGGGACCTGAATACAGAACAATCAGATCTTACAGAACTGGAAAGTGCAGTTTATAGGACATGGTCTCAGATTCCTCAAACCGCCTACCAAGATCTCATAGAGTCCATACCGGGTAAAATCCTAGATGTATTGAGAGTGAAAGGTGGCGCAATAATGTACTACGTAGGTAGTCACAAAAAATTGGCCGCTTACGTAAATATAAATAAATAAATAAATATAAATATATATATATATATATATATATATATATATATATATATATATATGTGTGTGTGTGTGTGTGTGTGTGTGTGTATAATAGAAACTAGACTCATTTTACAAATAATTACGAGGTCCGAAAAAATTTTCCTACTCATCTAGGTGTTTTAAAATTCCGTTTTCATTTTACCTCAACAATTGTTTAACCTTTGAATACTTTTAATATAAAATACATATTTAATTTAATGATTTTTAGCTGAATAATTGATTTTACAGTTATTGCTCTATCAATCTGTACCAAATGAGTATAAATAAAGTCTTAATTACTCCAGAAAATTGTATAAAACTTTTTAATCACCTGAGTCATTCGGAATTGATCGAGCTAACATACTTGAAATCCTTTATCATGAAACTAAAAAAAATATTCATATTCATTATTTTCTATCATACAGAATATCGCATCCATTAATATTGCTATGCTGTCGATCGGAAGGATTATATGTTATTTCTCTTAAAGAAGATTCTTCTATTTCTCCACCACCCATACTTTCTTGTATCAAGTTGTTTTCGCATCTCACATAAGGAAGATGTATACATTCTTACATATTTTGTTTCTCTAACGAAATCATTATTTCCGTAAGAAAAATGGAAAGGGAAGAATTGAAGAATGTGCAGAGTAGTTACAGTAAATTCACAACAGTATGGAAAATTTTGTAGCCGTTGGCAGCATGAAATTTTTTGCTCTGCCTTGCAATAAGTGAATTTAGATAGTCTTCTGCTGATTCTTCAAGCACCAAGAAAAGACAAATTTCCAATCTGCAACCATATGTCAAAGCTATTTGGATAGTTTTAAATTATAATAGAGATATACAGTCGAGTCCTGATAATCCGAAACGATTGAGACCAGACCCTTTTTGGATTAACGAATTTTTCGGATTAAGCGAATTTTTTTTTTAACCAACGCTGTGGCACTTGTAATCAAACATTGGCCTATACCACGCGACAAGTTTACTGCCCATTTTATTATGGGGGCACTATACCCCATATGAAGGGACGACACGAACGGACGCATTTTTCGTGGCGCAACGCCGGGATTCCATCTGAGAACCCTCAGCACCGAAAACCAGCGCGCTGTACCACAGGGCCGCCAAGAGCTCGGATTAAGTGAAATCATTCTTAAAATAAATTTAAATTTCATAATAAGGTGTGATTACATAAATATTACATATTACGTGTGATTACCCAGTTTATTTTATAAGGTCTGTCTAAACATTGCCAAATCTCGGGACGAAATGGGTGATAAGAGAGCGGAACACTGCCTAGTACAGTACAGTAGAGTTTAAGATATTAGACGATCAGCAAATTGTTGAAATGGTTTTGGAAGAACCTGTCAACGTCTCAGACGAGAGTGAAGGTGAAGCAGACGGTTACAGGGAGCAGAGGGTATTCCACTCAGACGAGGCAGTTGTATTTCTTATAGCGCTAAGCTACGTACAGCAACACTCAGCCACGACCCCAGAGGACACACACACTAGCGTAATTTGGCTTCAAGGGAGAGATATTCTTCTCTTCAACAAAAAAATTTAACAGATTTTTTTTTTCAAACCAAGGTAGTTCCGTAATAATTACTTCAGTACATTGTCAAACTTTGAATTTTCTTGTAATTTTCAGAAATATACTTTATATTACTTAGTATCACTGTGGTTTTATTGTAACCTTAGTTCTTTTTTACTTCGATGTCGGATTAAGCGGACTTTCGGATTACCGAAGTTCGGATTATCGGGATTCCACTGTATAAATATATGTCTGGAATTAGTTTTTCCTCGTCTTTACTTGTGGACAAATGAACGTAACTGGGAAATTTTTTCAATGTCTATAACAATTTTTTTTTTGTAACTAATCTGAATCCTAAATAAAGGTGTTTTATGATTTAAGTAACAGAACTAAAGGATTTTTTTCATTTTTTAAAATGCCTCGATGTTGTGTAAAGTTCTTGTGAACTGAAATCTGCACCAAAGAAATTACGTGTATAAATCATACAGAGATGATGGTTTTGTGTTGGTGATACACTCTAGTTGTGAAATTGCGTATGCTGCTATTGACCAACCCTTTTGTCTTTATAGCCTATGTCGATTTTGAATGCTATGAGCTGCGGGTGGGGGAAGGTTTAGATTTTGGAACGGTACGGAGCCTCTTTGTTTGAATTTGGGGGGAATGAAACATTTTTATGATGCTTCGAGTATTTAGTTCAAACTTCCCAAGCATTTTTTATGAATGTATTTCTTCTATATGCTTCCGACTATGATATATTTTTTAATAGTATTCAGATTTTTATGTTATTAATGATTACAAAATTATTAGAAATTTTACTATTAAAAACAACTGGCCGTACACTTTCCTGTGCCCGTTAAAAGAGAACTTTTAGAAATACATGGCGGTTACATATCACTTAGAACCTTCAAGTTTTAAAGGGCTTGATTAAATTAAGTACTTACTCATCAGGTATTCACTACTTGAATAGAAAATGCTACATCATGAGAATTCAAATGATAACTTGAAAACATCGGATTTACCCTGAACTGCATTAAACTAAATTTTAAAAATCTTTTGTTGCCATTATCCTTATCAAAATTTGTACACTATCGATGAGTAACGCTACTGGAGAACTCTGTTTTTTCTCACTTAAGAATTTAGAAAATGATTTACGTAATTCATGAAGTATTGCGCATTTAAATAATTTTTCTGTGAAGTTTTAAAAATAATAAAGTTTTAAAAACATTACATTTTGAAAATATTATTCATAAATCCTACAAAAGTTAATGCATGTTAAGAGTCACGTGTTTCAGTTAGAACTGTTATTTTCGATAGAAGTATAATATATCTCAAAGTCTAGTTTCGTTGAACTGTTCCTTGTACTTTAAATCTTTTAAATTGATTATTTCAATGTTTACGACAAAAATCGTTTTTAAATTTTGATTAGCAATTAAATTAAAAAATAAAATGCGCTCATTGTTGGTGTTCCGATAAAACTTATTTTCGAAACGACAGGGGGGAGAGACTCCGTAACCCCATATAATAATCTTATTGAATTTTTTATACAATTCAAATGAAGAATTTCACGTCAACTTTCAGGCATGAATCTATATAATCTGGCCTAAAAGGGAAAAAGGTAGTGTCTCAAAATTAAGTTGTGCGTGATAGCATTTGGATGCTTAATTATAACCATTTATAACCAGTCATAACATCTATTATCGCCCGAGGTATTCACCTCTGGTTATACAGAGGCTGATCGCACATTTTTTAGACGATTTTGGTAAGCGGTAATTAAAAATTCGTTTGCTTCAAAAGAAATAATTGGAATTGTACTATGTTTTTAAAAGTCAAAATTATCGTCTGCGGCTTGAAAGATTTGTTTTTATTCAAAATGGCGTTTTTAACAAAGAAGTGGTTCGAAGGCTACATTTATGCTCTTTCCGAAGAGAAATATGCATACTCCGTTATACAAAAACGATGTAAGAGTCATGTTTTTGTGATATCTAAAGCGTCGATAGGTAATATCGTCAACAAGAAAGGGAAAAAAGTCAAATTAGAGCCTGAAGTGGGGCAAAAATTCCAAACAAATATCCAAGGAAAAAACGGACATCTTCGACAATTGCAAAGGTAAGTTGTTTAATGTTAAAAGAAAATCCCCCTAGTCAAAGGACAGTTGGAAAATCATTAAAATGCTCGGTGTCCACTGTAAGCAAAATGATAAACGTTGATTTAAATCTTAAGCGAAAAAACGCAATGTGCATCGTCTTCTTCCAAATCATATCGCTGAACGCAGGACACGCTGCAGAATTCTATATGAGAAACACTTATCCAAAGAAAAATGGAAAACAATTGTCACAATAGATCAATCATGGGTGTATTTAAATGATTGCAACAAAAAAACAGCCATTTATTATCATAAAAGGGGAGAAAAAAATTTAAGTACATGGTTCAAAGAATCGAAAGAAAGTTTTTCCTAAGGGATTCATGATTGTTTCTGGTTTTTCTTATAATGGCAAGTTAAAAATAAAGAGAGAGGAAAAAAATGTCAAGATTAACTCCAAATACTATCAGGAACATATTTTATCGCCAATTTTTCTGAATGAAATACCATCGCTTTACCCACAGTGCCATCAATCTGTGAGACTCCATCAGGACAAAGCTAGCAGTCGCACATCAAAATCCACTGTAAATTTCCTAAAAGAAATGGAACAAAAAACTGGTATCAAGGCCATGCCCTTCACTGATATCCCTACTAAATCTCCCGATGTATCACCTATGGATTTTTGTGCTTTCGGACTTTTAAAATCTGCATTATCCAAACGTCGTCCCAAAACCCTTACAGGACTCTGGAAAGCTGTTCAGGAGGAATGGGATAGAATACCTCTTCTGACACTTCAAAAGGCATTATTATCCTGGAAATTGCGGGGTCGAAAGATAGTTCAGAATAAGGAATGTCAAATAGAACATTTAAAACACAAGAATTTTATGTAATTTAGTTTTGTGAATACATTATACATCGTCTGTGTGAACAGCCTCTGCAGTACTTAAAAAATGTCAACGCCCACATAACACAAACATTCCGTTCTCTCGAAATTCGGTGCATGACCACATAAAACTCTCCATTCCCATTTTCTGGAAGATGGGTTTTCATGGAAAGAAATCTTTTTATTCTTCACTGTTTCCGATTAATACAAAAAAACGCATCTCATGAAAATAAAGAGTAGGAGATCAAGTATGTGGGAAGATTGATAAATTTTAAATGGGAAGTTTGGGATTAGTTTCCGTAGTTCTTCTTGGAAAGTGCTTGAAAAGGAGAAACGCATATTTATAATTAAATACTAAATTTTACTTCTGAAAAATAGGGATGAACTAAAATCAAGAATAAGACTTTTTAATCTCTTTGTATGAATAATTGCACGTTATGGTAAGGGTGATTAGAATTTTATTCTTTCTGAAGAGAATATTTAGGGTTCCATGAAGTAGACACTTGGTTGAATACTTCGGAATACTACTACATCTGTGCCGCTCACATCGTCTAGTGATTAGCATCCTAAGCGACGTCGGAGTAGGCGAGGTATCGAATCCTGAACTGCTTGAGAAAAGAAAAATAAACTTTCTTTCGATACTAAAAATTTACTTTTGAAGATTGGAGGTTTACTAAAATCAAGGTTAAGCCGTTTTTTACTCTTTGTATGAATAATTATACGTTACGGTAGTAGTTGCAGGAAATTTTTTAGTTCCGAAGAAAACATTTTGTGCCCCTTGACAGTCTTTTGCATACTTGGAAATAGTGCCTCTTCTGTACCACCCACATCAAATTAATGGTTAGCGTCAAAAGATCCGAAGGAAAGGACACGATTTCGAATCCCAACTAACACATAGACGTCCTTATAGTGTCTCTTATAAAGTGTTGGTTCCTCTTTACAAAAGGTCGTTCGCACTTTATGGAAACAATTTTGTAATTTATTTTTGTCATTTGCATTTTGAGATAAAAATTTTACAACTTCAGCAAAATCGTCTGCTACTGTTTTGTTTGGATTGGAATGCAAAATAAAAGATTTATTTTGAAAATGGCTCCTAAAATTGATAGACTGTTCCAAGGTTACGTAACTGCGCTTTCCGAGAAGAAATATTCGTATCAACAAATTATAAAGCGATGTAAAAATCACGGTTATGGCATTTCAAAAAAAGGTATTTATAATATATTAAATTTGAAATGGAAAAAAAGTCTAACTAAAAGAAAAATTAAAACATGACCGCAAAACCTCATCCTAAGACTGTTCGATCGCAGGTAAATATCAAGAAAGTGAAGTCTCTGATCCTAAAACAAAATCCGCCGACTCAAAGATCCATTGCATCGAAACTAAGAATATCTTTTGGCACTGTAAGTAAAATCATTCATAGAGATTTGAAATTAAAAAGATGTTTTAACCTAAAGTTCATCTGCTTTTACCAAAGCATTTTGCTGAAAGAAAAACAAATAATAGAGAATTTTATGAAAAACACCTAGCTGCTGAAAATTGGAAATTTGTGGTAACACTCGATGAGGCAATGGTGTATTTAAGTGACTAGAACATAAAAATATCAATTTTCTATTGCTCTACTGACGGGAATGACCGTACGAAATGATTTCGTCAGTGTACAGAAAAGTTCCCAAAGGGATTCGTGATAGTTGCAGAATTTTGTTACAACGGCAAATTAAAAATAAAAAAAGTCTCAAGTAAAGCAAAATCAATTCACTCTATTATACACTCAGCAGAATATTTAAGAACCAATTTTTGAAGAAGAAATTCCAGGCTTATATGGAAAGGACATTGATAGAGTTGAGCTTCATATGGACAAAGCCTTTAGTCACACGTCTAAATCAACGGCCACTAATTTAGCAAAGAAATAATCAGAAACAGTAACAAAGTATATCCCGTTTAATGAAATACCTGTAAAATCACCTGTCATTTCTCCAATGGACTTTTGCGCTTTCTGTTTAATAAAACGGGCTTTATGAAAATGGCATCCAAGAACACTGAACGTACTTTGTAAAGCGGTCCAAAAGGAATGGGGTAAAATTGACAGACAGTACTAAGAAAACGCTTACTTTCATGGAAAATTCGAACTAGAGCTATTGTCAAGAACCATAGCTATCAGATAGAAGTAAAACGCAGCAAAAAATACGGCATTTATACGTAAAACTTAAGTATCAAAATCGTTTCCATAAAGTGCGAACGACCTTCAGTATGTGTTTCCATAATAATGAAGCCAAATATTTCTTCATGAGGAAAGAGCGAATATCAAAAGGACTAACGCCTGCTGAGTAAGAAAAATAACTGATGTTTCTGTTTTAATGAAGTCTTTGATACAAGGCGAAATAAAGTAATTAATGGAATTACTCCTAAGTCTAAAAACGTATATTTTAACTATTTAAATAACATATTTTAGTAATAACATTTTTCTGGGCGAAATCTTCATTTATACTATTTGAATAATACGAGGGTATTTAAGGTCCTATATCCACCATTCATTCTCCAGAACTCCAGAGCTGAAATTCAGCACCAACGAAAAAACGCTTTTCAAATGTCTTACTTAATGCAAGTTTTTTATATTTACAAGCATAAGAGAAATACAGATTCCAGTTTGAGAAAGTTGTCATTACCTATCCTTAACATAAGTAAATATTTCAATCCCTTCATTTGTTATTGAAAGTGTATGTACTTAGCAATTAAACATTATAAATTACACGTAATTTACCGTTGTATATTTATAAGCAACATGAGAGAATTGCGAATGACCTCTTTCAAATATATATCTGAGATGATCTCCAGACATGCTATAATAGTATTCTACTTGTTTCAGCACCATCAAATTTAGTTCATACAAAGATCTTTGAAGGTAATCCCACTTTAAACTTTTTCAAAACGCTCTAAATCAAGAATTCCTTTATTTCAGCCATGCATTATTCCCTTAACAGTTTCCATTTGGGAAAGAGATTACTCACACAGACTGGCAACTTCGTCCCTGCAGCAAAATGCTAGAAATATAACACTTATTACCAGTTGATTTATTCAGTATTCGACTAGGCTGATTTATTAGCAGTCATCTGTCTTACAAACGACAATTCATTTATATACTAACTTACATCTGGGAGATTAATGTGTTTTTCGAGATCGTTTCATTTCTAATCGTGAGGAACATAGGGTTATGGCTGTTAAAGAGGGTTCGGATACACTCAATTTCCTCCCCGTAATCCTGTAATAAATTATTTTAGGTTACAACAAAAGGAAATGTATACATTCTTCTTTCTTTTTTTTTACTGATAAAATCATCATTAAGGATGGAAAAAATCGGATTCAAATAGGATTTAATTTTTTTTTTCAATGTTAAGTTGTTGGAAAATTTCCATAAACATTTAACTCGCGTTAAAGTGTTAGAGAAAAGACATTTAAGAACTACAGATATCAAGTGAAATAATTGCAAGATAAAAAGATACCACAGACATTTTATATACTACGTTTTTAAATTTTCTGTTGAATCATATAAACTTGACAATTCTATGTATTAATGAATACTTTTTTAAAATTATGATTTCTTAATATAATTATGAGACAATTCTACAAATAATAGGGAAAACTGCGATGAAATTCATCAAATGTTAATCGAGATAGTCATAGAAAGATAATTTTATTTGAAAATAAATCGAAACTTATAGTACCTCACTTTACGTTGCTCTTGAAATGTTGTCCTAAATTATTTCACTTTTTCCTACCTTACAAAATGTCTTTTTTGCCTTCCTTTTCTCCCTCCTCTCATATTTCGCCAAATCACAATTTTAATATTTTCCTATTTAATGATTTTTCACTTGAATTTATTTTTATTTTTCTCTCCCTTTCTCTCTTTATTGCACAAACCTTCACTTAGTTATTCTTTTTCACTTTCTTTTATTTAATTTTAATCAGTTTTAGTCATTTCCACTATCCATAGACTTTATAAACTGCTAACTTTATAATTTTTTTTAATTTTTCGCACAATATTTTTGTAAAGAAGCTAAATTCATATGTATTCTGCTCTCAAAATCGCCAAACGCCGTTACGCAAAACTGCAAGCATTGAATTCGATCGAAGCGGCACCTAGCGGATTTTTTCCGAACTAACTTTCAATGCAAAACAAAATTAACTGAAAGGGAATTCAATACTGCTTAAAGATGGCTAAAAGTATTAAAAGAATGCATTGTCATCGTGTTCTGGGCTATTCTAAAAGTTTCAAATGTCTAGCTAGTCGGGAAATTAGTTAAAAATCGATTGCAAGATTTGTAGTGGACGAGAAAGCGAGTTAATAAAAGCGTGGTAAAAATTAAGACTAATACATTTTTTAAAAATACAAGTTTTGCGAATGAAAATGTTTGTAAAGTTTAAACAGATAATGTATAACACACAGTTGTTCATATGATAAGTAAGAAATATCGACAGGCTGTATCGTGCTTCGTGATTCTTTTGATACTGCCTTGTTAACTGCTTTAGCGTATGCTCGTAGATTGTACATAGGATGGAACTTTAATAGTGGCAACTAGGTATGTACAAAGTATATAGACGAGATACAGGGGTGAAACTTATATATCCCTTCAAAGTAGTAACCAGCATTGTTTAGCACCGGTTGCTAATGTTCTGAAAGCTGCAGGAAGCCGTAGGCAGCACCTGATTTCTGATCCTTCGAATAGAGTGGTCTACAACCTGAAAAATCTATTTTGTAGACCACTCCATTGGAATCCATGGAGGAATCCATGGTGGAATCTATGGTGGTGGAATCCATGGTGGAATCCAAGAGTGGTTCCTTCATCTTGGGGATGAGATTGAAGTCACAGGGAGAGACTTTGATCTTAAGTCGGAGGAATATGGGGGATGGTAGTGCACTTCCCAGACCCAGAGAGCAAACACATGAGCCACAGTGGGCGCACAAGCATTTCCCTTCCATCAGTACGATGCAATAAATAATTTCGTACAATAGACCGGTAACTAAAACACGGCTGTGTTCATCTTGTCACTGTGCAGGCGTGCGATGTTTCTGGCGAAAGCGCATTCGCTCTGAGGTAAGGCAGGTATGTGACGTACGTGGGGTGTTAGCTGCTTTCCTGGGTTCTGCTGTGTGAGGGCTCTACAACAGTGTTGCCACTATTGAAATTCCATCCCTCTTATTTATAATACATTTGTCGCCCCTGTCAAAGCGAACATATTGTTTTATAACTATCGTAAAATCTCGAGTATGATAAGCACTATTTTTTCAAATTTTAGTCCCCCCAAAATGAGGGTGCGTATTATACTCGCGTACAAAAAAAGCGCAGTTTTAAACATTGAAAAAACGAACGTAGAGCAGCTGTAAGACATTGTCGCAACACTGGTGCGTGCGCACTGTGTGCACTCCGTGATTCATCCCTCCGTTTACTAGGCAGGTGTTCCTTTTAAACAAACGGAACTCACAATTCGTATCGTCAAGTGAGGATGATGATGGTGATATATATTACGACAGCAACAATAATTATGATAGGGGCGCAACAATAATAGATGAGCTTTATTCATTTGAAAGTGATCAATACTGATAACTCTTTAATGCACAAAATATTGTTTTACGAACAAAGACAAAATTATTTATATCTATGAACTAAAGGACGCCATGAAAACTGAAAGCACTAATTTTTAAATTTTTTTAGTAATTACCGTTACAGTGGTGAGGGGGTATACATATTATACCACCATGCTATTAATGCATATACAGGTTCAAATAAATATACACATATATTTTACACTGATTGATTGTTTTTCGTCTTTAACTTCTTTTTACAACACTGTAGAACGTCTAAAATAATAAACGCATAGTAATACTGTTTTGGAAGAATATGTTATGCATTTTTTAATTGCAGTAAAACCTAATTTATAAGTAGTTCAAGGGACATCGAACATGAAACGTATAATTGAGAAAACATAATACTAACATAACATTAAAATTTAATGAAAATAAAATGACGGGAATGAAAATAAATAAAAATTGATATTGTTTTCAAAATGTCCTCTAAAAAATTATGTATAATTGCAAAAAAATAACGTAGAAGCATATACCAAAATCCAATTTGCCATTTTGCTTAGAAATATGGAAACCTACAAATGTAGAAAACGTATGAGGTTTTACAGTATATATTACTAAATTATTTATATTAATTTGCCTGTTTATCTACTTAGATATTAATGTTCTTCAAGTTTGCATGCTTGAATATACATACTTAGGTATATGCACGATGGTATGGTTTTATTACCACCTTATTTTTAACAACATATGATTATTATTGTAATTAAATTAATAAATCAAATGTGCGTACCTTCTATCAACTTATCTTTATATGATATCAATAAAACTATGCCTGTGTAACAATCAATTTAAGTAAAATACACAGATTTATTCAGACGCGAGTAAATATGGCTGACAATAAGACAGTCTCGAAAGAATTTTGAAAATCCTCTGTAGAAATGGACAACTATCACAAACTATACTTGTAAAATAGACGTATTTGAACTTCAATAATAATTGTTAACAAAAATATACCAACATGCAATCACCCAGAAAAGGCTTGAATATGTGGTATTTTTTTCATACCACTATGCTCTAAAGAGTATAGAGGTATTTCACTGATTTTTTTTAATTAACAATTTAAGATTTTCCTACCGAATTTGACGTTTTCGTTTCTTTTTATTGCAAATTTTATTTATGTTAATAAATATTTGTGCAATTTTTAAGTAAAATATTGAAAAGTTATGGGTGCGTTTTATAGTCGAATTTTAATTTCTTCCGAAAATTTCGTGCAAAATCAAGCATGTGTATATATTTGGGTGCGCATTATAGTCGAGATTTTACGGATTTAGATTATAGGGCCGAGGCAGCCTAGTGGTCAAATGTTTGGCTTAGAAGAGAAGTGCTCAGTTTGAATGACGACAACGCATCTAGGCCGAGTATGGGTACGTGAAATCTGTAGACAGAAAAGTACTTCCATGTGATCAGAAGGATGGGGGAAGGTATGAGCCCTCCAGATGTCACTCCTGGAGGTTCTCGGTCAAACTGAGGTGGCACCAAGGAGTAATGTTGACTCACCCGTACGGTGCTCCCAAATAAAAAATAGTCAACATTTTCCGTGGTTTATTTTGTCTCATAAGTACCTCCGCATTTAAAAATAAATATAAATAAAAATAAAATAATGTATTTAGATTATACGTACACCAAGACATTTTCAAAGTAATCGTGCAAATCTATAATTTTTTTTTAGTTCCTAGCTCTTACATATAACCTTATAATTATAAATAGCTCCTGTAACAAAATAAACTAGCGTAATTTTACATTTGAATAGCAATTGAGCCTAGGACTTTACAAAGTATAGCCGCACACGCATTCTATTCATAAGTTATATATTAGTGTGTTATTGTAAAATATCGATAGATAGTTCTAGGAAAATATGGAATCAGAGAATTTTTTGAAGCATTAAATAGGAAAAAATGAAAAGATTTTGGCTGTGTGATTATAGATATCGACTATTATAACAGAGAAATGAAATTACTAACTCTCCTGCACTCTTATTAAAAAGTTGCACAAATATATTACAATATAAAATAAAGATTTTAGCATACATCTCTCGTTCATGATAAGTATCCTGATAAAAGAAAAAACAAATCTATGCAAAGAAATTATTTATTCATACAATATTAAATACCAAAGATAAAAGTTGTTTAGACAATTGCATTAATAGTAATAAATAAATAACTGATGCAATTAAATTTTCTTTAAATAACTTTCCCAGTAATAAACTTTCCCAATATGATTGGCACTGAACTTTACTATTCTCTGTATAATTATCCAGTCTCAAATAGTGAATATATTTAAAAATCTTTGGCATGAACTTCTCATTGAAGATTTATTTTTTATTTTCTTCCATGTTTAGATGATGAAGAGTGTTGTTCCTATTCAGTTTAATGCGAGTTTCACTGAGTTGTGAGCAACGAGTAGTTACTTAGTTGATATAAAGAACACATGGAATAAAACCTGCATTTTTTCTTTAAAAAATTCGTGTCTTTTACACAAATTCTAATGAAAGTTTCACACAGCTAGCAAATAAATATCTAATATTTTTTTCTCAAATCGAAACTGGTTCCTTCCCAAGTGGTAACAAATTTCCTTCTTTTCTAGTGGTAAAAAATCTATATATTTAAGTTGCTAAGCCGACTTTTTGGGCAGTCCGTGAGAGAAAACTACTGCATCAATTTATTTAATCTTGGTCTTAAACGAAAGATTGTAATTTGTAGATTTGTCAAATTTGGTTTTTGTAACCGCAATTTCTATTAATTAGCGTTAATTTACAGTTAAAAATTGATTTCTGCGCATACTCAGTGACATGTTTTAATGATAAACACGTTTTATTCCGAGGAGTCTCTCTGGATCTCTCTCTCTCTCTCTTTCGTTTTTAATTTTATGATAATTATGTTTGTGAAATAGAAGATTAAACCTGATGGAAATTGTTTATTTCACGCTGTTTACTTAGCGATAATTTACAATTTAAAAAAATTGCTTTCTGCGCATACCCAGTGACATTTTTAAATCTGTCTTTAGATACTCACTAAGCACGAGGCCGCTTAAACACATTAATTTGTTTATGCGCATTACTGTGATTTTCAACACTTGGCAATGATGTGTTGAGTATAATTTATTATTATCTAGCCGTTATTTATTTCTATTTATTTACTATCTAGCCGTCATGTTTTGACGGGTACCAACTAGTATATATTAACTTTACAGAAATTAAAAAACCCACCTTTTTAGTTCTACTTGTAACCATAAAAAATATCTCTTAACAACATGAGCTATACTTTATTCTTATATTTTATAGTTGCAGATAATCATCCTCTAAAGCACCTTTTTTCATACCTACGAATAAATTAAAAAAATTAATGTTGGATTAGAATACACCTGTGGAACATTTTCGTGATTGTTAATGCATACTTTGTGTAGTTTAACCTTTTCCTTACGGGACGGGGGTGGGATAGCATGTATCCCAAGAATACGGGCCCAAGAATGAATATATATATATACACACATACATATATATATATAACCCACTTAATGGCCGTTCTAAAGAGGGAATCAGAAAAATGGTCCCCATAAGCTAAAGGTTAATTAAAAAGTAATAAATGGATTAAAATATATCTGATTCTGAATCCGTAAATGTTTGCTAAAACGCTTAAAGAAATTGTGGGAATCACACATTCCATCAAACCTAGCATTTTATTAACAAACATATTACGCTGTAACAGTCTCAGGGACTAAGACTTTAATTAAAACATTATATACTCGTTTCCGGAAACATTTCAATTGCATTTGACATTTTTAATAATAAACTACTTTGAATGGACAATTTAGTAAAACGAAATTTAAGGTTATTTAGGTTAATCGCCTGCATTTCATTGTTTTTAAGCGAGTTGGAATTGCTATCAAGTTTCTTCAAATGTGCTTATACCGCCTTAATGATGCAGGGAACCTTCAGTTAGCGTCTAATTTTCCCCCTAAGAGAAACGCTATTATTATGTCTCTATAGTTTCCTCGCTTCCTAAATAAAGCGTTACATCAAAGTTACTTTATATCTCGGGGGGTTTTGAACACAGTAATTTTTAATGTCGTTATATTACTAAAAATATCTAAAACAGAATTATTATCATATAGCATTTCAAATTTAGATATTATTAAATTTAATTATTATTCCCCTCTTGGTAATTATGCAGCACGAGATGCATTTTAACACATGTTTAAATTCTCACATTTGTTCGAAATCTGGAATTTTTATTTCATTCATATAACTCAGGATTCTGAGCAGATGAGTTATCAACGACGCCGAACACAGGGAATTCAGATTTATCAGGCTATAATTTCGAGCGTCGAAGACTGCATTTAGGGGATTAATGATCTCATTTTTAAGCCCGTTCTTTATATTGTACTCTGATGGCTCTCTAATATAAATGTTCATGCTTCCTGTAGTCAGGGATTAACCATTAAATACCTTTTAATGTACTCATTTCAGTCTCCTAGTTATTTAGATTACTATACATAAAGGATAGTGTTATTAAAAAAACTTGAAATTTGCTATTTGTTCACTTTTAATTTTAGATTGTCGTAAATTGTCTAGCGTAAACATATGTATTTACTTCAAAACTTCTGAGTATAACAAAATATGTTTGACAGTGCTATGTCCAGATTCAGAATATGCTCTTATGCTCTGCCTAGATTCAGATAAATTTAGTGAATTCGAATAGTTTAATGCGTAAGTAGGGCTACCTTTACAATACCTCTACAGAAAATGTCTACCATTATGAGCAGTTTAATCTGATTAGGAGTGTATAAATATATAATGCGCTGACTGAATGCAAAGTGTCCTCTAAGTAAGTTTTACTTTTTACTGAAGAGAAAAAGAACGACACATTGCAAAATTAAAGAATGAAAAAATTTTCTCATGATTTTATGTTGTTCTTCAAGAAGTAAATTACGGTCTTTCACGCAGTTATACAACTAAGTAAAGGAGTAAACTAACAGTTTCCCTTTTCAATGAGGATGTGCACCTAAGTAATTTAAAGTAAGATTAAAGAAACTGGTACTGCTTTTGATATGTCTTTACAAACGATCAGCATTTTCATCACTCCCTACGGCAATTTTCAATGAATTTAAATTGGTTCCATTTATAGCTGTATCATTCGCAGCTTGCTTAATACTGTGTTCTGAGTTTCAGTAGAAGTCTTGTAAGATAATAATGTGTTTGTTTTTGCCATTCAATGTATTCATGTGGGTTTTTTTAATCGCACTACTTTTCAAAGTTTTGCTCTATCATATCGTGTGATGAAATTCCATTAATCCTTCAATTTAAGAAATCTATATAAATTATTTATGTTTCATAAAAATGGGTTCCCTTCAGCTACCTACGAAATATAATGCTTTCGTGGGGATCTTGATTGCTCTGAACGATTCGGTTAGATATGAAGATAATCTTACTGGACTGTAAACCATCATCATAATACATACCATACCAGATAACTATTATTGCTACCATATGTACCTCTTTGCCGAATGTTGCACATAGTTTCATTTTACAACAGTATAAAATTGGAAGTTAAAAGTAATAGTTATCTAAGAAATAAAATCTCCTCTAATGGAGCAAGATGTTCTGCAGAAAGACAGGTAAAAAAAATATTCGATATCAAAGGAAGGGCTGTATCTGGGTGCAACGTTCCTTAGAAATCAATCAGTTTGATTTACGTTATTTAATTTCTCCTCTTTTGCCATACCTGGATATGTATATAAAACCAGAATAAGATTTCTTTCCATTTGGGTTATTTAAATATCAGCATCGCAAATTGATAACGATATAAATTTTGTTCGAATGACAGTAAGCGAAAAGCAGCATTCATTTACAGATTAATCTGGTTCTGTTCATACTTTATCATTTCTTTCTTTCACCAGTTACTTCTAATTAAGTATATTCAATTAAGAATAATATACAGTGGTATCACGGTACTCGACGTTAATTGGTTCCAGAAGGCACTACTCGTACCGAAAGCGAGTAGTACCGAACGAATTTTTACCATAAAGAGAAATATAAACTGAAATAATCCGTTACTGAATTCCGAAAATTTCACATTTTACTTGACAATCTATAAATGGAGGGGATTTTTTTTGATTAAAAAGTCTCAAAACTAGAGAGACTTAAATTTTAAAAAATCATCTAAAACAAAATAAAATTTAACAACAATTAACCTGTAAATGAGAACAGTTCATGGCCAAATAGGATGATGGCGAGAAGTTTTTTCTTGGGGAGTTCTGGGGTACTCTCAGTAAAGACACTCCGATTACATATATACAATTTATTTACACACTTATATATACATCTTCAACACATAGCATCATGCTAAATTTTCACCGCAATAGTACACAGAATTAATCAAGAATATATATATTTAAATAATTATAAAATAGTATCTCTACACGTGAACAATGCGTATTATTAACATATACTCAGCAATGCCGACTCTAGGTCAAGAGGCAAATATGTAATAAGTAGAGATGTGAAATAAATTATATCAGCAAATATGCTCACCCATAGGCTGCCGGCACTGTCGCTTACACTCGTTCCACCACTTGTACTCACAAAGTTCGTCTAATGTTCGATAATCCCTGAGCACTAAGTTCGTAAGAAAAGAGTTCTATCTTGGCACTAAAAGTTCATGGTTCGATGATAACTCAGGATTGATTTAGTTCATAGGGTGGCGATGGTGCTCTTAGATTACTCCGTGTGTCAGTCAGCACTGTCTGTCGGTCATCGACGTCTCCATCATCTCCTCATCGGAAAGCTCGCTCCGGTAGCCGCAGTTCGTAGGTCACCTTATTCAACATGCATCATCGTCGTATATCTTTGGCGTTATTATTCTCCACGTTTAATTGTAGGTTGATCACTTAGTGTTACATCTGGATGCTCCTTGTTTTCGCAGCAGCTTAATTCGTTTGTTTCCTTCCTTCTTGCGTAGAGAGCTCATTCTCACATTCACTAGGATAATATTGGAGCTTTCTTCGGCCCGGTTGCCTCTTATTTATCAGTCGTCTTTTTCCTTTAGTAAAGGGGCTCTCTTGTCGGCCCTGTGGCAGCTTAGTTTTTAGGCATCTTTTTTTTTAATAACAGGCTTCCTTTAAAATGCTTCACGCCCCGTATATATATGTCGTTTCTTTTTTTTTTTGATTGGATCTTGTCTTCTGGCTTGTGATTCGCTCGCTCCACCTCTTGATTGTGCTGGGGGACGAACCATCATGTTCATAGGTTGGCTCCTGTTTTTATGTCTGCATTTTAATTACACTGGACGCCTCACCTCGTCTGGGAAATTTCTCAGCTCCTATGCAGCACCTGTTTCCTAATCTCTGGTTTAAGCTTCTGTCTTCTTAACTTTTATGGTTTTATTGCCTGCATTGATTGCTCGGTTGCGACGCCCCTGTTCCCCGGCGCCTGGCCGCTTGAGAGTCATAAATCCTTCTCACAATGCAGGCTGTGTGGTCCTACTCATCTAGATTGACGCGTATTCACATCTCGCTTATTACAAAACCTAACAAGAGAAATTTTGCTCCGCCTACGTTTGAAAATGATTTTAAAGTCACATTTCGTCTTTTCAGGTGATACTTTTCAACATAAATTTGTAATTCAACCCATTTAAAGCACATTTCTAGTAGCAGTGCATTAGGGGCTTTCCCCCTTACTTCCTCCTCATTTGAAGAAAGTTCCTCAGCCACTATTAGTTCCTGTTCCCTTTGAAGTTCCTGCAGCTTTTCAGTGCTCAGCTCTTGTCTCCGTGCATCCATTAACTTGTAGTGATAACCTATTTTGTTTCCTGTCTAATAGATAGCACCACCATTCAATGTCATTTTATGTTGCACGACACCGATAGGTGGCGTGGCAGTATTGTGTCTCGAGAAATTCTCCATGCATGCGAACACTTCGCTCGCTGATCTGTAACCGGTAGGTGATGAAGGAGCCTGTACTCCCTCTGTTGTGAATAAAGTATATTGTTGAATTTTATATCTGCTTCCATCTGTCTAAATTGGGCATCCAACGTAATAACAATGGTGACCAGTGAATACGCACAAATAAAATAACGGACGCCTGGACTTATTTTTGCCTATATCGAAGGACAGTTTATTTTTCGCTGACCACGTGCTCACCAGTCTTCAAATATGACGCAAGAAGTCGGAACAGTAAAAATACCGGCCTACAATTTCGCTGATCCTTCACTGTGGTTCCTGATGTGCGAACCTACATTCGAATTTGGCACTCGAATTAGGCGCATTAAGACTAAATTCAACTATATAGCATCTAACTTACCATCGGAAGCAGCTACCGTGGTACGGGACATTATCGCCAACCCTGACAAGACCGTCCCTTACGGTGTGTTGAAAAAGGAGCTGATAAAAAGAAGCAGTGAGTCATCCTATCAAGAAATCCAGAAACTTCTCGTCGACGAGCAGCTGGGAGACGCAGACCTACCGATCTACTCCGCGTCATGCGGCGGCGCGCCGAATCTTACGACGTGCCTAAGGAATTAATTATGGAACTATTTCTACAACATTTGCCGACGCCCGTACAGTCAATCATCGCAGCAATAACACCGTTAATCCTAGAAAAGGCAGCGGACATCGCTAACAGAGTGATGGAAGTAACACCTATGCCGGTAAGTGCTTGTTCTGTTTCCTCAGTTCATTCCATTGAAGATCGATTACTTGAAGAAATTAAAAAAATAAATTCGCGGATAGATGAAAATTCGTTATGTAAAGGTCGCAGTCTTCATCGCAACCTTGAGTCGCGTGCTCGTAGTAAATCCCGATCCAAAACTTCTGCTAATTGTTGGTATCACCATAAGTTTGGCCCAAATGCCAAGAAATGCGTTCCCCCGTGAAATTTTGAAAACCCCACGACGGCCGGGTGTATAGGCAACTACCACCTTGCCAATGAACTCTCGTCGTCTGTTCGTGCGCGATCGGCGTACCAATGTTAATTTTTTGATTGACACAGGAAGTGTTGTTTCCATCATTCCTGCTTCAAAGTTACAAAAAAGAAACGCTTTACAAGTGACACTTTCGGCAGCTAACACCTCGCCAATCCAGGTCTATACAACCCAAACCCTTTCTTTAGATATTGGTCAGAGGAAAATTTTCAAATGGACTTTTTTAGTGGGGAATGTATCCAACCCAATAATTGGTGCCGATTTTTTATATAATTTTAATCTAATGCCTGACTTAACCTCCAAAAATTTAATTGACTGCCAAATTAATATTTCCTCTCCCTGCATACTAAAGAACAGTGAGATTCATACGATTAAAACTGTAACAGACGATAGTGTTTATCATAAATTATTATTGGAGTTTCCCGAGATTACTACACTGCCTCGCCCAGACCAAGAAGTTAAACATTTAGTTGTTCATTACACACAAACAACTGGTCTTCCTGTAACAGCAAAAGCACGCTGTCTTGCACCTGACAGTCTGCGCATTGCTAATAGCCCAGTCAAAATAGGTTTTATGACTAAAAAAAATACGAAAGTTTTGAAAATTGGTGGAGATGTTTGTTTGGACATGCTAATGAACATACTAAAAGTCCCCACCGATCAGACTTGAGCTTTCGCCGCCATCTTGGAAAATGTGTACACTTTTTCGGTTTTTTGCAAGTAACTTGAAAAATATTGATTTTATGTAAAAAAATTGAATTTAAAAATTAAAGAGTACTAAATTTTGAACAAAAACGTCATTTACATTTTTTATAAGTGAAACACAAACAAAGATAATTGACTTTGAAAGGAGCGAACCATCACACCTGGGACGCGGATTCGCGGATCATCCCTATCGCGATGGGAGTATGACCCGCGCATGTGCGCCAAAAGTCTTGTATACTCACGTTTGGGAAATCTCTGCATATCAAAGCTCTAGAGAAAGTTGCAACAACACCCAATCCATTGTTATCAGGTTGTATTCTGAGGCTTGGTGGATTCTATATTTTTATGTCAAACTTAGGCTGCATTGGGTACATAATGGCTAGAGGTGAGGTAAAATAAATATTAACTTTGGTGTACGTAACTACATCAGTAGAAAAAATGTTGTCTAGACATGTATACGCTATAAAAATCCTAGCTCATTTATCTACCCAAATATCTTTAGCAAAAATAATTTTTGACGCCATGGACATATCTGATTTCAAACCAATAATCTCCATAGGTTGTTTAGAGATTTTGAAGGCTTTTTTTGTGTTTTTGCAAATAACTTGGAAAATATTAACTTTAATGTAAAAAAAAAGTTTAATACAAAAATTAAAGAAAATTAAATTGTGTACAAAAAAAATATTAAATACATTTTGTCATAACTCTAACACGTACAAATATATTGACTATTAAATGCGCGTTGATTATGGAGGTAGCGTCCAAGTCTCGTTGCAGGTGTTTTCCTTTCAATTATCTCCACTCCCTCATTACGGCATTCTTTAAAAACAAGAAAATAGACTTTGATGTGTTTTGGTATGTAGATAATTGGTCATTAATAATTTTATAAACGAATGTAATAAACATGGATGTATTCACTACCGTATTTTCATTGTGTATAATTTTTTAAGCTTACCTACTTTATGGTTGACGTGCTTTTTTAGGTACGGGATTGTTCGCATCGTCAGTCTTGAAAAGATCATCTATATTGCAGCTAGCATCACTTCATTCATCAATTCCTTTTATTGGAATGTCATGATCTACAGGACAATAACTTCAATGGGGTATGTCTTTGTGACATACTCCATTGCAGTTATTGCAGGCCGTTGTGCAGTTGATGCCTGTTTTCCGACACACGCATCTTTCTCCCCAGTCAGTCTTGCTGTTGTAAAACACTATGCTTAAAACTGAATCGGGAGCCACTGCATCCATAGTTGTGATGAGCACGGGGGTTTTCTCTTGACGTTTCCAGTCCTACACTTCAGGATTCAATTCATTCCCTAACCACTGCTGCACTTGGTGATACAACCGAAAGGAAAGTTGCCTGGCTTCCTCTTCAGTTGAGGAAAGAGACGAAATGTATGGTTTTATTTTAGTGTCAAATTTTGCGAAGCATTTGTACCTAAACTTATTTAAGGACTGTTCACTGGAATGTGCTCCATACCAGATCAGAAAAAAAAGCATTCTCCTGCTAGAACCATCATTCTGCGATGAGTTGCATTTATTAACTACTGCCACGTTGTGCTTCATATCTTTAATTTGGAACATTTTTATGCAAAGTTTCTTTCCTTTGTTGAATGCTACAGAAGTAGTATCACATCTACTGAACGCATGTAGAAAAAGGATATTTTGGTATGTCCCCATGATTGTATTTTATTTGACGAATGTATTTTTTTTCTTTGCTTTCCCTTTGCGTGGTTTGACAAGGAAAATGTCATTTTTCTGTAGCAGTGAGAGCTGTTAATAGATCCAGGTGGTCAACATCTTCACCGATGATTTCAACGATGTTGTTATCAAAACATGCTTCATTAATTGCAGTATTTACAATGAGAATGTCGGCGTCGTCATTACTTTGTCGGAATCGAATACCATTGTTTTCCAGCTCAGCTGATAGAATGTTGATCAATTCGCTCATTTTGTTTTCATTTGAAAGGAACTATTCTTGTTGAACAGTAACTCGCATGTTTCCATCAAAATTTATGTCTACAGATTTTTTCACTATAGACCGTATATTTTGTTCAATTTTTTTGTAGTGTTAGTGGTGTTGGATTAGCCATTCAAAACGACTATACAGCTGGTACCATAATGCTTTTTTCTATAGTTAACTTAATTTATGCAAACTGCCGAAAAAGTTAATTGTGTTCCCCATTTGGCACGGTGTAGGAGAAAACCACTGTCCAAAATGTTGACACAGTTCAGGAGGTTAAGGTCTAAGTTTGGAACTTCAAAAATATCGTACATGGCCAATGTTTCGCATACCAGCTTCATTAAATAGAGCCAGCGGAAAAGGAGCTAACTCATATTCTAAATAAGATGCTAGGTTATCGACGTTTTGTTTAGCAATCGCTATCCTCTGAAAAAGCAACAACGGGTTTACTACTATATTGAAACCGTTTCTTTCACCGTACAATTGACGGTGGTCAAGCTTTCATAAGGTCTACCATTTCAGAGTACTGAACCCAGAGGGCTGCAATGGGGCCATTCATCGCTTCATTGCTTCAAAGTCATCCTCATTTTAATCTCATATACGATGGCTCGTATATGAGTATGTCCGTTTATGGTTTCTAGCGATAGTAGTTCAGTAGCAAAATCTGTAAACAACTCATGGAGATTATTGCTTTTGAAATCAGATATATCCATGGAGTCAAAAATTATTTTTGCTAAAGCTGTTTGGGTAATTAAATTAGCTAGGATTTTTCTAGCGTATGCATGGCCAGGTAACATTTTTTTCTACTGACATAGTTGCATACATCGAAGTTAGTATTTATTTTTACCCACCTCCAGCCATTATGTACCTAATACAGCCTAAGTAAGACATAAAAATATAGAATCCACCAAGCCTCACTATACAGCCTGATAACAGTGGATTGGGTGTTGTTTCAACTTTCTCTTGAGCTTTGATATGCAGAGATTTGACAAATGTGAGTATATAAGACTTTTGGTGCACATGCGCGGGTCATCCTCCCATCACGATGGGGAGGACCCGCGCATTCGCGTCCCAGGCGTGATGGTTCGCTCCTTTCAAAGTCAATTATCTTTGTTCGTGTTTCACTTATAAAAAATGTAAATGACGTTTTTGTTCATAATTTAATGCTCTTCAATTTTTAAATTCAAATTTTTTACATAAAATCCATATTTCTCAAGTTACTTGCAAAAAACCAAAAAAGTGTACACATTTTCCAAGATGGCGGTGAAAGCTCAAGTCTGATCGGTGGGGACTTTTAGAATGTTCATTAGCATGCCTAAACAAACATCTCCACCAATTTTCAAAACTTTCATATTTTTTTTAGCCATTCGTCAAAATCAGATCTATTTTGACTGGGGTATAAGGACGAAATTCAAAACATGATCGAAATAGGTCACATGCGTCCTTCTAAAAGTAATTTCGCATCACCTTTGCACATGGTGCCGAAGATAGACAGCGCTGAATGGAGAACAGTTGAGGATTACCGAGCACTTAATGCTCAAACGATTTAAGATAACTATTCAGTTCCAAACATTTTGGATTTTACATCTAACTTATATGGCATAAAAATATTTTCTCATGTAGATCTGATTAAGGCATATCACCAAATTCCAATAAACTCAGAAGATATCTATAAAAGTGTCATAATAACACCTTTTGGTTTATTCGAGAGTACTCGAATGCAATTTGGCCTCTGCAATGCTTCAGCAACGTTTCAAAGGTTCATTGATGAGGTAACTCGTGGACTTCATTTTGTTTATGCCTTTGTTGACGACATTTTAGTCGCTTCAAAATCTCCAGAGGAGCATATCGAGCATCTCCGCATTTTATTTGAGCGCTTACAAAAATATGGGCTTAGTTTAAAACCATCTAAATGTATTTTTGGCGTTTCGTAAATTCAATTTTTAGAATTTGGCGTTGAACCCTTAACAGATAGAGTGGATTGCATTTTAAAATTTCCGAAACCAAACACATTAACACAATTGTGGCGATTTCTAGGGCTTCTAAATTTCCATCGACGGTTTATACAAAAAGCAGCACACATTTTAGCACCTTTAAACAAACTGTTAGAGGGAATTAAAAATAAAAATAAATCTAAAAGACCCACTCGCATCAATCCCCAGGATACACTTCAATAGAATGAGGAGGCTGAACAAGCATTTAATGATGCAAAAGGTGCTTTAGCAGAAGCAACTCTACTTCACCATCCTATTCCAGGTGCAAAGTTAAGTGTAAGGGTTGATGCCAGCGATTTTTCTGTTGGCAGTTCTCTAATGCAAGTTCATGAAAACAGATGGGAGCCAATTGCATTTATGTCTGTAAAGCTTTCAAAAAGTCAGCAGAAATTCTCTACTTATGACCGAGAACTGTTGGCAATATACACAGCTGTAAAGCGATTTCAACATATACTAGAAGGTCGCAGCTTCACCAGATACACTAACCAAAAGCCTCTCATCTATGCATTTAAACAGAAACCTGATAAATGCAGCCCTCGTCAGTGGCGGTATCTTGACTATATATCTCAATTCAGCACTGACATTCGCCATACCAGTAGAAACAACAATACTGTAGCTGATACAGTGATGACAACAATACTGTAGCTGATTTTTACTCTATCTAGAGTAAAAATCTGTTCAATCTCCAATTCATTTTTTTTATTTCAATGCTTTCGCAGACGCCCAAAGAGTCGATCCTGAATTGAAAAAGTTGCAGACTGAAAATTGTACTTCTTTACAATTTAAATACATTCCCAGTCCAGTGACAAATACCAAACTGTTATGTGATGTCTCTACAGATGTACCTAGACCATTTTTACAAGAAATTTTTCACAGAACTCTTTTCGGACATTTTGATAACCTTGCACATCCAGGTGTAGCAGCAACCACACAACTAATTTCATCCAGTTATGTTTGGCCTCAGATGAAAAAACATCTTAAGGAATGGGTGAAAAGCTGGATTGCATGCCAGCGATCAAAAGTGATCAGGCACTCGAAGACACCTCTAGGTACTTTTGCATCACCTGATGCAAGATTTTCTCACATCCACATCGATTTGATAGGTTCCTTACCTCCATCAGAAGGGCAGACCTACTGTCTGACAATCATCGATAGATTTAAAAGATGGCCTGAGGAAGTGCCTGTTGCTGATATTACTGCTGAAACTGTATGTCGTGCTCTGTTCAGTGGTTGGATCTATCGTTTTGGATGTCCTTCCACAATATCAACACACCAAGGTCGACAATTTGAATCTCTTCTCTTTCGAGAGTTGACCAAGATGCTTGGCATGACCAGAATCAGAACAACTGCCTTCCACCCCCAGTCAAATTGTTTAGTGGAACGTTTTCACCGCGTCCTAAACAGTGCTCTAAATGCTCATGAAAATCCTAGATGGACTGAATGTTACCTGCCATTTTACTTGGACTTAGAGCTGCTGTGAAAACTGATGTAAATGCATCCAGCGCTGACTTAGTGTATGATGTTTCACTCAAACGTCCAACAGATTTGTGTACAGAATCTTCACAGACTAAAATTTCACAAAACAATTTCATCCAACAATTGCGGGAAAGATGAATCACATCAAACCCATCCCTGCATCCAATCACGTGAAATCCAAGGTTTTTGTGCACCCAGAATTAAACACTTGCTCTCATGTACACTGAAGTGCCACTGAATTAGGGATACCTACCTAGTAACGAGTTGGGCATCCTCTGGCGTGGATAACGGCTGCCACACGACGAGGCATAGATTCAACAAGTTTCTGGAAACGTTCCACGGGAATGGCTTGCCAAATATTGGCTAAAGCTGTACATAATTCAGTAAGGTTCTTTGGTGCTGTGTGATGGCCTTTCACGCCATGTTCCAAAACATCCCAAAAATGCTCAATAAGATATAAGTCTGGGCTTCTAGGTGGCCAATTCATGACAGAGAAGTCAGAGGAATGCTCATCCAACCAGCCAGTACCCAACCGGGACTTGTGAGAGGTACAGTTGTCTTGCTGGAAAATTCTATTACCGTGCGGATAACAGAACAGCATAAACGGATGGAGGTGATCACCCAGTAACTCGACTTACCGAATTGCATTGAGGGAGGTTGGTACACGCACCAAAGATCCAAAACTGTGCCACGAAAAAACACCCCAGACCATGATTGAGCCACCATGCCCTTGTATAGTTCCAGCCAGGCATGCAGGTTCCATGGCTTCATGAGCCTTACGCCATATTCTCCGCCTCCCATCGGCGTTAAGTAGTCGGAATGGAGACTCATCACTCCATGCTACTCGTTTCCAGTCCTCTACACTCCAGTCTCTGTGCTCTCTTTCCCAGGCAAGACGTGCAGCCCGATGGCGAGTATAGAGCAATGGTACTCTCGTAGGTCGACGGCTCCCGAAACCCATACGGTGAAGCGAGCGTTGCACAGTCCGTTTACTGACTGTACGACTGGCACCGTCATTAAACTGGGTGGTAATTTGAGCTAATGTTTGGCTTCGCTGGCTACGTACAATACGCCTGAGCCGTCTCTCACCACGCACTGTCAAGGCTAATTGTCCTTTGGAGTTTACCCAATCGCTAGTTTTTTTTCCACCATCCATGTATTCTTGGTACACTCTTGACACTATCGACCTTGAAATTCCTAGCTGTCTGACGATTTCGGAAATTGAATGGCCCATGCGTCGCGCACCTACGATTTGTCCGCGATCGAAGGCGTCTAAATCAGGCAGTTTACCCATACTGGAAATTCCAACAACTAATTCAGAACAACCACAGTACGCGCTATATATGCAGTTGTATCTAACGTAATAACAAGCTCTTCGATGTCTCCACTGACTTCCAGACCCATGGACTTCCTAACAAACATGATGTCCTCCACTACTGGTACCTCCTTAAAAGGTTCAAAAGTCCCTCAGAATAACCCGCATCTTAGTTCTGAAGCGAGATCAGACCACGATCATACTTAGCTATTGTCTCATTGTGGTTCTCACTCATATCTACTGTGGGGTATCACTAACCTTCTTCGGACTCATGGTGGTTTATAATAACAAAAAAAAATTCTTGAAATAATAAAAAAAGTACACAGCAACACAAGTAGGGTTCTACTTTGAGCGCGAGACTAACACGTCAGTCTTCGTTTCGTTCAGAGAGACGGGATTGAGTCATACAGTTTTATAGAAAGTGTGACGAGTACCAAGCAGAGGTCGAGTGCAGAAGGATTTTTTTCGCGTCAATATATATATATATATATGTGTGTGTGTGTGTGTGTGTGTGTGTGTGTGTGTGTGTGTGTGTGCGTGTGTGTGCGTGTGTGTGTGCGCGTGTGTCTGTGCGTGTGTGTGTGCGTGTGTCTGTGTGCGTGTGTGTGTGCGTGTGTCTGTGTAATCTATTCTTTTTAAGCGAGGAAGCTTAATTTCAGAAAAGTGGCGAAAATTTATCATATATTATAAATTCGATAAGTACTCAAAAGATTATTTTGAAATTTAGTTTAGCTTCTTGAAAACAGCACTTGTGTGAGCATTCTTTAATATATATATATATATATATATATATATATATATATATATATATATATATATATATATATATATATATATATATATATATATATATATAACTGATACAATAAGTACCTACTCAAAATGTTAAAATATTTAACGATATCCTACTGCCTCTAACATATTATTTTTCTTTTCTCCAGAAAGCACATTAAGTTCCATTCCGTATATTTCTGATATCCACATACTACGCTATCTCATCTAAAAACCACAAAGTTACGCAAGGGAAAAAAAAACAACCTCCACCATATTCCTCCTGATTTCCATCTTTTTCCCTCCCATTTTACAGAATTTGCCCGGAATTAATTCCAAAAAGTGCTTCTAAAAGGGATCGAAATTCTCGATGTATCATAAAAGAGATTGTGGTAAACTTAACGACCGTCTCCCTCTCCAACTTTATTTCTGTTTTCTTCGAAGTCAGAAGTTTAAGTAGTTAATAATTTACGATCACCTGAGAAACTGAAGAGGCCATTAAACCGAAAAGTGGTAAACAGAATAATGACTAAAGCCGTAATGTGATACTCCGACATTGAATTTAAACTATAGAGCGGTAGTAATTTATTTTATCTGTGTAAAACTATTTACTCCATGTAAGGGATGAAACTTCAGTGTGGATGTGCAACTTACAGGTATTCCTCTTGAACCTCCCTTGTGTACTGTAAGAATGTCCTCAGGTGTACTTGAGTAGGATTGACCGCTCCTTTCATATGGAGTATGAGAGAGGGGGAAATAACATTTTAAACATATTTAAGGATTGAACAAATACCTATTTTAAACTGTATTTTAATTTATTTTGTCAGTTATATTACTTGATAGTTCTATTGTGTTATATCGTACTTTTTCATCCATCCTGTATTTTCAAGAGTATCCGGACTATTCAAATATTTAAATGATTGCAAATATCAAAAGCTCTGGAAACGTGCGCAGTGTTTTGCAGAGGCATACTGTCGACTGTATGTGATATGTGGAGTCTTGTTACGTGTAACTTTTACGTGGGTGTGCCAGATGGACGTAAGCCTTCGCAATGTCAGAGTCCATAGGTAGTCCTTTTAATAATGTTTCCATACAAAGTACGGTTACAAAACTGGGCATATCAATTCGACTATTCATAACATTGTGAAGGGTCAGGTACGGAATGTGGCAGCAACAGCTAAGAAATTTCAATAAGGCAACACTACGGATGGAACGGGGTAGATGAAGCCTAGTAAGATTCATTGATATGTGGCTTTTGGCTTCTCCAGAGCTGCTGAACTAGAAAATGACTCGAGAGGTACTAAAAGCATTACCATCCCGCACGGTACAGCACATTCTGGGTTTTCAGAAAACGAAACCTGCCTTCTAGCCACATATAACTACGGTAAATCAGAAACACTGTTTGGATCGATATGTTTCGCGTCTGTTGTGGAATATATGTGATTTTAAATATGAAAAGAGTCACGCTTTATACTCATAGAATGAATAGATTTACATTTGGTGACAACCCTGTGAAGGGTTTTTATCAGGTTTGGTTTGGTTTGGTTTGGAGCGCTACGGTCAATATGTATGCCTATCTATCGCTCATCCATAACGATTTAAATAATACCTCATTGATAAATAAGTTAATTATATGTAATTGAGTACAATGAAGTCCACGTATAGATATTGAAAAATATAAGAATTAAATAAGGTAGTTAGGATAATATATATGATATGTATTGTAATGTATTTATATGTGTTTTGTTTGTTTAATTTATCTATCCATTACAATTTCAATCAGATGATAAGATTATTTTAAAAAACATAACGCAATTCAAGAATATGAGACTAATTGGTCAAGCAATCAGGTAGTATGTTAAATAATTTATATATTGGCAATACACCCGAAATTAACTACCTTGAACATAACCATTTAATGAGCAAGAGTAAACAATTATAGTTATTGCGGTATTTTCTCCAAACGAAAGCCGCCCATTATATATGTAAAATTATTAATCAAAATTAAACTAACCCCATCTAATTAACTTGTTCACTATACGGGCAGGGCATTGGCAGAAAAGCAAATACAAAACTCTCTCCCTACCTTGTTTTGAAGACTGCGCCTGCATAACAATAAACACTTGCTCCTCTCAACAATAGATTCTCCGTCCGGGCTCAACCGGTTGTTCTGCGCTTCGTCCGTATTGGATGGACAGGGCATCGGACGTCTCCTGTTCCTCATAGCGGGCGGTTCACGATACGAGTTCGGCGTAAACCAGAGGACGTTTCCGGTCGACACAAACTGGTTGTGGCTGGGCGTTGTTCAAACTTCGTTGGGGATGGGGGTCATCGCGGCTTCGTTGGACAATGCTTGTAGGGGAGTTCAACTGTAGTCACTCTTTCTCATCTGGTCATCTCCGGGCTCGGGGATGCGGTGGCCTCCACTACTCATTGCCGTCCCTCCAAATCTGCTGGCGAACAATTGGATGCGGAGAGCGGACCTAACGTGGGTTTTCACGGGGCAAAGGCTTACGAACTTCAAATCATCTGCCTGGATCCGTCCGCTGGGCATCTTAATATCATCAGCTCCCTATCTCAACATCAGCTTACAAACTCATTCCATCATTTTGGTCTATTCAACACAACTACTTCTAGTCTCTCTCAATATTAATTATGGGGTGTAAATATCTGCCAGGGTAAATGCGTCCCTTACAGCCTCTAATTCGGTCTAGGTCTTTTTGACTTCTCAGCCCAATCTGATCTGCTCTGTTCTGCTGAGTTTTTCTTATCCTCAACTTAATTTGACTTCTTCCTTCTGGGCTTCCATTGGTGGCCACCTTCTGACCAATGGGTAAACCTGGACTTATATTATTGGTTGCACATATATTTTTATAATATTTCCTCCAATATAAATTGAAGGGGGCGTCAGCCCCTGTTACTGCTGCGGTTCACTCTGGGGATCCTCACACTCTTAAATTCTCACGCTACTCTCCGACCTCCTACAGCGCCCCTAACGAATTCAACATCATAAATTTCTTTCTCCCTGTTCATCTCTCACTGGTGACCCTTTTTAGAGTCCACTTTCACCTGCCTAGTTCATTAAATCCACCTGGTCAAGCCCCATTGCCTGCTTGCAACATGTTACTTATTCTCATTCCCTGTTAACAATGTCGTTTTCTGCACCTGCGACTTGACTCTCCCTCCAAGAAACGTGTTTTCCAAGAAACGTGTCGTGTCTCACTACGACAGTACTCTTCAAGATATAACTACTCAAGCAAAATTGAACTTAGCAACCTTTTACTTGTTTACTAAATGCCGTTGTCTTGTCATTTTAAACAGGGGTGCAAGTGCTAAAAATATCAGTCGCCTAATATTACCTGCGTATACCGATCATACTGTTTTTTTCAAAACATTAGCGTGTTTCAATACATTTCATAACATTTGTGATACAGTTTGTATCAAAGTTGTTCTAATATCCAAAAACTGTAGTTCATTCTGAATCGAAAACAATTGTTTTCGATTGAAAACAAGTTTTCAGGGGGGGATTTTAGTGATAGCGTTGTGATTTTTTTAACACATTCGGTTACGCTAATAGTCTTACTCAGACCCTATTATAGCTTTTCTAACATTGTAGGAAATTCTTCGTTCAGTAATAAGCTGAGAAAAATAATAAAGGGATATAAAATAATTGCTTAATATCGGACACTTTTATCGCATTTTGTTAATTTATACAAAACTAAAGTTTAAGGGATGAAAATCTTCTCAAAAAAATAATATTTTGGAACTAAATGTTTGAAAACTACATGTTATAAATATTTGAATCACAATAAATAACACTAATTCAGTACTATTCTTAAAATTTAAAACAATTTTAAACAGGAACAATCACCTTTCATTTCTCGCATTAAATTATGTTTTGAGTATTTTCGAATTTTATATTTTTCAAGATAAAATGCTACATTTAAGAAATTGTTATAATAATAACTCTATAATTCTTTTTTGTTTACTGCGTTGGTACTTTTACTACATAAGCATCCATAAAAATCACCCCCTCTCATCGTGAACATATTTGAATTACACACATGTTTGTTTTGAAGCTATCTGGTGGAATCAAAAATAACAATGCATTATGTTTACTTTTAAACCTTTCTGAAAAAATATGAAATGCTCAGATTTTTCAGAAAGACCTACTGATGTCTTGAAAGAAATAAATGTTGCCAATGCATAAAATACACCTTTTGAAAAAGGGCTTCTAAATATTTAATCTATTTAAGTCGACATTTGCCGTGAAAATATTTTTACAGACTTTCCGGAAGAGTTCTAAAATTGTTCTGCAATCTTTCTCGAGGTATTGTTAGGGAAATATATTTTTGTTTAAGAATGTTTAACACCGTTTTCGAGAGGGTCTTGGTAAATCAAATTTAAAAAAGTAAAATTCAAAAGAGAAAATATGGTTCAAAAATTACCATTGTTTGTGTTGGAGATCACTTTTCTGGAAATAATATTCAAGTATGCCATTCAAAAATGCTGTTTTACTAGTATTATTTTTTTCTGGTGGGAATTGTTTCAGTAAAGGTAAAAATATTTAAAATGCCTTGCAAGTCATTTATTAGCAGTTTGTTCTGCATACTATTTAATACCTGTTTTTTTATACTTCTTGAACCTAAAAATCTGGTATAGGGGTATTTATTAAAAAAAACTTTAAAACATTCTTATATTTCTTTGTCGTGCGAACTTAACCACTTAATTTCGTTTCTATGAAAAATTGGAAATCAATACATGTGTATTCTTCTTTTTGAAAGGTTTTTTGGCAGGAAAAAAAGGAGAATTATTTGAAATTATTTTTACATTTCGTGGCAAGATTTCGTTTCACTTCTCCTCTAAAATCCTTATTTTAGATTATTCTTCAATTTTTTCCCATTATAAATAAATTACTTCGTGCGCTAGACGAACATCAGTCAGGAAATTACAAAATTTATCCTCTAGACGCAAAATAAATAGAAATTGTGTTGTGTTTTTTTTACAATATTTGATGTAGTTTCAATATCTTTCATATATTTAAGCTTTTGCCCAATATTTTCCCCCTTTTAACTGAATATTCACATCCTAGCAAGTTATATATAGTGGCAGTTTCACGTAGCTTATCTTTCGCTGATAGTCCACATTACAGCATGCATTTAACAAAAGCATTAAAGTATGGTTATCAACATTTTTATGAAAACATACTTAGGAATACCAAAGACTAGCATGAAAAACATATATTTTCGTTTCAATCATAAATCTATAAAATTTTGTAATGAAAAATTTCGCAATAACGTTTCTCCAAGTACAAAATTATCGAAATGGCTGAAATGAATGCCCAGCGTTCATCAGAAATTAAAGAAGCGTCATTCAACTCATTAAATAAATTTCTATTCCTGAAGCTATATTATTATGGTCAAATTTTTACCGTACATACCTGTTCCAGTTAAAATATTTACACTGGGAATAGCGGTAAGTCATCTAATTGTGCATGATATTTCATAACATTTTGGAGCTTGAAGAAGCACAATGAAAGCCATTAGTTTAATTTACCTGATCGTACCGTATAGAAATTCTCCCAAATTCTTCATATAATGATTTACAATTAGCATATACCAAATCACAAACCCTGACTCGTCGCTGATTAAATGTCATTATTTCAATTTTCAACAAATGGCCGCGAAATCACCAAGTTCTTTTTAAAATTTTTCAGGATTTTTTTACTGCGAATAGCTTATTACAACAAACAATAACTCTTTCTACATAATTTTTTTCACACTAGCACATGGACCTACGAATGGTACCTACAGTGGAGAACATAGAAATCAGCCTTGTATAGGATACATTTTGTATTTTAGGCTCTATTTGTATTGCTTGACAATTTTGAAATTCGTTCATAGCTGCATGTCATAGGGATATGAGTAAACCTGTAAAAGTATCACCTGTAAAAGTATCGTCCTTTTGTTTCCTCTTCATATTTACCGTTATTGCTTCTCATACGGGTAACCGTTTACATAACGTGAAAACATAGATAGAGCGCGATAGCGAGGTAATGTCAAGATAACAGTTAAAAGAGTAATGGGTGATAATTTGTAAATGAGATGTTTTATATAGTGTAAACTAAGTGAGTGGTGTATAGATTGATATGAATTGTTGAGTATATATGTATAATAACGACAAGAATTAATGATAATTGATTAAGTTCATGTGGTCGATTTGGATTAGGGATTGTTGTGATGAAGAACGTATAAATATTTAATTGCGAATCTGAGCCAATTCTGGGTTGCTGATAATGAAACAATTGTATATACGAATTTTAATAACGCCAGGTATAATATTTCAATGAGGTATATGTTGTATAATTATATGTGTTTCATAAACAATAAATTAATCTGACATTTCAAACCAGAGTTGTTTTCTATCATGAAAGGACGTAATGCAATTCCAATGTAATACTGACAATGTACTAACGCTATACGAAAAAGGGATATTTTGATTATACGGAAGATATTGATATACTTTATAGTAACATTAATAATTCATTAATTGATTAATTGAGAAATCTTCCTTCCTAAATTGTAAAAAACAATTACCCCTTTACACTGCATTATGCATGAAATCACAGAGAAACTTAAGTAATCTGTCTAATTCAATAAAATTTTATAAATACTGTAGTAAGGACCATCCACGTTAATTTTGCATCAATGATATCAATTTTCAACACACGTTAATCTGCATAAGCAAAATACCTTTCTCTTTCCTTGTGTCTGTTAAATTATTTCAACCCACTGATTTTACAATATAATGGAGTAAATGATAAGCAATGTTACAGCATCGAAAAATAAGCCAGAAATGATTAACATTCTATGAGCTGATTTTACAAAAGACCCAGTTGTTAAGTTAATGTCATAAGGTAATGCTGGAAACTTAACACGTATCTCGAGGGATAAATAGTCTACGGTGATCAGTAAAAATTAATATTTTAAAGTGTATGACAAATATTTAGTACTGTGGCCCAGTTACCCTATCGAGTTTCCCAAAATTTATTATCAAAGATAAAAGCAAAACGTTAATTTGAAAAGTTTATCATCAGTCTACAGGGATATTAGATCGAGTTTTCAATAACAAGGAGTTACAATTCAGTACAATGAAAGGTGTTATTATGATCCATATATCATAGGGCAATAACGGCCGTCTGCCGAGGCCGAGCTTCAGACCTAAATCTCGAAACCTCAAGACTTGAATTCTACTATCTGAGCTATCCCGGTGAAATGATAAAGGCTTTGACAAGCAACAGCATTCTTCATATATATATTCTTTCCTTTAACCACCACCGACATTGGGTGTTCACTTGTACATATTTATTTATTTATTTAACCGCTGGACAAAGCTGATTTTTTTTTTCTATGAAAAATATTCTGCCGTAGGCTTTAATCAATCCCTATCGTTTATTGCATTGACCTTGCCTTTGACCTCATAACGAGCGTCTACCAAGACCTGGTGTCAAACATGGATCCCATAAGTCTCGAGCCGGTATTCTGTCAAATAAACAATGACTATATATGAAAGTATACTGTAACGACCATATAACTTCTTATAGAAGGTAATTAGAAAACTCAATTTCCTATCCCAAAAAAAAATTTCATTTATTTCAAGTCTTGTGTAAATTATGAGTCGAGGTGTCAAGCTCTGTTTTATAATTAAGTTTTAATGTTAGTTTAAATTAGCATGATATTTCACATTTTTTTCCTATTCAGCTAATGAACTGGTGCAATTTGAAATTAACTTAATTGTTATCATTCCTAAATCATTTTAAAAATAAAATCAAATATTTGTTACCGACATAATTTTTAAAAAACGCAACGTATATTTTTTTCTTCAATCATACCTGCGAGCACAATCCAATAACATTTCTGTTTTAATTCCTTAAACTTTCACTTTTTAAGTCCGAAGTTTCCAAAATTAATATTTATATCCCTTCTTTTTCCAGCCTTAGGAAATTATTTATTTTCTAGGTTTTGAAATTAATTTCACGAAAGCTCATTTTTATGACCCACATGATTTAAGGAAATTAGTAGTAATACTTTTTTTTTAAATATCCTCTCTCCGTAAAGCATACCTCAATATCAATACCAACATTACTAACTTTTTGGTTCATTTGGTTTCTCTGTCGTTATAAATTATGACAAAACAGGAATTTTTTTTTCTGTGCTTCCTTTCAAGAAAGAGCCATCATTTTCTGAGACTTTTAAGAGATGCTGAGGAAAACTTAACTGCGAAACTCTTTCATTTTTATTTCCTCTTATAGCGTGGGAGTTCGATAGTTTACCGTCATTTCGAGGAAATGGCGAGGTAATAAAAATGTTTCAACTTTAAGTTATGTGTAATTAAAAATTGTCTCGTAGATTTTTATTCTGAGACCCTGAGTTTAGTTCTTTAATAACATTGTTTTCTTGCAATTTTCGATAATTGTTTAGGGAAATGGGGATTTATGGAAGAGTTTTCCCGCTACCGGAATATGACTTTAAAAATGTAAGATTTAAAATGGAACTCGCATTTCAACAATTAATCATCGGATACGTGCGTTTCGAAAAAAGTTTTCTAATGATTTTATACGTCTTTGTAAACTTTTGCAAATCTTGCAATGAGTTACCTAAACTCAATTTAAAATGTAATTTTTAAGAAATATGTACAGGGACAAATTTTATTACAGAGTACTGCATAAACATAAATGACATTACATTCCGCGATGTTTTATTGTCTCTATCTAGATAAGCATTTCTTAATATTTAACTGAGGCCAATAATTGGAAGTTAAACACATTTTTTGAATAACTCTGTCGTAGACAAAATGACAATTAAATGTTTAAGTGACAGCTAAAATGACATTACTTTCCGTGATGTTTTATTGTCTCTAATTACTAGATACGAATTTCCTGATATTTAACTCAGGCCAATAACTGAATGTAAATGCATTTTTTGAGTAACTGTGGTAGATAAAATGACAATTAAATGTTCAAATGACAGTTAAAATGACACACAGTTAAAATGACATTACTTTCAGCGATGTTTTATTGTCTCTTTCTAGATAAGCATTTCGTAAAATTTAACTGAAGCCAAATAATTGAATGTTATAGACCTTTCTTTGAGTAATTCTATCATAGATAAAAATTATTGAAAATTACAGGGCTATAGTTGTTTATACAGAGGTTCTCAGACTACGCCTGAGTTATTCTCCTCAAGATGTTGAATGCTGTGCTCATCAGATAGACTGATCGCTTATTCAAAAATTACACAAATGGAGATTGCAAAGTAAACTTCAGTATGTTTAGAGATAAATTGCATTACATTGTACTGTAGCAACATAAATGGCATAACTATTCCTGATGTTTTATAGTCTCTATCTAGATAAGCATTTCTTAATATTTAAGTGAAGACAATAATTGAATGTAAAAGACATTTCTTGAGTAACTCTGTAATACATAAAAACTGTTGAAAATTAAAGGACTATAGTTGTTTAGACAGAGGATCTCAGACTATGCCCGAGTTATTCTCCACAAGATGTTGAATGCTGTGCTCATCAGGTAGACTGATCGCTTATTCAAAAATTACACAAATGGAGATTGCAAAGTAAACTTCGGTATGTTTAGAGATAAACTCCATTACAATGTACTATATAAACATAAATGGCGTAACTATCCCCGATGGTTTATTGTCCCTACCTAGATAAGTATTTCTTAATATTTAAGTGAAGCTATTAATTGAATGTAAAAGACATTTCATGAGAATCTCTGTCGTAGGTAAAATATGTTGAAAATTACAGGACTATAATTGTTTATACAGTGAAGAACAGACTATGATTGTGTTAGTCTCCTCAAGCTGTTCAATATTGTGCTCATCAGGTGGACTGATCGCTTATTCGAGAAACATGCATATGAAGATTACAAAATGAAATTAAGTAACATTACTTTCTCTAAATTACGGTTGCTTGAGTTACATGAATGTACAAGCGAAATCCTTTCCATGCGTTAATACAAATTATTGTAAAATTGTGAATATGCTTTTTTAAAGAAACATGGGGAACAGTCTATGAAAATTCAATGTTGCAATGACCATGAAGTCTAATCTCCTGCACAATAATGTTATTGTTCAAAGATAGCATTTATCATATTACTATGCATACTTAAATGACACTACTATATACTTTCTTAGGGTTTTCATAACTTTTGAATCGCTTTTTATAATATTTGAATAAAAACAATAATTGCATGTCTCATTTTCCTCAAGAAGCTATTCAAAACAGTAATGACTAGTTACACAGATTTATCGCACAAGAATAATAAACAGCAATAACTTTAACAATTTATATATATATATATATGTGTGTGTGTGTGTATATATATATATGTATATATATATGTATATATATATATATATATATATATATATATATATATATATATATATAGATAGATAGATAGATAGATAGATAGATAGAGAGAGAGAGGGGGATTGTTATGCCCAAAATAGTTTTCTCAGCTAAAGATAACCTGTGAGAAAATAGGCAGCATAGCAGTTTTAGACTACAGGGATTACCATATTAGGCAACGCCGTAACTTCAAAATTTGCCTAACTAATGACAATCCTGACCACAGGAAGGGTTCATTTGGGATATGAAGGGATGTATAATTCGTTTCTACATTTACACTCTCTTCAGGATATCTTGACTGGGGAATATGTCTATCGCCTCGCTCTTACCAGTGCCTTAATAAATATGTTTTTATATACGAAACTTATTGTATTTAATTAAGTTTGACCACTTTAGCTCTACAACTTCAATTTAAGGAGTTCTTATATTTTTTATCGTAACATATATATTACCAATTAAACTTAAATGATATTGTTTTTTTAGATGTACTTCTGTTTGTGTTTCAAAAGATTTGATCTCTTTTTTATAATATTTAACTAGAATGAATAATCGAAGTAAAAGTTAAAATAAAAATTGCTGAGTACGTTGTTTAAAAAGAGGGTAGCATATTATGAAAGTGCTATTTCCCTCTAGGAAGTACTCAAAGTTGAGATGACTCCCGTTTATTTCGATAAAGAAATAGGAACAAATGCTTAACTATAGCTATTCACTCCGCAATAATTATAATTTTCGAGTAACTATAATTACTCTAAAGTTATAGAGGCCACCAACTGCAATTAATTATTTTAAATGTTAATTGACTTTGTTTTCTTTTTTTTTGTTCTATTACAAAATACCTATTACAAAATAAGAAGGTGGTATTACCTCCGGTTATGATGTAAAAATTTTCAATAGTCAAAATTCGAAATTTACTGTCGAAAGTATTCTTTTAAAATCTTAAGAAATAAAATCAGGTCTGTCACAAAATTAGCTTTATTTTTTTGTCTTAATACATTCCGTTTTACAATTTTAGAGAATAAACACAAGGTTTATTTGTTGTTGAACTTTCATAAGAACTGATAGAATATCTTGTGATGCATTTAAGTTCATTAAAAAAACATAAAATTTTAATACCAAATGCAGGAATTTTTTCAAACAAATCTTCATACCTTCAAAAAAATTCAAGTGATAACTTAATACTTGCATATTTGTAATTCCTGATTTAATACCTCCTAATTTTCTTTACTCTGCCAGATTCAAAAAAAAAATTTCGCTAGAGTCCGCTAAAAGTTCGCTAGAGCGTAGAGTGTTTCAGGCCAGCCAAAAGGAGTGATGTTCAAGACACATAAAGATTTAGAATCACGGATCCAAACGAATGTATATGCAGTTTATATACGAAAAACCAAAACCGTTAAAAGCGAATTATGTTCGGTATATTTTTAAGTCATATAATTCCCAAACTCCTTCTACAGTCCAAATAGCATTAAATTTGAGTGACGTTTGTAACTAAATGCAAAGAGGGGGAAATGCTGATACAGTGCATTTAAAACGTTTTGTCCTATACAGATTCTTAAAAACTTGACCATTTTTATAATATAAATTCATTATGGAGTACATGCGTTAAACGAAAGGAGGGTTAAAACATATATATAATTTCCTGTTGGTTGTCTGGCAGTTAGGAGTGAAACTTTCAATAAATTAAGGAAATAATTAGCTTATCCATAACTCATATAAAATTCTAAGTAAACTTACTTAAGCATCTTGCCCCCATCACGGTTCTTACTTAGTTTGCGGGCATGGGAAAATTTTATCTTGCAGTTATGCAGTACACGTATATCTATAAACAATGTTTTGTAATTTTTACGGATATTTAAGAGATATTTAAGATTAACAGCAAATATCACTATTATATTTTAATAATAAACATCACGATCGTGTCATTTTCCCACGTCGGAATTCCATCGTGCCCCGAGATTGAGCCCTTAAAGTTTCAAGTATCAATTCTGGATTGAAGAAATTCCTACTCTTCGTGTTTCATAATGATGAATATTAAACAGCATAATCCTTCAATCTGCAGCTAACATTTTATTTATCGAATTATCTAGTTCACCAACGATTTTCCTGTCGCCAAGTGAAAAAGTTAAGGCATCTGCCTGCCACGCCGTGGGCGCGGGTTCGACTCCCGCATAAGACTTGGTTGTATTCTTGAGAACCGGTCAGTCTTCCGCCTGAAAAAGGAGCCCGGTCTATAAAGGGGAGCTGCAACCCATCAACGGTGTCATCGTTTGTTAATAAAAATTCTTCTGTGATTGTGTATTTTTTCTATTTCCTTGTGTTCATATGTACACCGGACTGGGTTGTAATGTCGTCATCCCCTAGGGACATTATCCAAAAAAAAAACATTTTCCTTCTTTCTACACACTCTTTAATTCCGACTAGCTGAGTGGCAACCCGATGTGTTGCTTGTTTTGAGTTAAAATGAAATGGCTTTATATCTTAAAGATTAAAAACTGTTTATTCACTTTTAAAAATATATTAGATTTTTTACAAAAACAAAATAATTATTTAAAATTTCCGTTATCAAATTTTGCATTTTAAACAGAAAAGCTCATTCAATTAGCAAAAAATTCTAAAGGCTTTAACTTCTCCTTTCCTAAAACTAAAATTATTTCTGGTACTTCAAATTTATTCCAATTATGTTCTTGTGGATTTCAATTATGTTCTTCTAATATGCTCTTGCACCCGACGGCGGCTGGTTTCGAACCCGGGACCTTAGGATTAGACGTCAGGAGCGATACCTCTGAGCCACCGTTACTTCGGTGAACATAACTTTGCGAAACGGAAAGGAGCTGGCCCACCCGGAATGTCAACTTTTTTTGCTGTCCTCTTCTATTGAGTTCGGCAGTTTTAATTGAATAATTATAAAAGTTTAAATTTTTTAAAGTTGAGGATAGCATCAGTGCACGCGTCTAGGCCGTCCACGTATATCGGTACCAGTCGCGATATCCTGCTATGCTCGGTTCGCGAGATTAGCCCGTCCCCGTGTCTGCTAACTAACAAACTAACATTTGTTTACCTTCAGCTGTTAATAGTAAGACTAGCTGAGTGGCAACCCGATGTGTTGCTTTTTTTTTAGTTAAAATGAAATGGCTTTATATCTTAAAGATTAAAAACTGTTTATTCACTTTTAAAAATATATTAGATTTTTTACAAAAACAAAATAATTATTTAAAATTTCCGTTATCAAATTTTGCATTTTAAACAGAAAAGCTCATTCAATTAGCAAAAAATTCTAAAGGCTTTAACTTCTCCTTTCCTAAAACTAAAATTTTTTCTGGTACTTCAAATTTATTTCTGGATTTCAATTATTAAATGACTCGTTCTCAACTAATAATTTTTCCTTTTGGCAACATGGCCGAATGAAAATATTGTCACGGTGATTTTTGGGAATACGGAAATGACACGAAGAGTAGATCAGAACAGATTTTATTGACCAGATTGCGGGAAACATCACCTAAAATACACCTCCGGAACGTTCCCGACATTCCTACCGGAAGTGTGAGGATTATTCCATAAACCTAGGAACCGGAACTGAAATATAAATAATAGATAAATTTGCATACAGCTCGCATGCAGAGCAAATTAAAATAAATGATGTTCTTGCACCCGACGGCGGCTGGTTTCGAACCCGGGACCTTAGGATTAGACGTCAGGAGCGATACCACTGAGCCACCGTTATTTCGGTGAACGGAACTTTGCGAAACGGAAAGGAGCTGGCCCACCCGGAATGTCAACTTTTTCTGCTCTCCTCTTCTATTGAGTTCGGCGGTTTTAATTGAATAATTAAAAAAGTTTAAAGTTGTGAAAGTTGAGGATAGCATCAGTGCACGCGTCTCGGCCGTCCGCGTATATCGGTACCAGTCGCGATATCCTGCTATGCTCGGTTCGCGAGATTAGCCCGTCCCAGTGTCTGCTAACTAACAAACTAACATTTGTTTACCTTCAGCTGTTAATAGTAAGATTTTCGTGTGTGTTCTTGTTTCATTGGGCTTATAAACTATCTGAGCAGTATCCCTCTGTTTCAGACTTCAGATAAAAATATATGGTACAATAACTGATCAGAAGATCCCTGGTTACATTTTTAAGCAAGATTTTCAAAGCGAACAACAAGTATACCAATATCAATACTTGCAGAAATACCGATTATACTAAAATTTATTTTTACCTAGCCGAGCACTTACAAATTATGCGGTTGTTGCATCTTATATTATACCTCAAAAACGATTCTCCTGTTAATGTACATAATAATACATACACCAGTTATTATGTCAACTTTCGAGGCGTCAAGAGGGTTTTAGGACTTATAACGAAAAAACATAGTTAATAATAATAACAGACGGCAAATAGAAGAGCATCTAAGCACTTGACTTCTATTGACGAAGAAATCTTGAGTTTAGCCCTCATTTCCTTTCGTGTAATCCATCCATTCATCTCTCGTAACAGAAGTTCTTTTCGAATATTTAGCCCAGAAAAGGTTAATACAAGAGGAGAGAGCTGTGTCAGGGACCATTTATTCCATTAAAACGTGACCAAACAAGAGCACCACTTCCATACTGTAATAATGAAATTTAAATTAATATAGTATTATATATTTATAAATAACAAATCTAATACAAATATTTTAATTAACTATATTTTTTAAAAAATTGTTCCTTAAATAGTATAATGAAGCCCCTGATCACAAAATATTACTGAAGTTGTTCAAGTAAAATATCAACATTTATACAAATATCATAAACCATTTAACATTTTACCTCATTGTAAACTTTCGTAACCTCAGAAGAGTTATTCAGTTAAAAAGCCAAAATGAACTTATGCTTGAACAAACACAATTAAAATATTTCTAATTCTCTTTTATACAATATTTAATTATACTTGGAGTCTTTAAAAGCCTCTATGGGGATTAATTATGCTTCAAGGAAATGATATTACCATCTTAAAACAATCAGATTTTTTTTTAGTTTGACTGGTCTGTAAAGAATAATGTAACTCCTTCCATTATTTTTAACTATCTGAATTAAAATTCTAGTACTTTATTAATTGTTTTTTCTGTAGTAATAATATTTAGAGTCTTAATACGACATATTAATTTGAATCTATCAGTTTCTAGAAAAATCTGCAGAATGCTTACGTTTAATATATCATTGTACTCTGGAATACCACTGGGAGTCTTATTTATTAGTTGGAAACTTCAAAACTGAAAAAGATATTTTTGAAAGAAGTCTGAAGCATCCTTTAGTGGATTGGGTCTTTAAATGCTAAAGTAAGATCATTTAAATATGCTTTCAGTGCACATAAATAAGCATGCAAGATGAGCAAGCATTTAAATGCTTCTAAAACGTCAATCACAATACTCATGGAGATTTTTATAAGTAGCGTGAAGGAGTGGTAACAATTCTTACTACACGCTTACCATACAGAGCCATTCCGAAACTTTTTTTTACCTGTAACTGGGTGTAGAAATCAGTGGGAAAATATCAAAAAGGACCCGGAAAAAATATTAAAAATGCTAGAAAAAAATTACGAAATTATCACCCTACGATTTCTTTCGTTTTTCTTTTTAAGTGAAATTTTATAGTTATTTATAATTATAGTTATAGTTATAGTTATTTTTAAATGAAGTCTGAAGCTCCCTTTGGTGGATTAGGTCTTAAAATTCTGAAGTAAGATCATTTAAATATGCTTTAAGCGCATGTAAATTAGTATTCAAAATGAGCAAGCATTTAAATGCTTATAAAACGTCAATTACAATAAACATGGAGATCTTTATAAATAGCGTGAAGGAGAGATAAGAATTTTCATTACCTTCTTATTATAAAGAGCCATCCCCAATAGAAATCAGTGAGTAAATACAAAAAGGACATAGAAAAAATATAAGAAATGCTGGAAAAAAATTATGAAACTTTCCCCCTACGATTTTTTTGACGTTTCTTCTTTAGTTTCTTCTTTAGTTGTTTCTTCTTTAGTGTTGTCTTCATTTTCTGTTGTTCAAAGGATACAAAGTTGTATCCACAGTTGAAATTCACTTCCGATCGACTTCAACAAATACCTGTACCAGCCACGACTCAAATCTGATGAGTCTAGCACCGAAGGCGACCACCCGGCTTCTAGTGGAAACAAAAGTAGTTTGTTGAAACAAAGTAAATTGCAATGCAGAGAACGATATAAATAAGATAACAATAATTTCTTCAAAATTGCAATGCCCGTAGAAACATATCAAAAACATTAAGCCAAAACGATGTCTCTAACAAAATCATGTTCTAAAGTTAGCTAATACATAGATACAAAATAGCAGAGTGGTAACTAATACCCACAATGGCTGAAATATCATGACAAACTTACTTTATATCAATGTGAAGAACATTATCACGTGTTCAGAAACTGAACCTGCCCAAATCCCGTATACCGTTTTCGAAACTTTCCTCTGCTACTTTTGCTGTACCTCCAGCGGCACAGTAGCGTACAACAAGAAGTTGAACCAGTATGCAAAAGATTCCCCAGTATTACAATAAAGGATTAAAATCACCGCACCAATGTAGAAATTCTGGAACTTCCTTTTTCATTAGATTTCAGGATTGTGTGTTTTAAAAAAACACAAGGTGTCGGTAATAAAAAGGCATATTAGTTCTTATGAGTTGGTAACATCCCAAAATACAAAGACAGATCTTTTGAAATCACTATCGTCATAAAGCCTATTTCAATGTTTATTTATGACTGGTGATTCAAAATACTTAATTTACATGTTTTTATTAACTCACTTTCTTGTTTGTTTGTTTGTTTGTGTGTGTGTGTGTGTTTGTTTGTCCGGTACAAATATTGCAATCGATTTTTAACTAACTTCCCGACTAGCTAGACATTTGAAACTTTTAGAATAGCTCAGAACACGATGACAATGCATTATTTTAATACTTTTAGACATCTTTAAGCAGAATTGAATTCTTTTGAGTTAATTTTGTTTTGTAACCTGGTGCAGCCATCTATCGAACGGGACGGGAACGAAAAGTTAAACGCAAGTTAACTTCCAATTAACTTCATTTTCTTTTTAGTTGATGGGATAATTCATCAAAAAATTTTAAAAAGTATTTATTAATACAGTTTGCTCTCTGTTTAACGACTTTCAAGGGACCGTGAAAAATCGTCCTTCAGTAGAGATCGTCCATAAACAGAATTTGTGAAAAAGTAACATTTCCCATAACGTCGGAGGGGCCGGGACTGGGAAATATAGTCTTTAATCGTCGTTAAGTAGATTGTCGTTAAACAGAGAGCCAACTGTACATATAATTGTCAAGTTTATATGATTCAACAGAAAATTTAAAAACATGGTATATAAAAAGTTCTTTTTATCTTGTAATTATTTTATCAAGTTAAATTTCGTGTGGGCATATATTGCTACGCATTGAAGGAATTTAAATCATTACACAAAGAGCCGCACGCAGTCGTTTAAATATTCTATTTTGGCTTTTAAAATTAAATTTCGCAATGCAATTAAATGATAACATTTATATCATCAATATGTGCGAAAGTAAAATACTGATCTGTAAATGATAATAAAGTCTGCAACTAAATCTAAATTTCCTTTTAGTCATCTCTTAGACAAATATCATTAACCACCTAGTTCTCCACGTTAAAGTCTGTGACGGTAAACGGCATTCTGTCCTCCCCCGGGCGATTATAAATTACGAAACCCCTCCTGCTTTATGTACCCAAGAAAAGTACCACGTCTAAACAAACACCATTAAATTTTTTACCGTAGCAGAGCAGCTTTTATAGCGTGATTAAATTATGCCTTAACCGTTTAAAAATACTTCTTGGGATTAATTCCGCAACTGGGGAAAGTTCTATGAGTCGTAAAAATGAAAAACCAAAAATTTTATGTATAACAAGAGCGCAGAAACGTAGAATGGAAGTTTCTCGAATAAATGAAAAAAATTCCATGCAGGTGAATATTTTGACGTCAGTATTAACTAACATTTCTAAGGAGAGAAAGTTTAAAAGAATTAAGCTGTGCATTGAAATCAATGTATTGCTTTAAAACTGTTAAAAAAATTAAACTTTAAGTTCGCGCAAAATGGTTATTAAAAATGATTTTCAGTATTTTCAAAACTTTATCATGAAACATCGGTAGGGTAGTAATGATTTCGTGGCACTGGGTCTGTTATGAATTTTAAAACTTTTATAGTTTCAAAACAGACTTAATATATGCAACGCTTCATTTTTTTCGCATTGCATAACGTAGAAATCTAATTAACTGAGCAGGAGCAGTAAACTTGCTATTTTCAACAAATAGGTCCACAAGTATCTGAGGGGATATCTTCATGAAAACTGAGATTCGAGTTTGTTTGGTTATGGTTTCTGTTCCTCCTTACTGCTATAATACCAGTCGATATTTGCAATCAAATACCATAAATATGTCGCATTTCCGTGGGAAAAGTCATTGTAGAAGATATCAGTATCTAGATATATTGCTCAGGGAAAAGACAGTCGTGTATGAAAGCAATAGAATACAGTTGTCTTCTAAAGAACTTTTCTTTTCTTTTTTTTCTAGAAGAGGCACCTGCCGAGTAGGCATTCGCCTATAATTCCCCGCAGTTTGTTCGCCATTTTATTGTGGGAGCACCATATAGGCTGTACCGTTGTCAATAATGAGACAAGCCTTTCGCTTCAACTATTTACTACGATACGTTAAACATACTACAGATACTACATTTAAAGCAAGTATGTACAGCAAGTTAGAATATATAGTTAGATCATCAGGTTGGCTTTTCGGGTTCCAAGATAGCTCTGGCCTAACAAGGCCTCCGACCAGGAGAGCTCCGTCTCCCTGGCAATCTAAAGCAGATCTCAGCCTCATGAACTTTTGCCGTTTATCTTTATACTGTCGGCTAATTCAACAGGATTACTCTGGCGTTTGAAGTTCTGGAAAGTGTTCGAAGTTTATGAGATTCCAGCAGTCACTATAGTATTAAAATCTGCTGAGCCCTCGAACCACTCTGGGATTTAACCGTTCTGTAACGTCAAAACCCGCACATTACAAGAACTTTGTGGCCTCTTATCCAAGAGTTTGTGACACCGCTCAGATCAACAGTTTGCAAATAGATGACATGTTGAAGAGTAGGAAGGGGCATCACACACTTATATTAGTACTAATTACGGGTAATAATTGAGACAATGTCACAAGGCGGACCTGCATTACCCTCTATGAAGGGACGACACAAACAGAAGTATTTTAGTGGCGCGACGCGGGGATTCGATCCGAGCACCCTCAGCACCGAAAGCCAGCGCGCTGTACCACAGGGTCACCACAAGCCCTTGTGAAGAACTAAAACATACAAATTTTGACCAAAGAGCATGATGACTATGAATCTCTCTATTCAATTAATCGACTTACTTGAATGTTAATGGTTTATCCATAAGAAAATTGACAGACACAAATTAAGAATATACCACTCCTCCTCTAAGAAATGGAGGGTTAATTAAAGATATTACGTACTCACAGAATTTGAACCCCATGCAAAGACTTTTCCACTGAGGAACTGTCGAGTTAATTTTGATATTTTTTGGTTAGAAAACACTCACAAATATGAGTTCTACACGTGAATTACCCGTTAACCTGGAGTTCTACCCATAATATGTCCAGTTATAGTGCCTCTATCAATAAATTCCAGTTCTGTACATTTATCTCAAAATCTGATATGTTAACACTCCTATGGATTTACGTTCAACAAAATGGCATGAGACTGTTCAATAATCTATAGATCAGAAACAATATATTCTGCACATTTCTGCTAAATTATTAGTAAGTTATATCAACCATTCTTTTACTTTTTCACCCTTACCTTAAAACAAATATCGGGACTCGAAATTTGCCACCTCCTTATGCTTATGAGGCTTATTAATTGTACCAATGGATGTATCACAATTTATCACAATTTTATAAATTTCGATCCATCCGCATTCTGGCACACCAACCTATTTCAGCCAGCGGATTTTTCATTTACCGAGAAGTTGAATTCGTATCCTTTATAGGACATAACTCTACCAAAAATGAGAAACATTGGGATCCCTTAACCGCTTTTTTAAGAAAGAAAATATGTAGCTATTTCTTCTGAAACTGCAGCCTCTTCAGACATATCCAACAACAATTTGTGAATGATTTAATTTCCATAATTGCATTACAAAAGAGAGACAAGCAGTTTTCAATGCAAAGTTTATGCCCGTTTATTTGAGTGAAGTAGAATCAGCACGATCCGCAACATCATTATTTTGACTGCATTATACAATTCTGGGAAATTTTGGTAGATATATTTAATTTACTATGTACAATGCAATTATCTGAATTTATTCAGTTCTCTGACAAACATCTTCCATACGGAACAATTCTCCGTAAACATGTTTAGTTGCTATTGATTAGATATTTTATGTCATTAGTAAAATATTTTAGATTATTTAATTGATCTGGTTTTTTATTATCAGGGAAACTGGTCTTTCAAATTATTTCCGAATTCCCTGTATTTTTAGATTAATAGAGTTCAGTTAGATGCAACTCAGAAATGTGACTTATTAATGATCTGTTATATCGGAAGATCCCGCAAGTGGCCATTAATACAATTAAATTTATTGATAAAAAATCCTTTGACTGAAAAATATCTTATATGTATATTTCAATGACTGTATAAATACCGATCTAAAATCATCCAGCTCAATTTTTTTTAAGATCAGTTACTGAAAGGTTTGTTGAAAACACAGAAATAAAGTATATCTTTAAAATACATAATTTAGTCCTTAAACTCTCAGTATGTAAGAAAATTGTCGTGCAAACTTTTTTGGGGGTTGTTTTTCGTTATTTTTCCCCGTAAAGGTTGTTAAAAGCTAGATTTTACTCTTCAAGAACTCTATACCATTTTACTCAATCGTTGATTCCGTAATGGGTGTACCAACCACTCTAGCGGTTTACACGCTCAAGGAAAATACTTACGTAAAAACAAGAAGCATTAAACTTACTGGAGGAGTCTTTTTTCAGTGGAATTAAATTGCACCTCTGACTATATAAAGATACTTTTAGAGATAAATTGGCCAATCCTTAAGAGCACCCATGTCCTTAAAAATGGATGATTATATTTTTACTCATACTGAACTTGAATGATCGGAATAAGATCATTAAAAAGTTTATCAAGCAAAAAATATAGATCTTGGCATCCCCTCATGGAAAGAACATTTTAGCTATCTTTATCTCTAAAGGAAATAAGTTTAATAATATTGAAAATTATTTTGAAGCGCTCCAATTCGTCTTTTATATGTAAAATCATGTAATTCTAATAACAAAATTTTTCCGGCAACAACTGAGCACTAATCTTTTTACTAAAAACACTTTTGTAAAAATGTGTAAGCACTGATCATGAACATTTTTAATTAGAGAGCTAAATAGCGTTTTTATCGATTACAATGCTCAGTGTTAGGTCTTTTTCCTTGGTTTTATGCCATGCTTTCTAATATACATACTGTACTTTTCTACCACAGTAAATAATATTGAAATTGGACCTATTGCTGATATATTACTAATTAATGACATTAGCTTTATATGTGTAAGAATGTGAAAGCACTGATCATGAACATTTTTAATTAGAATACTGAATAGTGTTTTTATCGATTACAATGTTCAGTGTTAGGTCTTTATTTATTGGTTGGCTTAATTTTGTTTTTCATGGCTATAGTGTTTTACCACACAGAGAGAGCAGTTCAAATCTGAGTATAGCAGCTGCAATCCCTGGAAGCAACCGCAAGACACGTGCCCACAAGGTCTTTATTGTTGGTTTTATACCATGCTTTCTAATATACATACTGTACTTTCTACCGCACTAAATAATACTGAAATTGGACCTATTGCTGATATATTACTAATTAATGACATTAGCTTTAAATGTGTAAGAATGTGTAAGCACTTATCATGAACATTTTTAATTTGAGAACTAAATAGCGTTTTTATCGTTTACAATACTCAGTGTTAGGTCTTTATTGTTGGTTGGTTTAATTTGGCTTTACACGGCTAAAGTCATTTTTACCAAAGACAGCAGTTTAAATCTGAGTGTAGCAGCTACAATCCCTGTAAGCAACTGCAAGGCACGTGCCCAGAAACCCTAAGTTTGTTATTAGATACTTAAACTTTGCATGGATCTCATATGGTAATCGATACCGAATAAGTATTTTTCCACAGTCCATTATAATTGCGCGGATTACTTTTCTCTTACTTTGCAAATTATAAATTGGAAAACTTGGATGTATTTGACTTTTTGAATTATCGCATACTCGCTTTATTTTCATAACAACTTCCAGTTATAAATGTATAAGCATTTGAACTCTTGCAAAATGTTGAAAATTCTTCAATTATCAAAATAAAATGTAGCTTTAGTGCAACAAAAATCTAAATACGAACGTTATGGAAATGGAATCTTAGACGTATGTCTTCCACATTGGCTCGATGCCCTACTTTAGGAAAATTCTAACCTCTGTTACAGCAAATTTTCTTAAAAATTTTGAGTTAGACTTTTACAAGAAAATAAGAAAAGAAGAAGAATTGAATAGAATCATTAGTCAAAGTCAAATGCTGAGTGAATGCAATTTATCTTCAAGAGCTCCCAAAACAGCCTTTCGTGATAAATTACAATCAGTCGAGATTGTGAAAAGTTTCTGGGTTGAAAAGATATGTTATGTAAGGAAGCAATCGAATAACTTTTTAATTATTAACACACGTCTTATTTACTCCTTAGATTGTTCTCACTTATCAGTTCAAAGAAAGGAATTGCAAAAAATATCAGTTATACTCGTACGTTTTGCTTTTACTTTCCGATCTTTCTAATATATTTCGAATTATTAATTATTTTCACTTCCTCACAATATGTGAAATTCACCTATTATGAATAAAAAGAATCATATTTACTCATAGCATATTTCCAACTCAAGGTATGTTCATATTTGTTTAAGATTCGTTTGTGTTAAGGTGTTAAGTGAAATATCAAAGATTCAGATTGAGTAAAATTTATTTTAAAAAGTTTGGTTTCCACTTTTTTTTTTTTACAAAACTTCCTACATGCTGTGAACTAAAGTGATTTCACAATATGAAAATTTCCTTGGTATATAAAATGTTTCATCAGACGATGTGTGTGCTGTTTTGTGCTGTTCTGCTTGTGTAATGTTGTCTACGTAAATAAATGTTTCTTTGGTTTAACCAGACTATTATTTCAATGTGCACACCTCTCTTGTTTGTTCACACATGTTATTTGTGGTTCAATGCAGTTAATTTAGGAACATTAATATATTCGAAATGTAAAAACCCTTAATATTACAAAATTTTCATTTTTTTCATCCATAAATTTCGTCAATACCTTTTGAATAAGGTAATGTCGATGTTTCAATATGGTTATGCGATGAAGTGATAATCTATATATATAAAACAGTTCCGTGACTGACTGACTGACTGACAGATAACGCACAGACCAAACTGCTGGAAATAAAGGGCTAAAATTTTGCATGGCTATTCTTCTTATAGTGTACGGGTGCATTAAGAAAAAATTTTGAAAATTCTTCTTATTTTTAAAATTAAATTTTTAAGCTGTTTGTAACATCTTTTAAAGTTTGCATTTAAAATCGTAATGTGAGGGTTATAAAATTTATATCACGAGAAAGATCATAAAAATTCCTTTAAAATGAAATCAGTTTCGAATCTTTACATCTATTTTCTGATTTTTGGTGAATTTTTAAAGATTGATTTTTAGAATTGAATTTATTAAATGCTGATCACGTGGTTTCTTTTCTTTTTGTGATACTTTAAATTAATTTATCGTCACGTGCAAAACAACGAAATAAGTTGATAAAGGAAATATTAAAATACAGCAAAAGATAAAATTCAACCACTATACTACTTGAGATGGAAGTTTTTTAATAATCTAATTCAAATTAGTATATTTTATAGAAATTAAGCATGCAAATTAGTTACATACTTTGACCGTTGAATTTAATTTGAATAATTTCTTCTGCATTATTTTGTCTACAAAAATATCCGTTACGATTTTTTATAAATATATTTTTTTGTTTTTTCTTTTGAAATTAATTGCATACATTGACCGTTTTATTTAATTTGTATGTACAACGTAGCAAAGCACGGATATTCAGCTAGGGAAAATCATATAAATCAAAGCTGTAGAGTGCAAAAATAATTTTATTTTAAATCTTGAAATAGCTAGTTTGGCACATTTAATGAATACCCAGGACATGCTGACAAAACTGGAATTAAAATTCAAGTTGAAAGCATTATCCATTCATATGTATGATATTATATAACTTACATCATTAGGGCGATCAATCTGAAATGCACGATGCTCATTGAAGGCTCTCCAAGAGTTATGTATTAATTCGGTATTGTAAAGAAGCTTTACTAAATACCTCATTTCACAAGATGTAGAATCTCAATCTCGTGATTCGAGATGTTGCAAATTTGACTGTTCAAATGCAGACAACTGTTCTCTGCAACCTACAGTATATACAGATATAGAATTTCCTCAGTGGCGTAGCGAGCATAATTGGCGCCCGGGGCACGACATCTTTTTGGTGCCCCCTATGGTCTTGGAGACAAAATGGTCCAATGGTCTTGGGGACCATTTGGAACCCCTCTGCGAGTGGCACCCGGGGCATGATAGACCCCCTTGCCCCCCTCTCGCTACGCCACTGAATTTCCTAAAGCAAAAGCTATATGTTAACAACAGTATTAAATATATCGCAATTCATGTGTTATTATAAGAAGGAAATATCCATTATCAAGTATCAACCGAAATTAAAATCCCAATACATTTTATATTAGTCCAACCTCGTGTTATAATTTTGGTTTCTGTGCATCTCCTGATCCTATATTGAAGCGTGTTAGATGCGTATTCAGGACGCTTCGTAATTTAGTAATTTCAAAATCAAAATGCGGAAAAAAAGTGAAACCAACTATAACATAAATTAAACAAAATCTCTAATCTTTGATAAATTGTCTCCAAAATACTTAAAATTGAATAGAGAGCAAAATTTTTTACCATTGTTAAATAATTTGCGATATTGTCTTTGGGCGAAAACGGAACTAAATACAGACAGCGGCGGAAGCGAGGACGCTGATTCGTCTAGCAGGTCCATCTCTGGGAGTCATGGGATCATGTGATCAAAAACCGAACGGTTAATATTCTTCTTGTCAATCTGACTTTGTTTTCCGTGGAGTGAAAACGTATATTCGTCATTCGATAATTCATATAATTAGTTTATTTCGTTTCGCCAACTTTTTGCTTGATGGTATGTAAACCCTTGAAATCAGGTTATGTAATTCGATTATTATTAAATGTGGAGTTTAACCCTCAAACCGGCCCACCGTTCATTATGACCGGCAGCGGTGGAACTAAGGGGTGGGGCAGGAGTGGGGAGAGGCGTGAACACTTGGCTGGCTTTGACATCCACAGTCAGTTCCTGGACATCAGGGAGAGCACATCAGGGTTTCACAAATGCTCGCCATTTGCCAGTAAGTTGCAATTTTGTAAAAGTATGGTGGTTAAAATGACCGGTAGGCCTGTTTTTGCCAGGCCTACCGGTCCTGATAGGAATGGTCCTGATAGGGATTTCAGTGTTCTGTGCAATTTTTAAAGTATCCCGTGAAGCCTTGACATCACTCTTCTCTACCTCAATCACTGGCAGGCTAATTTTCGAGCAATTATGTCTTAGAAACATTGTTCAATTCTTTTTAGAGCCCTAAGATTTGATGATGTAGATACCAGATCAAAATAAATTAGATAAATTGACTAAATAAGTGTAGATGATTTTTTCCCTCACTATTTACCACTTATATAAATAAAACAACCCTGTGCACAATATCAATTTGAAGTTCCATCATAATAACGCAAAAATAACAGTCTTTTGGGCTTGGGGGTCAATTTGACCGATAGTCCTGATAGTGGCAACAAATTCATGGACCGGTTTGAGGGTTAAGATCATGGGCCTACTTCTTAGTGTGTACATGTGTCGATTCAATTCTCGTGTCCAGCCCAGGGAGATGGGTAAGTTACCTAATCGTTTCTACTCTTTAATTACATCTTGTATCTAGTCATTCATTTAAACCATTCTTTATTCGTAACGGCGATGTTTAAATCTCCCCTGTCTCCTTGAGGGAAAAACCCGTGAAAAATGTATATACATTGTCAAGTTTATTTTTCTCCAAACCAATTTCAGAAAAATGTCTCATACCCATAAATTATTATCTTCCAGGTTTTTTAAAACATAAATATTAGAGCAAAGAGAGAACTTATTGACATCAATGAATGTCAGTATCGCAAATTATTATGAAGTCTAGTCAGTCTTTTTCCAAGCCCTCATACTGACCGAATTATTACCCTATATCTTTATCCAAAGCTCTACGATGGTTGGTATTCTATTTTATTACAACGATTGGCTCTAGAGTCCACATTATTAGGTACTCCTTTCCAATACCAGTAAGCCCTCTCCTAGCTGTTTTAGAAGTTCATATGCGAGAATCTTCATGTGCTTCAAACTTCCCAACTGCTTCAAATTATTGAATCCATCAACAACTAACTGTGTATTGAAACCATCAGCAATCGCAGTCAATAGCAGGATTTAGAAGTGGTGGTAAACGGGCTCATGACCAGCCCTTGACCATACAACTGAAACCATTGAAATACCAATGAGCCTTATAGAGTGTGGCATTGCCGTACTACAAGAGTACGGCAACGAATGTATGTAGGAATGATCTGCATAACCATAAAGAGGTAAGCATAAATGTTTGATAACTATATCCCTATATATATAGAGGCGTATAGGGAGTTGATTACACGTATCTGGAGGCTTACCGACTTCCATTAAAATGTTTTCAAATGATAGATTTTAGGCCAACAGCTAATACCATTTATGCTAAAATGGTATTAGCTGTTGGCCTAAGAATCTTATAGAATCGATACCATATGGCAGTACAACAATGGACAGCACATCTTACCCGTCATTTGAACTCCATTTGTTGTTGATCTCTTGGACTACCTTCACGTTTTTTTTTTCATTTCTTTGCATGCTGGCAGTTTTCGTAATGTCTGGTGGTATAAGTTAATGAATTTAAATGCTTTGTACTCCGGTTATATGGCTGCCACTTAAAAGTTTGTTCATAATCTTCCCATTTTAACTGCTCTCGGTATTATTTTTGACAAGGATTGTACTTACTAAAGCATCCACTAGTCGTATTTTCATAGGTAAATCCTTCGATTTACACGTGAGAGCATATATGTATACTCAAATTTAATAATTATTGGATGTATCTTAATCAATATCTTTCTAAATAATAAGCTCTTCAAACTTTGATATTAGTATTAATGGTTCATTGCACATGAAAGGCTTCTTAACGCTTACTTGAAAACTTAACAAAGCAACATAATAACGTCAATATCACAGAGATTAAAATCTTTCAGTACTGAAGAGCTCTAAGAGTTTATTTTTTTATCTGCATTTTAGTTTTCAGAATTTTTTATACCTCTTCCTAATGGATGAAAAGTATTCATCATTTTTTTCTTCTCATCACTATGAATTATTGAAAAAGAACTCCATTAATTACGTCCGACTGAGCACCATTTACTTTGAAGTAATTGTTGATAAATGTACATTTTTCTAAGAAGCCATTTTTCCGATACTTTAATCTTAGATTAGATCTCATTCAAACTATAGATTTTTTTAATGCATATTCATTTTCACTGTTCCTCTTCTGTACATTGTTCTCTCAGTGTATATCCGTACAAAAAATACTTCAAAAAAATTCACCCAAACTGGCTTGAATATTCATAATTTCTTTACATCATTATGACGCATGGTATAAATATTACAAGATATAGTATAATTATTACATAGTATAACTATTACAGGTTTTCATTCTTTTTCTACAAAATTAAAATATAAACGAAAGCGTTAACATTTTTAAAACTTTTTTAAAGTTATACTAGCCTTTTCCAGTTATGTTCATTCTACATTTCTTATATGCGTTATAATGGTTATAGGTAAGCAATATTATTTCGATCTAACACTAAGAAAATTAATTTACAAGGAATTATAAAACCTCCAGTGGCTCTAATCAACCTGAATGACCCTTCTCTCTCAAAGTATTTCCTGATAATGAAAAAATTCATGCTTCATTATGATCCATTGACATATATGTTTGGAACTATTATCAAATAAAATAATTTTAAAATGTGGCTTTTATTTTAAATATGTTAATACCAACGAGCCCTGTAGAGTGTGGCATTAAGTGTTTGATAATAATATCTCTTTGTATGGAGGCGTATAGGGAATTGATTATAAGTATCAGAAGTCTTAACGTCTCCCATTAAAACGTTTTCAATATAATGTTAGCTAGCAGGGAGTATCATTCTAACTCCACAGGGCCTTTACAAACATGCCTTTTTTTCCAACATGTGAATTCTGATGACAAAAACTTTAAAATATGTTATGCATAATTAATTATGTAAATGTTAATTTTTAATGTCATTATAAAATTAAAATTAGGTGAATTTATTTTATTTTATTTTTTGATAGATATTTCTTTCCTCTCTGAGAAAAATCTTAGACTATTTCAAACAAGCAAAAAATTAGAACCACGGAAAAATCCCAGTTATTTATAAGAAAAAATGACGTTTACATGTTTATCTTTAAACCTTAATCTGAAATAAAAAGAATTATTCGATACTGAAGCTATGAGTAGTAGATAAGCGAAATTTATAGTACCGACATTTATAGTATGGTATTTTCCATAAGCTATATTGGTAAAAAAAACAATTTTTATTGATAAAAATGATTATATTGCTTAAAAAAAAATAATTTGCAAAAAATAATTTTGGGCTCTTCCGTAGAAAAGGGTCTAAAATAAATTTTCGTAAAATTGCCTTCTTCATCTGCAACTTGTTAACTAAATATAAGGAATAACCATTCATTTGAAATTGACACTGTGACAATTAGGTGAATGCTTTTTATAGACTATTTCAATGAAGCATGATACTAAAAATGAGGAACAAAACCATACTGTCATTATTACAAAATTTGAAAATTGAACAGTATTTTTTAGCCTTTAACTAGAAAATAATATTTTCTTTGAATTTGAAACTTTAAAGCAAGAAAATGAAATAATGCTAAAGTCATACCGTTAATCTTTGATCACCTCTGAAATTTGCCTCCAGTTTATGATGAGGAACTACTAAATTAAAAGGGCGTTTATGCAACTGTTTTTTTTTCTAGAAAATTTTCTTCTAAATTGTCAAAAATTCTCTAAATTCTCCAAATTCTTTCTTCTAGATTCTCGAAAATTCTCTAAATTCTCCAAATTATTTCTTCTAAATTCTCAAAAGTTTTCTAAATTCTCCGAATTCTGTCTTCTAAATTCTCAAAAATCTACAAAAATCTAAAACTTAAAAAAGTGAATAGAAAGATTACTTGCATTATTCATCTTTATGATATTTTATTTCTTTCCATAGTTGTACCCCCCAAAAAAATAAAATACCTTGATATTTATGTGTATCAATTTCATAAGGACCCTTTGTATGGTTCATAGTCTTGTTGCCCTCATACCTCGTTGAATACTCTGTCCAGTGTTGTGAACATTTATGAGAATGTCTGGTGTACCATGACATTTCTGGCCGGATGATGGCCGAATGGCTAGGGCGCAGGCTTTCGGTACCAGAGTCTGTGGGTTCGAATCCCACTCTTGGCATGGACGTTTGTAGCCGATCGGCTTTAAGCAGTAGGTCCCGATCTAATTATCCGTCGTGTAGCAAAAAAATAACCGTATCGCTCTAAAATAAACCATGACCTTTTATTTTCATTTCCTTGAATAATTTTTCCTTAATAAGGCAAGAAGGCTTGTTGGAACATAAGCTCAGGTACACCATATTATGCTTTCTAAATTTCGCATCGAAAATTTTTTATCATCAATAACTGTGGACAGGCACGCTTTGGATACAAACTAAAATCTGTAAACACTGTTTATAATAACATAAAAAATACCCTTTAATTTTCCCATCATTATTTTTTTTGTATTATTACTTTCTCAAGATTCATAAATTATTCGAAGGCTGCAATATTTGCAAAACCAAAATAAAGCACAGCAAAAACAGCGGTAATTGCAGAGCATTAGCATACAAACACCAAATAATCAATATCATGATTTAAATCTATTAGAGAAAGCAGAAACATCCGTCAAATTACATTTTTACCCCATTTCTCTTCAAGTTAATTGATAATCCAGTCCACACGAATTTGGTCGGATTGCCCTTTCGAAACACCACTAAACTTTTTTTTCTGTTAGTTCTTTTTCTATTACAGATATAATTTTTTTTACTTCTATTCTTGATACAAATACATCAAATCTCATGGATGGAATCGGGAGTCAATTTTTAGGGCGGAAAAGGGAAGTTGTCGTCAAATGAAATATGAATGACCAATAATCCATTTACTAGAGGAGTTCATTAAGCGCCATATTTTATCACGAACGAACCCACTTCTCTTTCAAGTTTTTTTTCCGTAAGTGCGAGCCAGATGAAGCGTTGCACTGGTTCGATCATTTGTAAATTGAAAGAAAAGGAGCAGAATGATGGAGGGAGTTTTAAAAGTGAAGAATTACTTTCGTAAAAGTTGTTTATCATGTATTGAGGATGAATAAATTCGAAAATTTTAGTTCCATGCAGTAATTTTACTGTTGCTTGACAGTTCTAAATTGCTTTTCAGTCGCTTGACAGTTCTAAATTAACTTTTCAGTTACATTTTGGCTCAAGGGCAAAAGGCTTTGCTTCAACTTAGGGGTGGCTAATCAAACTATCACGAAGGGTTTTTTTTTTGTTTCACCCCTCGGTGTTTAGGATTTTACATTTTTAATTTAATATTTGTCTATGGATAAATTTTCCTAATTTTTCATTTTGATTACATATTTCTAAGGAAAGTTTACCAATTACTTTAGTTAAGTAAATATGGAATTCAGAACTATATTGTATTGTAGTAAAAAAAAACTAACACCAAATCTATCAGTAAAGTTGTTATGATTTTAAAATAACTGTATTAATAAGATATTTTGATCCAAAATGTAATCGGAATATTTCATTCGAAAATTGGATGTAGATCATTAAAATTTTCTACTTCACCGAAAAAATGAAGTTGTCAAGAAAAACAAACAGAAATTAGTGAATTATTTTTCTGTAAATTTTACATTCATTACGGTATAAAGCAAATAGAAATCTGATTGAACTCGGGAATTTATAATAATAGGAATTTTCATCGTTATTGCCTTTGAGAATTTAAAAGCCGATCGCAGCAGTTGACAAGTTTTGCCATCCTTTCCATTAAACTACAGTATTGTCTTTTAGAACCCAGATGAATGTATCATATTAACAAACTTCATTAGTTTATAAGTTTCTGTAATATAGTGACCCGAAGATATAAACAACGAGCTTTTGAAGTTTACTACTGATAAATGAAGTAAGATTTCCACTTTAGACCGCCTGCATGATACCATGTTTGATGATGTTTATATATTGCACTTTTAAATTCCATTCTATCTGCGCTAAAATAATCTGCCAATAGCAAATTCCAGGTTAATATTGCAATTTTTTTTCTTTGCTTTGCTGCCATTGGAGGTAAACTAAATATTTTAGCAATGAACTTAAATGAAAAAAAATCGAGTTCAGTGTTAAAAGTTGGTGGAGGGAAGATGAAACAACTGCAATGTGCATATATTACTGAGTAAGAATTTTGTGTTTTTATGCATGTTATGCGTCAAAGTAGCTTTATTTAATATTTAATTATACGCTTTATTTTAATTCTTTTACCTCTTATTTTTAGTCTTATCCTGTAATTATTCCGCCCTTTTTACAAGTAGTTATATATCTAACATCACAAACTGACAAATTAGTCATTGTCATAAGGCAAATATACAGGAGCTAATGTCTAATGTCCCATATTTTTACAACCATATATTTAATTTTTCTCTTTTTCTTAGACACGTATAAATCTTTTCGTTGGAAATGTTCACGCTTTCCAACTGCAGTTGTTTTCCAAGCGACTAAGCGATGTAATTAAGACAAAACACGTCGTAATTACTTTTTTATCGAGGTGTAAGCTATAATTGTTGGACAAAATGTTAAACTGTAATCCGATTTAGTGTGGAGAATAAGTCATTTGTTTATGATGGAAACTCAGATTTCGAGATGAGATTTAGTAAGACGGAAGACAGCGAGAGTGTTAGTTAAATCTTTATACCTTCTTTAAGTGTCCCTCAATATTTTAATCTTCTGTGGTTGAAGTTTTATATGTATAGTTATATTTACATTTTGAGAAAAGCATTCTAATTCAGTGATTTGGGGGGGGGGGGGTTGTTTTAAATTGGACTACCTGTATCACCTTATGTCTCCCGCTATTGACATGTTTTGAAAAATCCAAGCTATTTTCATATTGCGAAGAAATGGAGGTTTATTTTGAATATTGCATTCTATTCACGTTATTGGTAATTCATGAATCAAAGTAAGTTATCTCCCATTATTTTGAGAAACAACTTCGTAGAGAACTGTATTCAAAACGTAAGGCTCCATTACACCTTTCGATTTGCCAGGTAGTTAGGAAGCAGGCTCCAAAGACAAGAAGTCGTTAGTTTGATCCTCACTGTTGGAAGGTAAGGAACTTGGACGTTAAAAGAATACTCGTGGAAGTTTAGGAAGTATGCAACAAATAGCAATCCAAAAAAAATAAAAATAAGAATACTGTCAGATAAAATGTAAGAAAAAGTAATTCGACTAACACCTCTGCCCTCTCAGCTTTCGTTTATCGGCATTTGAATCTGACGACCGGTCGCTACGTAGCAATACCTGAATACGCAGCCGAGAGTTGATTCCCCAAGTTTGGAGCAGTTCGTTGTTATAGGCCTGGGAGCCGGACGGACAGTACACATCTGCCGACCAAATGGGGCAACCCTGGGCCCCTGTAAGAAAAAGTAACTAGATTCAGCACTATTCGTCATCGGGGCAAAACGCCAACATCTTGCACCATGACTCCAAAAAGTAGGAGAGAATATATGGAATGGCAATTTCAAAATGAGATTCCTATACATACCACGGAGGGTCTAGTAGAAATAACGCTGGTTTCGGTGTCTAGAGGTTGTGAACCCGATCCCTATCCCTGCCAGGTGATGGTCAACTGAACCCGATTTTTGCAAAAGTTATATCAAAACCAACCGCTAAATGATTATACTGCATAGACATAAAGCCTTAGAAATATGGTTATACCTATTTTAGATAAATTAATTTTATCCATCTTCTACGCATTTCAAAGGTACTGTAATTTTAGAAATATGGCACTTCTCTCCACCACAATCGCTAGATTATTACTCTTATATAGATTTGAACTTCAGCTGAAATATTGATATCATTTTATTGAACATTTTTTGCGTCCCTCTTCTTCGTTTTCCACTGCTTTACTTCTGCATTATGTGGTCTATTCATACTTATCTCTGAATTTCTGTTGAGAGACTGCTCAGTCGAAAATAAGTATTTCTTTTTCAAAGGCAACAGTACTTCGAGCAGAAGTAAGATTTCATACAAAATGCGAGGAAGTTGTTAATGTCTAATGTCCCTTGTATTACACCCGTATATTCTATTTCTCTCCTCTTGAAAAACACGTATAAATATTCCATTAGTACTTCCTCCTTTTTTGGGTTTATTTGGCTACCTTTTAACCTTTATCAAAAATATTTCTTCCCCTGCGAAGTGCTTAAATTTGGGCAGAACCCATTCATATTTTTTTTTGGAGTGAAAGATTCTATTCAAAAATATTTAAAAAGATTTAATTTAAATGACAGAAGATGTCTATACCACCTGTAATGTCCGCTAAAATTTGAGATTAGAACAATTTCAAACAGAGATTAGGCATGAATTTCTCTACTACTGCGTGACGGTTAAAATTCAACAGAAGAAAATTTTCCGAGTGAGAAGAAGACTGAACATTTCAAAAATTAACATTTAAAGCAAATGAACGGTTTGCGTGTCGCTTGGAATCGCTTTTCTGCTGTACCCGTATTTATTACAAGGGGGAAGGATTGTGAACTACGGACAAAATGAATTTCCGGGCACATTTAATTAAGGAAGTATGGTTTACAGTAGGGAAATATGTGCTTCGTTTTAAAGTGCTCTTACGAAACTGAGGTCTCAATTAGCAATTTCGTTATTTTTTTCAGTATTAAAGAATCTCTTTTCACCCGAACATCAGAAAACATTTAGTCTCGACAGCACTGATGAGAAAGTTATTTTGAAAAAATCTGAAATCTAGGTGAATTAAAATTTACCTCCATTGACTTTGCAGCAATTAAGTTTTAAGGATCTAGGCTTAATCCAGCAGTTGTAATCTTATATCCTTGACATTTTTAGAAATTAAGTGTAATATATATATATATGTATATATATATGTGTGTGTGTGTGTGTGTGTGTGTGTTAGTTAAGAATTAATTAGGAAAAGAACAATAATTAAATAATTTACAGGGGGGCTTCAGGGTAGTTAATTTCGTGGTGTAAAACACCACTATTTTAATATTCGCATGGAAAGAGCAGGCGCCAATTTTCAATCCAAGGAGAGGAATTCCCTTTTTAAGCGAACAGAGAGAGTCTATTAATAGTATCAAACGTGACTCCACCCCACCATTATCTTCGGTGCAAGCGTCACGAGCATGCGCTACGGCTTTAGACGGTTTGAGACAGTAGGGTTTTAACGCAGAGAGGGATAGTTTTTCAATCAGTTTGGTCACGCGTCACGAGGATCGAGATGATTTCTTTTATAATAATTAATAGATTGAATCGGGGTAGGTTAATATTTGGAAATAAACTCTTAAGTGTAAATAATTTGCAGTTCTTTGCCACAGGCCTTTAATCACTGACTGCTATATCATTAATAATTATTTAGGAATAGGTTAAGATGGAGTAACGTTGGATATAAGACGAAATAATGGATGTGGGTCGTAACAAACTCCGTGTCATATATATATATATATATATATGTGTGTGTGTGTGTGTGTGTATGTGTGTTTGTCGCATTTCACCACATGACTTTCCAGAATAACACACAAGATGCACAAAAGACGAGGCAGAGTTCTATAAAATTGTAGTCTTTTATTTCTTTAGAGTTTATGGCGGAGACAGGGCGTCCTTCTAGCATGACGCAGAGGATACAAGTGCGTCCACATACAGAAGCAACAACAAAATGAATCTGCTCTTCTAGCCAGGGGCTGTACCAAACAAGTCAGCGACTGTTTACATAAACATAGATATTTGTCGTGGGTGGTAGGCGGGTGCATTTCTTAGAAACAGATGGGTGTGTTTTATCTTTATGGTATTGTTTGACACTTTGGATCACTTTCTATCTGGCACCTGCAGCCATTATCTCTGAGTTATTGTGAACTGAGGATTCCGATGACTAGAGACGGGGTTTTGTTAATCCTTCTGGGGACGGCACGGCTCTATATTTCTATCAACTGGTTTGGATTTATCGTGGTGTTTATCCCATACTTTTCACCCTCTGCTGCGGTTATTTGCCTGAATGTATTTTTCTGGAACTTCCAGATGTTCACTTGCTGTTGGGTGGGCTATTCTGAGAAAAGGGGCCTATCTTAACAGATGTGGGGACCCGAACTATAGAAATAGACGAGACTTAACCTTATGATGTCACACACACACACACACACATATATATATATATATATATACACCAGGTGGCCATAATTAAACTGACAGTGCTCACAGTGTTCTCTAGCGCTATCTATTTGCGAGAATGACGCCACATTTTGTAGGAAGATTAAACAAGACGGGGGACGAAGGATTCCGCGAAAAAATAAATTAGTTCCAAAAGTCACCGCTAGGGGAATATTTGGCGCTGTGTAATAGAAAATAGAGTGTTAACAAATGCAAATTAATACGGAATAAAATTACCTTTTATTATACACATTTAAAGGTACAGGTTTTCGTCCTCTGCCTGACTGAACCTTCACAGAACCTGTTTTCTCGAACGTCGCAACCATTGCTTTTAGCCCATGAACTGACACAGGACCGTTACCTTTACTCATTTTTTTGTGCGTTCTAAAAGCACGAAGAGCGGCTGACGCGTTGCACTGGTTGAGGTAAAAGAATTTGACCAGTAACGCACGCTCGACTAAAGAAGGAGACATTGCACATAAACTTTCAATCCGATTGATTCGAAACGTAACACATTGCCTTTTAAAACCCAAGCAGCTGGCACTGTGCCAATGGATGTAACGTGAAATTTGAATAAAGAACTTCTTCTTCTGCTCAGCGTACGTGATATTGCAGATCACGAGACTTTATCGGTGTTTATGTAGATTTTACGCTTTTTTAAAAGTGTTGCCGTATTGCACTTGAACTAAATAAGAAAATGTGCATAATAAAAGGTAATTTTATTCCGTATTAATTTACATTTGTTAACACTCTATTTTCTATTACACAGCGCCAAATATTCCCCTAGCGGTGACTTTTGTAACTAATTTATTTTTTCGCGGAATCCTTCGTCCCCCGTCTTGTTTAATCTTAATACAAAATGTGGCGTCATTCTCGCAAATAGATAGCGCTACAGAACACTGTGAGCACTGTCAGTTTAATTATGGCCACCCGGTATATATATATATATATATATATATATATATATATATATATATATATATATTTATTTATATATATACAGAGAAAGTTCTCTGTGGTAGCCAGTAATGGTTCCGAAAAAAAGTGGCCGTTTTTAGAGGTAGCTGTCTAAAACAGGTTTTATCCATAACACTGGCTCTGTGGAGTAGTCAATTCGTTCTGAACAAAATATGTTCATTTAGAGGGGTGGCCGTTGAATAAGGGGGTTCAGCTAGAGAAGTTTGACTAACTATATACAGCGTTCCTACCTATATCCGTTACACACACACCCCTTAACTTCTAAACAGTGACAGCTTAGGACATAAAGTTGGTATCTAGGTATAGTAAAAAGGCTATGCGCTACTGGATGAGACAGTTTACAGCGCCATCTATCGACAAATTTTGGAATTAACGTTTTTATCTCAAAAACTGTACGAGATACGGGAAAAAATTTCAAAGTTTTTCAGCATCATCGATTTAGTAAGAAAAGAAACCTTGCGCACATTAATTCTCAAAACAGAATATAAAAAATGAACATTTGTTTGGTCCTGATTTCTAACATTATGGCGTCGTGAAACGTGAGCGAAGCTCGAAAAGACCACCTCACGGACTAAATACCAGCAACATAAATAAATGATCCTGAAGGTAGGGAAGTGTCTCAGTTTCTTTCTTCCGCTCTTTATGACATGACAATTTTCGAAATCGTGACCAAACAAATGTTCATTTTCTACATCCTGTTTGGAGTATTAAAGTGCACAAGGTGTCTTTTCTTACTAAATCAATGATGCTAAACAACTTTGTAATTGACTTTTTTCCCGTATCTTGTACCGTTTTTGAGATAAAAACGCTAATTCCAAAATTTGCCGATAGATGACGTTATAAGTTGTCTCATTGAGTAGAGCATAGCCCTTTTACTATACCTAGACACCAACTTTATACCCTAGTTATAAAGTCATCGTTTACAAGTTAAGGGGAGTGTAAAGGATATAGGTGGGAATATATATATATATATATATATATATATAAAGTATTAGTCAAGAAACATATATTACGTCTTATATGGAAATATATTCTAGAAAAATATACTTTTCCTGTCAGAAAAATGTATATTAAGGAATTATACATACATAAAATAATGGTTAGTTTTAGTTATTGTTTTAAGATTTACTATATTGTGCTGGCAGATAGCAATTAACATCTGCAAAATCTTAGGTGAGAAACACATTATTTTTTAATCGGTATATTTATTCTAGAACGATATATTTCGAATAAGATAACAATTTGTTTCAGTAACTAAAACTTGTTACCAAGGAGTAACTAGTTTCAGTTGCAGACACAAATAATTTATTACGCATGAGATTAATATCATATAACTAGATTTACTTTCCTGATTACCAAAACACAATATTTCTCCGTAAAATATCATAATTAATTGAGCCTAAATCATATCTCGACAGCATAAATTTTCATATGACTGATCCTTCAACCCATCCTTTAGAAATCTTAAATTTACACTTTCATCAGTATAGTAATGGAACATTAGGTTGATGTAGTACATTTATTCATGAAGTTTGTGCATTAAAGTTTGTTTCGTTTTCATATATTGATTACATTTTCCTGCCTACGAATGCACAATATCTGGTTTTAAAAAAATTAACATGCATTTCTTAAAACTTATAAAGTTTACAATTAGCTACCTTAAAGACAGTAATATTATGAATCATTTAGAAATATATCTCTTCTCAACGCTTGATAAGAGAGGTGTAAAATAGGTTTGTCAGTGAAAAGAGCATCCATAAATTTATAAGTCCAATGCTCGTGTATATGCATATGTGTTATTTTGGTTTGTAGTGTATGGTGTCTAGCTGCAGTAGTAAAAAAAGAAATGCCAAAAATTTCATTTGATGGTCTCAAAAACATACTAACAATAATGTAATTGAATGTATAACCCATGGATTCTCAAACTTATTTGCCCTACCACCCCCTTCTCAGAGAAAAAAATATACCCAGCGCCCTCTGGAAATTTACCTTCCTAAGCGAACAAACAGAAATGGAGTGACAAATTTGTGTCCTTTTATGTCTCTATATTTATACCTATGTCCTAGAACATAATTAAGAAAGATTCTGTTGTAAATAAGACACCTTGAAGCTTTATATTATAAAATTATTTTTTTAAATCAACCATTCGCGTTACACACATTTTATTTACATATTTAGCATTACACACGAAATTTAGATAACGAAGGACAATATTAAAGCAAAAATTACGAGTAACATTAAAAATAATTTATTCTCGTACCTCCTGTGACCAGTGTCTTCAGGGTGTTTCAGAATTCTCTCATCTTCTTTCTTTATACTCGCACCATTCTCATATTTTCATTTTACGTCCCCAATTTGCACCCGAGGTACTGTTCCCCCTAGATCATTCCTAGCGCACCCTTCCTCCCCTTAGGTTTGGTATTATCCATTTTGGGGAACCTTGATTTAACCTTATTAAAAGCATTATTATTAATTTTTTAAAAAAGAGCGAAATAGGAACTAAAATATGTGTCAAAGTTCAACAACGATCTGAGAAGCAGATGGAGATTGGACTTAGTTGGAGAAGCACAAAGTATTAAGATTCAACTATTAGGGGAAATAAACCATAAAGCAAGTTTAGGACAAACTGCATAGTCGGCTGTAAGTTACTAAATAAACAAAATGGGAACATGGTCCCTGAAGTTTGCGAAATTTCCTGAGCTTCAAGAAATTTGAGTCTGATAAAACAGAATCAGTGCAGTGCGTGAGAATATAGGTACATCTGGATTTTTCAGTCTGCACCACTTAATCAATTGTTCAGCTATATCTTACACATTTGTCGGTGATGTTACTTCTTCCCGGCTGAGAACAAAAAAAAATGTTCATCGTGTTCAAATGTGCATTTTGTTCGCATCTGGATTTTTCAGTTTGTGTCATGTCATCAGTTGTTCAGCTATATCTTAGAATTTTGTCGGTGATATTACTTCTTGTCGGCTGAGAACAGAAAAAGTGTTCATCGTGTTCAAATGTGCATTTTGTTCGCATGTGGATTTTTCAGTCTGTGTCATGTCATCAGTTGTTCAGCTATATCTTATACTTTTGTCGGTGATGTTACTTCATCTCGGTTGAGAACAGAAAAAAATGTACATCGTGTTCAATTGTGCATTTTGTTCGCATCTGGATTTTTCAGTCTGTGCCATGTCATCAGTTGTTCAGCTATATCTTAGACTTTTGCTGGTGATGTTACTTCTTCTCGGCTGAACAGAAAAAAATGTTCATTGTGTTCAAATGTACATTTTGTTCGTTCAAATATGCATTTTGTTCATATCTGGATTTTTCAAACTGTGCCATGTCATCAGTTGTTCAGCTATATCTTAGACTTTTGTCGGTGATGTTACTTCTCGGCTGATAACAGAAAAAATGTTCATCGTGTTCAAATGTGCATTTTATTCGCATCTGGATTTTTCAGTCTGTGCCATGTCATCAATTGTTCAGCTATATCTTAGACTTTTGTCGGTGGTGTTACTTCTTCTCGGCCGAGAACAAAAAAAAATGTTCATCGTGTTCAATTGTCCATTTTGTTCGCTCAAATGTGCATTTTTTTTGCATCTGTATTTTTCAGTCTGTGCCATGTCATCAGGTGTTCAGCTATATCTTCAACTTTTGTCGGTGATGTTACTTCTTCTCGGCTGAGAACAGACAAAAATGTTCATCGTGTTCAAATGTGCATTTTGTTCGCTCAAATGTGCATTTTGTCCGCATCTGGGTTTTCATTCTGTGCCATGTCATCAGTTGTTCAGCTATATCTTAGACTATTGTCGGGGATGTTACTTCTTCTCGGCTGAGAACAGAAAGAAATGTTCATCGTGTTCAAATGTGCATTTTGTTCGCTCAACATATATAAAGCAATGTGGATACAACCAAGCTATGTTTAACAATACGTACATTTATATGGCTTTTTATCAGTAAATATTGTTTTTAAAGAAATCAGTTTTGAAATACTAACATCTACCTCTCTTTCTGATTCAGTGCGTCTAATTAATAAATCATTAGCTAAAATCCTTATGATGCTCATTTGACTTTCATTTGAACTTAATTTTCATATTTTAATAATAAATCTTTTGTAGTATTCCTCTCATGACTAAAACAAAACTTCAAAGCATAAGCTGAAAAATGAAGCAAATATATCCTGAATGTATGTACAAAAGAAGCACAAAACCTCTCTACCCAAACTCTCGGAGGGAAAAAAATAAATAAATCTTCACTTGAAATCATAAGATACGTTTCCAAATATTTTATGCATGCAAGGGGCTGGTAATACTTATAATCGGCATAGACAAGAGGCTCCAGAACACAGGTAACTCCTTCAATTCTCATTTCATAAATGTACATTTAATGTATTTTCTATGCATGTAAGAATTCTTGTTCTTCTCAACGTCTATTTATTTTGCTTCCAAGTCTGTGCTTAGGAGCGATCCATCATGCGCTTTTCGCTCCATTTTTGTACTAAGGGGATTTAACTTTTTCTCGTTATATGCGACTATGAGATAGAAAGTGAGGTAATATTTTTTTGCGAATTATAACTGGCATTGTTTCGTGTTCTGTCATTATAAGGATGATATTGAATAAAATAATCTTTAAAAATAATTTTGTTGAATATTGCGTCACAAATAAATTTTTTTTTGGCGAGAAAAAAAAAGATATTATCTTTTGAGTGTAAAGACTGCAATTCGGAAATCTTTTACAGAGAGTCGTTCGCTCTTTATGGAAACGATTTTGTAATTTATTTTTGTCATTTGCATTTTGAGATAAAAATTTTACAACTTCAGAATAATCGCCTGCTATTGTTTTGATTTTAATGTAAAATAAAAAAAAATTATTTTGAAAATGATTCCTAAAATTTATAGATGGCTCTAAGGTTACGTAACTGCGCTTTCCGGGGAGAAATATTTGTATCAACAAATTATAAAGAGGTGTAAAAATCGCGGTTATGGCATTTCAAAAAAGGGTATTTATATTATATTAAATTTGAAACGGGATGAACTTCTAACTGAAACTAAAAATGAAAACATAACCGCGAAACCTCATCCTAAGACTGTTCGATCGCAGGTAAATATCAAGAAAGTGAAATCTCTGATCCTAAAAGAAAATCCGCCGACTCAAAGATCCATTGCATCAAAACAAGGAATGTCTTCCGGCACTGTAAGTAAAATCATTCATAAAGATTTGAAGTTAAAAAAGATGTCTTCACCTAAAATTCATCAAATTTTGCCAAAGCATATTAATGAAAGAAAAACAAATTGTAGAAAATTATATGAAAAACAGCTAGTTACTGAAAAATGGAAATTTGTGGTAACACTCGAAGAGGCATGGGTTTATTTAAGTGACTGAAATAAAAAAGTACAATTTTCTATTGCTCAACTGACGGGAATGACTGTACGAAATGGTTTCGTCAGTGTACAGAAAAGTTCCCAAGGGGATTCATGATAGTTGCAGGATTTTGTTACAGCGCAAATTGAAAAGGAAAAAAGTCTCAAGTAAAGCCAAAATTAATTCACTCTACTATCAGCAGAATATTTTAGAACCAATTTTTAAGAAGAAATTCCAGCCTTATATGGAAAGGACATTGATAAAGTTGAGCTTCATATGGACAAATCCTATAGTCATGCGTCTAAATCAACTGCAGCTTATTTAGCAAAGAAAAGAATCAGAAACAGGAATAAAGTGCATCCCATTTAATGAAATACCGGTAAAATCACCTAATGCTTCTCCAATGGAATTTTGCGCTTTCGGTTTATTAAAACTAACGGAAAGCGGTATCCAAGAAAACTGAACGGACTTTGGAAAACGGTCCAAGAGGAATGGGGTAAAACTGACATGACAGTAGTAAGAAAAAGTTTACTTTCATGGAAAATTCGAGCTAGAGCTATTGTCAAGAACCATGACTATCAGATAGAAGCAAATAGCCGCAAAAATACGGCATTTATACATAAATCTTAACTATCAAAATCGTTTCCATAAAGTTCGTACGACTTTCGGTATATAGGTATTAAAAAAAAAATTGTAGTTAAAAAACACCCACATTAGCTTTAAGAATGAATTATTGATGCTGAATTACACAAATAAGTATGCTTGTAAAATATTTTCTTAGTCGTTGATGGCGCAGGCGCCATGTTGTTGGCGAATACGTGCGCTAATAAGCGTAAAAGGCTAGCCGAATAAAATGCGAGTCTAGTTCGTCGGTATCATTGATTTTGAGTTCGTCTGTTTGATTGCTTAGTGTTCGTGTTAAACGGTGTATTATAATTTATTTAGTGTATAGCGGTGTATCCCCATGAAAATTCTACAATAAACTCTATCGTAAAAAACTGGAACCATTCGACTTCATTCGTCTTTGTGAAATCAACTAATATCATTACATTCCTCACGCTTGTTTAGTCGTGTACATGCAATAACTAACTGTCCAGAATACTCAAAATAAATTATTTTGGAGGAAATAACGTACATGTTATTAATTTATCAACAAAAAATTCAATATTCCTTCATTAAAAGTAGCTATAAAGTAGTTTAGTTATTTAAAAAATATTTCAGATAGTCTCTTCTAACGAAACTACCGCGGATTATTAGCGTAGGATTACTTATCGTCGCTTATCTCTTTTCTTTTCTTTTTTTTTTTTTTTTGACGCATTTTGGTACTTTTTTGTTAAACTGTTTACTGCTACTGGGTTTGGCGCGCTACCAAAATTATAACTCGCGAGGAATTCTGAAATTTTTCTTTCCGGAGGACCGTTATTGAGGAACGTAATCCGTTAAAAATAAAATGCATATGCTGTTTCAACCAGAAGGGTATTTTTTTTTGCTGTTGTTGTTGTGACTCTCAGTTAAATCATTAGAATAAAATTTCCAAAATACTTACGAACAAACTTTTAGCTGTCTGATCAGGTATGCGACGTCATTGGATAAAAAGTGTTTCATCACGAACTCGTGAAACAATTTTTAAAGAAATGATAAAACGAAATTTACTGCCTATATCTCTTAATCATAATGAGCTTCATGGTTCTAGAATTAGCGAATATTTTTCAGTAATATCCACAGTGTTGCAAAATTAGTAATTTGCAAACGATTTTGATCAGGAAAAGCAAAGTGTGCAAACTTTCGATAAGTATTCTGACGTTAGATTTTTACCGTTCCTTTTCCTCGTTCAAAGTTCTGTTAAAGCATATAAGTTCAAATATATATGAAGGTTGATTGTTAAAACTTGCCGTATAGGAAAAATCTCTTGAATAAATTATACAAAGAATGTCAAAACTAGTCTATATATATAAAACAGTTCCGTAACTGACTGACTCAGTGACTGACATACGAAGCACAGACCAAACCGCTGGACCTAAAGTGCTGAAATTTTGCATGGCGATTCTTCATATAATGTAGGGGTGCACTAAGAAAGATTTTTGAAAAATTCTTCTCAGATTTTTTTAAATAAATTTTTAAGCTGTTTTAGTAACTTTTCTTAAGTTTGCATTTAAAATAATAATTTGAGGGATATAAAATTTATATCACGAAAAAGATCATAAAAATTCCTTTAAAATATAATCTTTTTTGAATCTGATTTTTGGTGAATAATTTTTAGAATTTAATTTATGAAATGCTGATCACGTGATTTCTTTTTCTGGTACTTTAAATAAATTTATCGTCACGTTCATAACAACGAAATAGACAAAAAAATAATTTTTTTCCCACCTAATGCGGCAGATGATTGGACATTATCCAAAAAATATTAAAATACAGTAAAAGATATGTTCCACAAACTGTACTATATTAGCTGTACTATATTTTTTAGTATGTCCTATTAGATTTAATTCGAATATTTTCTTCTACATTATTTTGTCTATAAAAATATCCCTTACGATTTTCTTATAAATTATATTTTTTTGTTTTTTTACATATTTATTTATTTATTTATTTATTTTGGCATTAATTGCATACCTTGACCGTTGTATTTAATTTGAATGTACTCCGTAGCGAAGTGCAGGCTTTCAGCTAGTAGTTTTATATAATTTGAGGTGAACCAACGGTATAAAGGCGGAACTAAATATTCCAGCAGTGTTTGGCATTACTTTGAAATTCTAAGAATTTTTATGCTTACACAAGTTGCTACAGTATTATCTTCTAGTATCTCAATTTGTGTACCACGTTTCTTCCGAGGAAGAGCTGCACGAGTTTCTATGCGTCATAATCAATCAAATTACACAATTTGTAATCATATAAATTACGCATTTTAAGATAAATATCAATCATACATTTTGGCATCAGATTCGTCAAATTCAAATGTTTCTTACTCGACTATTGTTCACATTTACCAAGCGTTAAACAATGAATATAACGTCTTAGATAAAATAACTTTTCAGACAGTTGTGTGAGAAGTAATATGTTTACGCATAATCTTCATACAAGGAGAAATTTCAAATAATTTTCATTAGGCAAAATGTATAATTTAAACCAATGGTTCTTTCGACCAATTTAGTGGTTCTAATTATCTTCGACCTCGATCCACTTTCTTAAATATAAAAAACCCCTCGACCCCCAATGAAAATCTTTTGGTAGAAGCACAATTTTTTAAAAAAATTATGAAAACGTTAACAAAAAAAATAGGAAAAAAACGAAACTGTACATTTTTGGTATGCATTTATTTTACATAATAACAATAAAAAAAGTCTTGCTTACCATCTGTACTTGTTTATGGTAAAATTGTCTGACGCCTTATTTAACAATGCCATATCTATTTTTAACACATAAAAAAATATAAATTTTTAAATTTTAAAAAAGTAATTTTAGAAAATTTAAAGCTTTTATTAAAAATAAATGATTTAATATGACGTAGTAGAATTAAAATATAAAAATCCAAAAAATATATCGGGGTAATCGACCGGTCTCTTCATCAGGAGGCCTAACTGTCGGTTACCCCAAAGGGAAACTTTCTGAATAGGATGTAGGTCTAGCCAAAAAACATCCCAAGGCCATTTTTTATTAGACCTACATCCTATTCAGAAAGTTCCCTTTTGAGGTAACTGACTCGGTTATTTTTTGGCTAGACCTACATCTTATTCAGAAAGTTCCCCTTTGGGGTAACAGACTCGGTTAATTTTGGCTAGCCCAACATCCTATTCATAAACTTCCCGTTTGGGGTAACCGACTCGGTTATCTTTTGGCTAGACCTACATTCTATTCAGAAAGTTCCCCTTTGGGGTAATAGTCTCGGTTAGGCCTCCTAATGAAGAGACCGGTCGATTACCTCAATATATTTTTTGGATTTTCTATATTTATATTTTATTATTGTTACAGAATGCTGCGTGGAGTGCTAATTGCAGATTTCTATTATTTTTTCGACTGTCAATGCCTTATTCCTGCAGTTTAATCTTTTACTTTTTTGTTGAATTATTTACATTTCACTTAAATTAATATGACATAAATTTACTTCAAACTATCCGCCAACCCTCTAATTTTGTTCATGACCCCCCAGTGGGTCGCGACTCACAGTTTGCACACCACTGATTTAAACTACTCCTTGTATATGTTTTGTAATGTTTGATATGCAATTAGTGGCCAATTTATTATGACAACCTTACAGTTTTATATAAATTTATAGTTGATTGTAGAAATATAGAGTGTGACGTCATAGTTGATTTTACACAAATCAACTATGACGTCACTCTGCAAGAGGGTAAGACTAGTAAAAATAAAAATTCTTCGGAAGATTGTAGAGACAGTTGAAGTATATTGCTTGTGAGGTAATAGATAAAAAACGTAATTTAACTAACTTTGAACGTGGTATGATTGTGGTTTGCTAGAAGCAGGGGAGCGAATATAAGATTCAAAAAGATAACGTTGGTCACCGCGTGAGAGTATACGGCAAAATAGACTACTGACTTCTGGTTGCCGAGATCGCAATCCGCTCGTCCACGATCAACCACAGGCTCCAACATCTGCACAATCCAAGCCCTACTGCCCCGCAGGGCAAAGTTCATCATCACAAATCCAAGTCAGAAACAATACCATCCACTCACTGTCCTACGATCAGACCATCCAAGAGCCAATAATTTTCAAATTTAATATCTAACTCCTAATTTACGCAGCCACCACCTGCCATTTACATCAACTACATCATGTTTCAACTTTATTAGTTAATTCATTTACATAAGAGTCTACTCGACGCCCTATACAACTTGTATAGGTAAACATAAAACTGTACAGCTTATACAACCAACTCAAAATATACAAACAGTTATCCCATTTACATTTATAATAACATCTAATTATTATCAACAAACAGCGCAAAATAAGAATGCAGCACTAGAGCAGGAAACAACAACATAAACAAGCCCATATAAGAACTAAGCAAGCAAAGCAACAAAACAAGCATAACAAACCACAAAAAAGGGGGAGAGGAATCACAGCCGCGGTGGCCCCGTAGTTCCGTAATACGTATTTGCAATAATCATGTTTATTTCCGCTTTATAGCGACTACAGTGCTTATCCGTTGGCTTATGAGCCATATCCATCTTAATACCATTTCTTTTCTGATATAGTTCACAGTTTCCACAAACTAAGTTCTTATCACATGATTCCGGACCATGTGCTTCCTCAGCACAGATCTTGCACTTCTTCATATTCTTACAGTATTTAGCGATATAGCCTTACTTCCAACACTTGTAGCAGATTGTGTAGCGAATATAAACGAAACTAGTTCATTTTTCGAGGTGTTCGAGATCAGCTGTTGTTCATGTTTACAGTAGGCTACAAAACCAAATAAAAACGTATTTCAAAGTAAGGGGTGTGGTCCTCGCCGGCTACAGGATTTTCGAGCTGAAAGTAGAGTTTCCAGACTTTCCGGTCAAACAGAAGGGCGACAGTAAGTCAAATTAAGGACTTTTCTTAATCAGAGACGAACTCCGATAACCTCTCAACATACTATCCACCTCACATTACATCATATCTGGTACCGAAGCCGAAGGCTGGTCCGAAACCTTTGATGTCTGCAACTGACAAAATCGAACGTCTCCAGTCACACAGGATCACAAGAATTGGACAATAAGTTGATGGAAAAGGATAATGTCGTCCGTTGAATCCCTTTCTCAATAACAGCATGCAGATTGCAATTCCGAATATGAAGAAATCAGCTCGGAAGCATGGACCCTGAATCCATTGCCAAAACACTTCAAGTTGGTGGAGGCAACATAATGATTTGGGGAATATTTTCCTGGTGTTGTTTTGACCCTTTAGTTCGTGTGAAAGAACTTCTGAATGTCAATAGATATTTAAATGTTGTCGGTGACCAAGTACATCCAGTTACGTTAATGGTTTACCCCATTGGAGTCGATACTTTCAGTAGGAAAATGCTCCATTCCGTTAAGCTTGCATTGGGCTCATATGGTTTGAAGAGCATGACTATGACTTCACCTTGCGTAGTTGACCTCCACCATCACTAGATCTCAATCCAGCTGAGCATGTGGGGAGTCAGGTAGAAAAAGACATCAGGCAGCAGATTCCAGAACCATAAAAACTTCGAGAAATGAGAAGTGTACTTCTTCGAATATGATCTCAGATTCCTCAAACTATTTACAAACGCAACATATCTCCATGCCGAAGAGAATTGCAGTAGTATTGAGAGTAAAAGTGCACTTAGGAGGTCATACTAAATTGGCCACTTAGGGTAAACTTCAGTATATTTAAATGCTGAATATTTTTGATGCAAAAATTACATTTAAACGTGCATTATAAATTTTATTTTGGGAAAACTTCAACAAAATTTGATATACTTTAATTTACACTCGATGGTCACGAAATTAGTAAATTTTTATCCAATAATAAATTGAATTTTCTTATGCCTGAATAACAGCTTCTTGTCCTTGAATCATCAAGATGTTAAAATCATTAAAATGAGACACAAATAAAAAATATTTGTTAAATCAGGGTTTATATTCAGTTTGAATAATATACAGTTTAAGAGGACCTTACAGTGGTTCTCCAACATTTTTCAAATATTCTTTATTACCTTTATATCTAGAGATGGCATGAACTGAAGTTCGAGTTTTGCTCCCTCTTTCATTCTTGAACAATATTAGATGATATATAGCGTCGTTATGGTCCATAAAGAATCCGCCTCTGTCTGGGTGAACCATTATCATGACTATGCGAGTGTAAACAGCTACAACATTCCAGTAACCTCTGAGAGGCTTTTAACATTTTAAAGGCATCCGTAGAGTTGTTCCGTAGCAACAGTCCATACCCTCAAAAAATAATTCAACTTTCAGAACTTACCAGTCTATTGACTATATAAGCCGTGCCCTATTACTTATATAGATAGAGACTTACGTGAAATGAAGTTCTTTCGTTGTTCCCTCATACATTCTTGACCAATTCTAGAAAAATACATGCAATGATTAATTATCCGTAAAGAGTCTGCCAATGTCTGAATGAATGGTTATCATGACTGTGTGAGCTTGACCAACTCTAATGCTCCAAATATATATCTGAGAGACCATTTGCATTATAAAGGCGTCTGTTAAAGCTATTTTTCTCGCCAAGAGATGGCGCTGTGAGCCCTGGAAATGTAAAATAGTAGATGTAGAATGATCGTAAAGCTTAGCGGTCATGTTCTAACGTAATGATAATAAAGTGTAATATTATTAATAAATGAGTCTCTTAATTTATAAAAGGGTCGCACGTTTACGCGACAAGAAGATCAAGGTTCACACGGAAGTGAATAATTCAAGATCTAAAGTTATTAAATTGGGAGCTAACACATCCATGTACTTGTTCGATACCAACAATCTCACTCCCAAACCATAATTTCGCTTTCAGAAACCTGTAGTGTGTTAAGAAAATAAACTTAATCCGTAGATCACGTGTTTCGCGGCAGATACTTTAATACAAATCAGAAAATCTGGATTAATATTTGAAATGAGTCGCCTAGTTTTCGTAGGTAAGTGATGTCTGGCTCTTTGCAATTGTCTGCGTATAATATGCTCAGGTATGAATCGACTACAAACATTATTAATTTTCTCAGTTCTTTGGGGTACAGTGTCAACTCCTATTTGAGACAACAATTCTGCGGAACGTTAGGGAATTTCACTCCAGTTGAACTGATATTAACCTGTTATGTAAGTATCATGAGATTTTACATTCATGAAAACTCCTTGAAATCGATTATGAGGAAATTTCAGTCCCCTGAGGGGGGTATTTTGATTGTAGCATCAACTAAATGGTCCACGATAATAAACCCATTTATTTGGGAGTTCTAAATAATCTTGAATTTTCCCAAAGCCAGCTGCTCTTTAAACCCAGCTGGCTTCGAAACTACAGAATACCCATAGAGCACACGCAACCAATTCACGTGACTCCTTGTTTTATAGATATAAATTTGAATATTGACTGTAATGTTTCCAAATATTGCAGCAGGATATCATGTCAGTTTAATCGTTAGTATAAGAGAAAGAGATTAACATTACATTTGAAATCAGTAATGCATATATATTTCATATAATATTACGAATGAAATAATCAATATTCAGTATGATACTGTATATGAAATTTTCTCCGGTTAGAGAATGCTCCGGAATATGAAAGCTGAATTTGATTAGGAAATTTGAGTCAAGCCACTTTTACTGTTAACTGTATTTATAAGGGTTTTTCTATGCCTTGTTTTTTTTCACTCTTGTACAACAAAATTGCTCATGATAGTAAAAGGGCTTAAATATATTTTAATCCAACATTTCATGTTAAAAGCTCTGACAGTTTAATTAATATATTTCAAAATCCTTGAAATTTTAATTGAAAAGATAGTGACAGTAGAATAAGTTTTACTTTCTTAAACCTATATAAAGCACAATTTCAAAACACTCGTTGATCTTTTTTTAACTAACTTCTAAAATTCAACCTGATTAAAAAAAATTACAAGAGTGTATTTATAACTGGGGTACGTAACCTTTCCCTTCTCCAAAGAATCTGATAATTGGTTGGTGTAAAATCAAATCTAGCAATCTCCAACAGATTTTTTTCTCGGTAAAGGCAAAGAACTATATGTTATGCATTTTTTTAGATATAAATTTGAAATTACATCTCAAAAATTTACATTATTTTGGCAAAAAACTATATGTTATGCATTTTTAAGATATAAATTTGAAATTACCGCTTGAAAAATTACAGCATTTTTGGCAAGGAACTATATGTTATGCATTATTAAAAGGCAAAGAACCATATGTTATGCAATTTTTTTGAAGATATAAATTTGAGATTAACTCTAGAAAAATTACAACATTATTTTTTATTAGTAGACCATTTTCTAAAAAAATTCGTATTTAACTGACTGAAATACTCTAAAAAGCATCCTTAGACTCTCATATAGAAATGTAAGAAAGCATCCCTAACTAAGTTTTGAAAAAAAAAAAGAAGATTGTTAGTATTAATCAGACACCACTCTATTCTTCCTTAAACAAATGTCACAAATATGAAAGTTTTTAAATGAATATTCAAGGTTTTGAGGGGTAATGGGAATTATAGATACAGTATTATTCAGAATACCATTTGAGATACTGCTTAAATCTACGCTTTTTCTATATTGATATACTATGTATTGTAAAAATTTACGGAAAGAAAAAACTATTAAAGCTTACCTTAACATGAAAAATCCATTGAACGTAAGAATTTTCCGCAAAAACAACTCTAAGAAGAGATATTCTGATTAAAAGTAACTTCTTTATACAAGGAGATTGAAGTGAGGCATCAACACACGTTTTCTCATTAAATAGTAGAATTTACAAGAATGTCATTTAAAAGAGCAACTCTAGCAGAATATTCAAGCCAATTTAAATTTTTTTTATTTACTTTAACTGTTTCTAATCAGCAGCCCATTGACAATTTTTTTTCAGATATCGATACCGAAAGAAATAGTAAACAGAACAAAGGAATCTCTGAAAGGAGAGAAAATCAATTCGAAAACAATTTTTTCTGCGACTGCATAAAGCAAAAAGGGAATCGCAAAAACCTTTTCCCAAATTAAAAATAAAATGCATGAGGGAATTTCAAATATACAGAGCTGTACAAAATTAGCAACATAACTCTTTTAAATGTGTCTCATTATGTTTAAAAAAGAAATTCAAATCCTAAACCTTTATTTATATCCTTCTGTCCTCAGGTATTTGGTTCATTTGCTTTCAAATGGAAAGCAGTATTAATTTCCACTAGTTATTCTCTAGTAAATGGGCAGTTAATAACAAGGTTTGAAAGGGCTGCAGTAAAGCGGGAATTTCACCGCATGGGTAAGCCAAATCCAATTTCTCTTCTCTAGCGATGTATGTTTGTTATTTAAAAGAGTCTGCGTATTTGACATGAGTTAAATTGAGGAAAACAGACAAGTTTTGGGAATTTTTAATGAACCACTTTATGATGTTTGAGGATTTTTCAATAAAAAAATAGCTTCGCTTTTCAGGCGAGATAAATAAGTGCTTAATGATTTCTATTAGTTACTTAAAATGCTACTATTTACCTTCTACATTTATTTTATTCTGAATTATCCCAAGGGAAGTATATTGTCTCTTTAATGGTAAAAATTGCGTGATTAGAGTCAGTCTTTTTTTATTAAATCGAAGCATTTCAAATATTTCTTTAATTTGTTATGATTCTAATTGGTTACTTAAAACAGCATATTTTTTCAATTGATAGTTACGCTAGATTTTCTAAGCACTATATTTCAAGATTCTGTCATAAAGATAAAACTTTTTTTTCTGCGATTACTTAACGAATGCATGATTATCTCTACTAAAAATAGCGAGTTGCTACTTAATCAGGGATTTTTAATCTAGTTCTTTCTGTCAAAGTAAATAAAACTTAGTCCTTCTAAAAAATGTTTTTTTATGAAAATTATGGTTCCTGCGCTGTAAACTATTCTGTATTATACGATGTTCCCCTAAACGTTATCTAAATCTGTACTAGATAACATTAGAAACATACACTTTCTCAGAAATGTCTTTCGACAAATTATTCCTCCCACATAGTATTTTATTCTGGATTGTACGACGTTCACCTTACTATTACCTAGGTTTACCCTAGACGCTTCACTGACAATCCGGGACTCGAAATGTTGAAATCAGGTGCACACCACTGAAAAACAAATATACAGGGTGTCTCAAAAAACCTTGATGTCGTTGATTACGGCTTATAAAAAAATAGAAAAGGTGCAGACAAACGAATTAAGGCGAACAAACGGGACGGAAAATGAAACAGTGAAATGACGCCAGACGATACAAGAATGTCGTGGGGAAACGGTATGTTAGAAGTTCGAAAAGTGCAGACAAGCCAATTAAATCGAACAAACGGGGGTAAAATGAAAAAATTGAAATGGCGCTGACCTATACAAAGGACCGGATGAAGAAGAAGGAATTGAAAAGCAACAGTTAAGAGACGAAACAGCGAGGGGGCTACATGGAGGGGACATTGAGATGAAAAGGGAATTGCAGGTCGACCGCCCTGCTTGATAGTGGAGCCGAGAGAGATTGCCTGACCCCTGCAAGCTAGCGATGAGAGGAGCATAGAGGAGCGTCGGAGCCAAAATAGATTGCCTAACCCCTGCAAGCTAGCGATGAGAGGAGAATAGTTGAGCTGCAGAACCAAGATAGATTGCCTGACCCCTACAAGCCAAAGATGGAGAACCGATCCTGCCGTTAAAGCCTGCCGCTCCCGCACCATACAGCGATTTTGATGACTGCATTCTCCAGTGAAAAGTGAATCCCGATGAAAGATACCACAATCGATGCAAGTGAATACGCCGACGAATGTTTCCCTTCTACAGTCTGCAAAAATGGAGGTAACCTTTCATTACCTATTGCCAAAAGTCAATAAATCCCCGAATCCTATAATATAGGCTAAAGTTAAGAAATAATATATATTGTGTACTGAGTATGAAATCAATTTAAATAAGGGAAATAGTATAATTGAATAATCCCTTGATATAATGAGTATTTCTTTAGGTTGATAATTATCAATAATATAATTGAAGGTGTATTCATATATGTGTTATGTTAATAAATCAATGTATTGTTTAGAATTCAGAGTAATTGTATCATTGCCTACTACTATACTAAATTACGACTACCCAATTAATACTATCACACTTGGCACATTTTAAAAAATTATACAAAAATGTACACAAGATGGGAAATAGAAATTCATATATGTGTTACCTTATATGTTAGAGTTTTTTTAATACAGTCAATGAATTTCAATATGTGCAACTTTTGTGGAACGGAGAGCATCTATAGTTGGTAATCAATCTCAAACTATGTGCGCTCCAAAATGGATTCCGTTACACATGAATTTGCAGCAATTATCCGCCTTTTGGGTTCTCCAAGACTACAACCGACTATCAAGGACATTTCCCGTTTCAGAAACTTTTAATACCAAGCTAAGATGTTGTTACGACTCGGAGGATCTTTTCCAAATTTCGTTATACTTTTACAACCGATTCCGTTTTGAAATACCAGCCAACACATATTACTGTCTCTGGTGGTATAGCCATTTTACAGCTTTTGCTGTCCGGGAACAACTAGCGCCACCTGTTGAACTTTTTTGACACATAAAAACACTTTACATACTGTAACACATCTGTGAATTTCCATTTCTTACCTTGTATACATATTTTTGCATAAATTTTTAAAATGTGTGAATGTTTTTCGGGATACCCTGTATTTTTTGTCCAGTGACTGATCCATTGGGACATTCAAAAGATTTTTTACGTAGTCAATGAATTTCAACACATCCAACCGATATTTACCACAACAGGAATCAATCTTGTGCACTTCTTACCCACTCATTCATGCCTTAGACACTGAGTTACTTTGAACAATATGATGTTACCTTCTCACCTTTCTATGGTAGTATACTGGAATATTTGTGGTATTTGTTACATCATCAACCAGAGAGAAATCAAATATAACAAAAAAAAGAGAGGACAGCAAATGCCAAGGAGTAACAAAAATAAGGAATCCTTTGGAGGCATCAATGTGCATGGCGAACTTTGAACCTTCGTTTATATACTTGTCTTTCAACTTATCATTTGTGAGTATCCAGAAATGTAATAGTATAAAAAATATATATAATGCTTAAATCTAAGACCTTGATGTTCTCAATTTGCTTTTTATCTCTCCCGAGAATAAGCGCATTAGTTACATAAAAGAAAACGCGTCTGGAAGCTCTCAAACAACATTATAATATTCCCCTTCTTTTTTTCAGGTATTATTTTATATAGAAACATTTTCTTGGCATGGGTTCAAAATGAAACTTCTAAACGTAAACTATTTTTATCTAATTTCCTTGAATAGTCGCACATTTAATGCTTATGCATGCAGAGGTATAGAAAAAATATATTTTTTCTCCTCTATTTAGGAATTTTCTGAATATTAACACAATAGCAAAAGGTATATACTTTTTAAGTACTATATAACTTGCACGGGACATTTTTCTAAAGTTCTGCATTAATATTTTTTTTCAATTATTTCACAATTTCCATATTATAATCACGAGGGCATTCACCTATAAGTACAGTGGATTGTGCTGGCTGCATCATTCAGATAGCTCCAAATGAACAAATACTGTTCTCCCTTTGGAGGAAAATAGAATTGCAAATTATTTATTTGAACGTACATTTATTATGCAAAACTTCCTATCATGAAGTTTGTCAAATCCAAATCCATAAATAAATAAACTGATAAGCCTTTATTAGATGGTCCCAAAATTTCGATATAAAAAAAGGAAGATGGTTCAAAACGCACACGTCTAGCAAATTTCGACCAAATCTCACCGTTTGTTTTAAATTTAACCGTATTTTAACAGCTAACTTGTTTCTAATGATAAATAAAAGTGTTACCAATACCATCTGAATAAGGTTGTTATTAATTAATGGTCCATGTTTTTTATACCAACCGTCCTCATTACATGCTGCTTATCTCCGCAAGCTGCCACCACTTGTTCTCTTTCAACATCCCGGCTAACGACATTGCTCCAAGATTTCTATATGCCATTTTGTTTTGTGTTTTGTTTCTTCTGTTCGCTTGTTGTATTTTAGTGGCATATAATAGTTTATAGATGTATGTCTAAGTGCCATTGCTTTAATAAATTTAAAAAAAACATCCTGGCTAAGGGATGGATGTTCCTATATCAATTCGCATAAGGACAACTATGCCTTAAAAGAGATTTGGACCTCGAAATAAAAGGCAACTTTCTTAGATAAACATCATGCAGTGAGGAGGCTGATAGTATAAATTAACTTGAAGTGTTAGCACTAATAAATAATTCATATTTTATTCTTTTTCCTTTTCTTCTGTATGAAATACTTCAGTATGGTTGCCTTGTTACCATAATTTAAAGAAAAGGGTATGCCACGCTTTCAGTGAAATAAATGTGACTCGTGCAAGTTAAGAAAAGTCACAGCACTAGAATCCGAATGGTCATAAAACTGGCGATTAAACGGTTTACGAAATATGTGCAGAGCATTTTAGTGACAATTCCATCAATGAAAGAGACGCTTGTTCTAGTTTATCAGCTTTGAGAAGTTTCAAGGCTCCGGTTTTGACAATGAGCATAATTTGTAAGCTTCATTTCGGAAAAACCGTATACCACCGCCTGTGAAACTAAATACAGGCCTAATTTCTGTGCCATTTTTGTAATTCTATCACTTTAATACGTACCAGGTGAATTTTGTAAATGGCCATCAGTCTATCTTTTCTCTAGTAAGCAGTTCAGTAGTGATTTTGGCCCTTTTAAAAATTGCACAGTTGTGTCGAAAGATTAAGGTTGCTGTGTACTAACCGTACTAACCCTGTTGGATTCGCTCAAACCAGTATTAACCTATTGAGAAAATCTGTCTACTATTTAAATTCTACATAAATGCTGATAATCAAATAAAAATGGTATTTTCAGATCGACTGAAAATTTATGAACCTTGCAACAGGATTCATTTTATAAATTTCGTCAACCAAAGGATTTGACGAGCTATTAAAAAACACTCTACCAGATTTTTTTAAATAAGTTAAATTTTTAAATATTATTTGTATTTAAAAGAAACGAAAAATTTCCCAAGGAGTAAAATTTCTTTCTCTATTACGGAGTGCAATTTTTTTTTTAAATATTTAAATCCAAGTTGGCAATCCTTGGACAAATTTTCTCCATAGGTTAACACTGAGGTGAGCGAATCCAATAGAGTTTATATACAGCAGTTTTAGAGAAATAAATTTTAAAAGAAATAAATTTTAAAATTTTAGGGATGATTCTAACACTTAATGTAACAATGTGAAACAAAGTGTCCAAGATAATAGCTACCCAAACAAAAAGAAATCGAAAGATTTCAAACTTTAAATATTCATTAAATTCTAATGGCCATTCATCCTGGCCCCTCAACCCCTGCTAGCACTATTTTCAAGAAAATGTAAATCGAGAATTTTAGTTTAAGAATGTGTAAAGATTCCCAATAATATTATTGTACTAGAATTGAGTATACTAATATCACAAATGAATTTAATTTTAATTTATAATTCATATAAAATATTACGAGGAGTGAACTTGCACCCAGGGATCCATTGAGAAATCCATTGAGATCCTTGAAGAAGAGACATCCTTTTAAAAATTGCCAATATTACTAGTGGCCCCATTGCTCGAAATTTAGAAAATTTTATTTTATTTTCGGAATAACAAAAGGCTTAATAACTCACTGTGCTTATTGAACTTTGACAATCCAGTCTTATCAACTGTAACTCATTGCCACGACGGTCAAATTGAACAGCCAAGATTATTAATTTATACACAGAATGATAATAAAAGCAGACAATTTTAAAATTAAAAAGTTAAGTGTGATGTTGGCAACAATTGAAAAAAATGTGAGCGTGTGCACGCCATCTAGCGGGAGAGAAAATGTTTACGTAACTTCGACGCTCTACGACGCCAAAAGCGTTGTTCCAATCTCATTTTTCTCCTCGACTGACACATCTACACCGCGAGACCTTTCTTCTGATACCTCAACTATATTTTTACGTTCAGCATTTCTCTCAAAATAGTCCACCAAATAAAAAAAAATATTTTATAAATAATATATAGATAAGTACGCACGGGTACGAAGCTGCACACATTTAATGCTCGAAACTAACTTGCGTCTAACGACCACTCGAAAAACAGAAATTTCGAAAACGTCCGCGGCCAGAAAACCACAATAAGTTTCTCCCTTGATCACCCCCCTTGCGGTACTTTGATACATTTCTATTAAAACTTACAATCTGTGTGGTGCTTCTTTTTTTTATTTACTTCTGTTTATCCGTTGCGTTAGGCTCTGCATAGTTTCGTAATATTAGCTAACACGACTTCCTTTAACAGCTCTTTTTATCGAGGAAAGGCGTCTCCGAAGTAAATATTTACGTGTTTCGATTTACAATTTTCTGCTTCATTTGGTTTCTACAAGGTCTGAAATTAATTCCGAGAGCGTTGCCAAAAGAGTATCGGAGGCCATTTAAGCCGCGCCGTAAAAGTGGCTGGGGAAAGTTAAACGGCGTCTTTCGGGATATTAGCTCTTACGTGCAAATGCATTAAATTCGGAAGGTACCGTAATTTACGATCACCTGTGGAATTCGGAGAGAGAGGGGGCCTTATATTTTTTTCTCCTTTGCGGAGATAAATTAAAGGGAATGGCGGAAAAATAGCAACTAAATAAATTAATATTTTAATGTTAATTAAACACGATAGCTTTCAAGCGTTTCGGCTTGCGCTTTTGTAGAGTTTTTGAATAGGGAATGTTACGGGTCATTGGAAAATTATTCGTGACACTGAATTGGTAGATATATTTTCTTTAGAAAATTTGCGTATGCGGATCCAAATTTTAATGCTTGCGTGTTTGTCTTTATTTATTTAGGTTTATGTGTATGTATGTGTGTGTGTATAAGTAATGTGTGATAATGTATCACATGCACATGTATGTAAGTATACGCATGGTAATATATATATATATGTGTGTGTGTGTGTGTGAATATATATATATATATATATATATATATATATATATATATATATATATATATATATATATATATATATATATATATATATATATACATAGAGAGGGGGGGATGTATGTGTGTGTGCACCTTTGTATGTATATGTATGCATGCATAAGTATTTAATCAATAACCGAAAATCTTTCAACAAATATATTAGAATGTAAAGTTAATCCAGAAAGCACACTGGTTGGAGTTTGAATTTTGCGTCATATCTGTTAAAATTTAATCAATAAGTAGTAAAGTGGTGCACTTTTATAAAGTATCACTGTATGATTTTTACGGTTTTTTGGTTATTTTTTTTTCAGTGACTCATCGAAACGTCTCATTTCTCGTCTCCAGTAGCAATTTATATTAACACTACAAAGTGGTACAACAATACTTCAGTACAAATTGGTCAAGCGTGAGTAAGCTGATTTCAACAAACCTCATTCAAAGGCACTGTATTGTAATGTTGACCGTTTCCTATTCCATAGAACGCCAGAGGAAACTTCAGTGATTAAAGAAGTCACCACTTGAAATTAACTTTGGTATCATATAGATTGACTCAAAGCTTCAACACAATACACCCTTAAACTTAAAATATTACAATACCCGTAAAAATAGTACTTTTGGCTTAGAGTAAGCACATACCAGCTATAAACAACTGGGTATTCCATCTAACTTCTTATGTGAGTGGTGTTTTCGTTTCTTTCTAGCCATTTTCCCATGTCCCATACAGGGAGCGAAGTCTCGAAATGTCTTTAAGCAGAACAAAAAATTTTATCACCTAGCGTATGTCCGATAACTGGTAATATATCACGCTACTGAAACTTAGTACCAGCATCATACTGAATAAAACTCTTAGCCCCTCACAAATAGTTTTAGAATTTATCACCATTCTTCCAATAAACGCATCTGTGAAGGCAGGATATAAAATAATGGCAGTAAATGTGTAAGACGCAAAGTTTTGTATCATATGCTCATATGCCATTTTAAGTTTACATACATTGTTTGCAGTTAACTTCTATATTCATAATCCTCTGCCACGCATCTAGAAGGCATATTTGGAGCCATTTTTATGTAATTAGCATAAGAGAGCCTTTCTCCTTGAAAAGCCACTATCTTTTCTTGGTTGATGACGTTATCCTATTAGCGGTTCTATCATTTTCGTGAAGAGATCGAAATGGCAGAGGGTCATCATGTCTGGGAAAATTGGCTTAGATTAAAGCACCTCCACCCTTCCACAGTTACAGCAAATTCCATACAGCAACAACAGTGTGACTCCAAACGTTATCGTTCTAGACAATAGGAGCTTGGCTCCGAAAGTATGACAGATTTATCTGTAGACCCAGAAATAATAAAAAGGGTTTTCTGAAGGCTTTCATAGCCTTCTGAAGTTAACTGTGCACGCGCAACATTAATTTTGAATCCCGTGCGTTGTTCTCATATGGAAAATACCTTTTTAGTATGTCCCGGTTCAGCGAAAACATTTTCATGATTTCGAATCATCTCTCCGTATATCTTGCACGTTCACGACTAAGAATACTCAACAGCACGTGCTGGATGAGCTACAATCAGCAATGACGCATCCGTTTTGCTACTAATTTATATTTAACCCCCTTACATTTAGGTAACCCTCTTACATTAGGTGTTTCGTTCTCATCTAAGTATGTATGCAATATATTCATCGACATTTCTCGGATTTTTGACGAATGTATCCTCATAGAGTTGTATAAATATATCTTTTGTCGGAAAAGTTCCAGCTGAGCTCGTAAAAAAAATTATTCAACTTAGCAACTAATGGTCGTAGGTCTTGTCAAAGTAGATCCCACGGCTATCTATGCACTGATGCCACCGTTTCTGGAAATTGGGGAAGCAAGCCGAGAAAGCAACATCCAGGATGTTTCTCAACACATCTGTCACAGCCATTTTGATTGCTGCAATATCTTCATAACGTTTCCCTTTCACACGGCGATAGGTCGGGTGAACATAGGGGTTGTGGTAGAGCAGGAATACTCTAGGGTTTTACCCTAGCTTAATGCACAACTTAATGTAAGCTCTCTACTTGGAATCCGTATATAACACTTCACTCGTGTTACTTCCAACTAACTGCACCAACAAGCCGTACAGTGCATTGTTCAGAGCATCCCTGCCACCTATTGAGTTTACATGGTAACACTTCCAAGGCCATATCTATTCATAACACATTGGGTGACTGAATAACACCCATTGCTTGTGTTTGAATATCACAAGTCAAGAAATAAAAAAATCTGTCTTGGAACTTTTCTGACAAAGTCTATAATTATCTCTATATATAAAACAGTTCTGTAACTGACTGACTAACTGACTGACATATAACGCACAGACCAAACCGCTGGACCTAAAGGACTGAAATTTTGCATGGCGATTCTTCTTATATTGTTGGGGTGCACTAAGAAGATTTTTGAAAAATTCTTCTTAGATTTTTTTAAATTAAATTTGTAAGCTGTTTTTGTAACTTTTTTTAAGTTTGCATTTAAAATAATAAATTGAGGGTTATAAAATTTATATCACGAGAAAGATCATAAAAGTTCCTTTAAAATGAAATCTTTTTCGAATCTTTACCTCCATTCTCTGATTTTGGCGTATTTTTTAAAGATTAATTTTTAGAATTTAATTTATTAAATGCTGCTCACATGGTTCCTTTTCTTTTTGTGATACTTTAAACTAATTTTTAGTGACGGGCATAACAACGAAATAGACAAAAAAATAATTTTTTTTTCTTGCTAATCGGCAAACAATTGGACATTATCCAAAAAAATATTAACATACAGTAAAAGAAATGTTCCTCAAACTGTATTATATTAACTGTACTATATTCTTTAGTATGTTCTATTAGATTTAATTTCAATATTTTCTTCTACATTATTTTGTGTATAAAATATCCGTTACAATTTTTTATAAATATATTTTCTCGTTTTTTCTTTTACATCAGTTGAATACGTTGATCGTTGTATTTATTATAAATATATATATATATATATATATATATATATATATATATATATACATATATATATATATTGGCATTAATTGCATACATTGACCGATGCATTTAATTTGAATGTACTCCGTAGCGAAGTACGGATTTTCAGCTAGTCTATTATATTTGATCAGACGATTTACTGTAAGCTGAACATATACTGGAAGCCAGGACAAAATAACTGCGGAACAGGACAACGCGCCGAAAAGCTTTCCGTAGTTATTCTTGGAGCTTAAAAATAAAAAGATAAATCTTCCCCCGACGGTTCAAGCAATTCAAACTCAGATCGAAACCTTAAGAGAAATTCTCTAATACGCAAGAAAATTTTCACCTTAAATAATATCCACATCTCTCAAAAGTACGCCTGATTTCCCCTCGGTTTATATCTACGTCATAATTCGCGAGAGCTCCCTACCTGATACAACTTGCCCGGTACTCCGATTTGCTCACTCATCCGATAACGAATCCCAAGCCTTCCATAACACAGCCATCAGAGAGAGGCTGCTGTCAACTCCTCTGCACCATAACAACAAAAAAAAGGGGGGGGGGGTAAGAGAAGAGAAAGAAGTGTATATATTCTGAGCGGCAATTACGCGAAATGCCTCTCAATCATGCCAAGTCGCATAGGAAAAAAGGGATTTGTAGCGACCGATATAATCTATAGCGTTTTCTTCTTTTTTTCCGGAATAATTCAGTAATAAATTGCTCTGAGACATGCTCGGGGAAAAGATCTTACCTATTGCTCATTATCTCGCTGGAGGATAGAAAAAAATCTTTTTCAAAGGGTTAAGAAAGGTGGAAAAAAAAAGATGCTGTGATCGATAAAATTATGTAAAGTCGGATAAGTAAAAATTTGATGCGGACGGGACATTGAATTCTGAATTGGGTAAAATAAATTTAAATGTGATAAAATCCTTTTTATCGTATTTTTATGCAGAGAAGTCAAACACGTTGGTTAGGTGATGTAGTTAGGAATACGTATGCACATTCAATGGGAATTCTTGAGCTATTATGCTTTCAAAATACCTTTATTATTGCGTCCGTTCCTGTATGTACATCATGTGTATATTAATGTAGATATATATATATATATATATATATATATATATATATATATATATATATATACAGGTGGTTATCAAAATAATAGAATCACTAAGAAACATCATGAAAACATTTATTGATACGGGGAAGGATCACCTTTGTCATGTAATACCACCTGATTAACCTTGGAATTAGATTATACAAGTCATAAATAGTGGTTAAAAATATATTATACCATTCTTCAAGGATAAATCATGAAAGTTCGTGCAGAGATGCTGTGATGGATATCGATACCTTTATCTGTCCGCTTATACAGATCAAAGTGGTTGGATGAATTATAGTCGGGGGGAGTGTACAGGGCAAGATAAGATATTTGACTTATTTTTCATGCTCTTCAAACCAACACTTGATAGATTTAGCTGTATGTATAGGGGGATTATCATACCAGAGAACGCCATCTCCTGCAAGAAACAATGTTTGCACCATAGCATGGACTAGTGAGCTAAAATTTCGACATAGTCCTTCCCATTCAATCTCCCTTTTAGGGTTACAATAGGGCCCGAAGAAAACCATGAGATGCCATCCCAAACCCTGATAGATCTACCTCCATGATTGACAGATGAGATGAGACAGCCAAAAACTAACGCTTGTGTAGGTGTTATCCTGACATACGCATGTCCTGTTGCGAGGAACAATGCGAATAATGATTCGTCGGACCAAATGCCATTTTTCAACATATTACTCGACCAGGATTTGCGCTCGTGGCACCATTATGGGCAATATTTTGTATTGGCATCTATTACAAGTGGCTTGGGAATAGCTACTCTTCCGTAATTGCTTTGTTTGGGAAGTTACCTTCTACCTCTTGTACAATTAATTATTTAGGTGGAGTTGAACCATCAATTAGGTTGTAGAAATTAGACGAGGAACAGGCATCTATCTCTGTACAATTGATGTTCTGTACTGTTGACAAAATTGGTGGAGTCATTGATCAGTCTAAATGGACGCTGAAATTCTTAATGAAGAAACGGAATCACTCTAGATCGAAGAAACAATATTGCTGAGACATCAGTCTATATTGTAGAATAATGAAGAATTGTCCCGAATATATCTGGAGGAGTACAATTTCGGACAAAAGTTCCACGCGGCACGATACACTGCAGCACGACAAAAGTTTCGTCCACGGAAGAAGGAGACCGGCAGTTCGGCAGGATGATAAGAGTCTTCCAGTAAAAAATCAAAGGTGCTAGAAGATGATTCCTCCGTACATCAATCAGTAGGACGGTGTCGTATACTATATGTTGGCGGCGATAACCCAAATTCAGACTAGCACGTCAACGTCTGATATTATAGTGCAAACTTTGCATTAATCGTAAAAAAAAGGTACAGGTAAGCACTTGTAATGTTAGCATTAAGCTGGTAAACTAAAATAATCTTTCGAAGCATTTTATATATATATATAAAAATATTTATTTTTCTGTCTGGATTATTATATATAACTTTACAAAAATAGCACGAACCTTACATTAGTTTATAATAAAAAAAATGACCGTTCAGGTCTAAAACTCAGACATTTTGATGAGCTAGCACAAATTAATTACCCATAGCTTCCCAAGACAGAAAATGGCAAAGCCAAGTCTGCCCGGGAGCTTTTTAAAGCCAAATTTTAAGAGATCCTACTCTCAAGCGAACAAATATGGCTAACTCTAAATTTTTTCCACCGAGGAAGCAGGAGAAGTCAGGGGAGAAGGGTTACAGGAACACTAGAAAAATCGCCAAGCCACGCAAACGTAGGGAAAAGTAGCTGAGAGACAGCGTACAGGATCGGCGGAGTTTTTTTGCTCCTCCCGTGCGAACAGCCGGTAGAACAGGGTAGAGCGATTTATCGCCAAAAACGGAACAAGACAAACGCCAACGGCGAAGAGCGCGAATGGTGCAAACACCCTATTGGTCAAGCCTTCAAGTGACGTAGGAGGCGCAATTTTTAATTGGAAGAGGGAAGGAGAGAACTATCAAACGTCTTCTCCTACCCACGTGGCCAGATTCCCACGGCTAGCAAGTGCCCGGAAGCTTTTTAACAGATGAATAAGGCTGTCGGTGTTTAACAAGGTGACAGTCGATCGGCAAATTTAAATTAATGAACGGCGGCTTTAAATAGCAATAACAGTCCAATTTAAGCGTACTGCCGCAAGTCTAAATATCCGCTCTTTTTACACTGCTGGCCACTGTAAATGCAACACCCTGAAGGAAACATGCAAATAACATGAAATTTACAACATGCATTAGCGGAGGTGAGATATGCAAATGATTAGAATTTCAGCGCAGACGCACATCACGCGCGCCTGTGGCGCCACTTCAAAGCGCTATTTAAGGCTTGGACATTTCGACGATTTCAAGTCCGGCAATTGTGTTTTTCTTGTGGTTTTTTCAAAAAAACGATCAATTATGCCTCGTCGAAAACAGCGATCATCTTTTGATCAAGTATCTGAGTTCGACAGAGGAAGGATAGTGGCCTACCGAGATTGTGGATTATCTTTCAGGGAAATCGGTTGGACGAAACCAAACAACTGTAATGCGGATATGTGATCGTTGGATGCAGGAGGGTACGACGGACCGGCGTGTTCGATCGCATCCACTTCAGCGCACCACTTCACGTGATGACAGGAAAATTCTGCGCATGGCAGTGACGGATCGCTCAGTCACATCACGAACCATAGCACAGCATGTTCCGGCAGCCCAGCAGACCGATAGGGGGCGCGAACGTCTTGACAACATAGGACGAAAGAAGCGAGATAGAAATGGGACAGAACCGTAATGGGACTGAATGAAGATAGAGAGAACTCGTATAATCTTAATGTGTAACGCCTTTGTTTAATTGTTAGTGTAGTTTGTAGTAAATGTAACGTGTACGTATTATTAAATGTTCGTTTAATTGTTAGTTGTAGAATGATTTCGAGTCTGATTTAAATGTCTGAACAGCAGAACTGGATTTGAGAGCCAGCGGCCCTTAGCACGAACTCAGAAGGTAAGTGGAACTTACTTACCTAATAATTAAAATAAGAAAGTAGGGTTTATAGTCTCTGCACATAAAATTTTGGCGCCCAACGTGGGGCCGCTTGGTTCTTAAAATGGATAAAATTAAAGTTCTCTTTAAGAACAGAGGAACGCTTCGCGCCTCTGTAACGAAACTAATAAACACGATTAAAGAAAATATAGAACTTAATAATGAAGATCCGGCAATTGAGGATTCTTTAGCTCTGCTAATTGACAAAGAAAAACAACTAATTGAAATCGATAAAGAAATTTGTGGGTATATTAAAGATGAAAAAGAACTGGATAAAGAAATTGATAGTACTATGATATATAGAGATGACATTGTGTTATGTAAATCCAAAGTAACCCGATATATAAGAAAATTACATGCAACTAACGAATCGAAACAGGACGTTTCAAACTCGAAAGAACAAATAGAGATTAATGAGGTTACAGATAAGAATCAAAAGGTTAATTCTTTTGTTGTAAATCTCCCCAAACTATCCATCAATAAATTCAGAGGAGATGTTTGCGAGTGGCAAAATTTTTGGGCACAGTACCAGTCTGCCATTCATGATAACGAAACCCTAAAAGAAGTTGAAAAATTTAATTATTTGAAAACATTACTGACTGATTCAGCTCTAACATCTATTTCGGGTTTGCCATTGATAGCTGAAAATTATACTAAAGAGGTAAAAATCCTTACGGATCGATTTGGGAAGCGGGAAAATTTGATATCAGCTTTTATGAATAACCTATTAAATATAGAACCCGTTAGAAGATCGGATGATCTAAAAGCTTTAAGAAATTTGTATGATAACTTAGAAATCCAAATAAGAAGTTTAGAAAGTCTTAAAGTTACTGCAGACTCATATGGTTGTTTATTGTGTCCTCTTCTACTTAAAGCAATACCGAAGGATTTAGTTCTAGAATTTAACCGTAAAAAGGATTCCGAAAGTGAAACTTCAATTACAGATATTCTTAATTATTTGAGGAAAGAAATAGAGTCACGCGAGCAAACATTTTCTCAAAGCGTACAGAAACAAAGTAAAACTTTTCCAACCCCTGTATCGAAATTCATTTATCCACGGCATAAAGAAATTACGAATAGATTCGAAAGAAATAATCTGCCCGCCGCGGCGTCATTAAATGTAAACACAGTAAACCGAAAATGCTTATTCTGCAACAGCAAAGAACATACGCCCGATCAGTGTTCGATGAGCGTAGATGAAAAAAGGAATTCGTTACGTAATGCAGGCAGATGTTTCAAGTGCTTAGCGAAGTACCATATTGCTTCAAAGTGTGAAAAGAAAATAAAATGAAAAAATTGCAACCGGGATAATCATAATACGGCCTTTTGCTTGGCGCCGACAAACGAGGATGCTTTGAAGGAGACTGTAGTCTCGTCAGTTACAGAAATCAAAACACAAAGCTGTGCGCCCTATTTATTACAAACTGTTAGAGCTCGAATAATAAACAAAATGACAGGTCGCTCACAGAACGTGCGAGTTCTTCTTGATTTAGGTTCTCAACGAAGTTTTCTTATTAATGATGTTTATGCGAAGCTAGATTTGCCGATCGTTGGGCAGGAAGAAATAAAAATATTCGGATTTGGTAGTTCATGTTCCACCGCACAAAAGATAAATCGCGTTGACTTAATTTTACAGAGTATTGAAGAGAATGACCTAAATGTGAAAATTGAAGCTTTAGTTACACCTGTAATTAGTGAAGCTTCTATTCAGTTGCCTGGGTATGAAATTACAGAATTATGTAAAAAGAAAGGAATACGATTAACAGAAAATTTTAATAGGAAAAATGAAAGTTTGAAAATATCTTTACTTTTGGGAGCAGATTTCTATTGGTCAGTAGTTAAAAATCGTGTGAGAAGATTATCAAATTCATTGGTTGCGGTAGACACCAAATTAGGTTGGGTAATAAGTGGAAGTGAAAATATGTACGCCACAAGTACCAGTACAGTAAATAACCTGAATGTCGTAGTAGCTGATACAAATAAGATTGAAGATGCCACAACGTCTGAATTGATTAAGAAGTTCTGGGATCTAGAAACAATGGGTATAACACATTACGAATCAGACAATAATAATAAACTTGAAAACGATTTAATATTGGATAATTTTGGTCAATCGGTAGAATTTAAAGATGGACGGTACATTGTTTGTTTTCCCTGGAATCACAATGAAAGTGAATTAAGTGATAATTTAGAAGTTGCTAAAACTAGATTTAAAGGGTTAATTAGCAAATTTAAGAGGGATCCAAATTTCTACGAAAGATATAGAAACGTTATTGACCAATACTTACAAGAGGGGACAGCAGAAGAATCCGACCTTGAGACTACTGGAAAAACGTATTTCATGCCTCATCAGGCAGTGATAAGAGAAGATAGGGATACCACCAAGTTAAGAGTGGTTTACGACGCGTCGTCACACGCAGAAAATAGCATGTCACTCAATGACTGTCTGGACATAGGTCCCAATATGTATCCAGAAATTTTGCACTTACTTCTAAGATTCCGTGAGAACCGAATAGCTATCACTGCTGATATACAACAAGCATTCTTACAAATTTCCCTTGCCGAAAAAGACAGGGACGCAGTTAAGTTCTTGTGGAAAGATGACTTGGACAATTCCGAACCGAAAGCACTTAGAATGACTCGAGTAATATTTGGGGCAAAGTCTAGTCCATTTTTACTCGGTGCAACACTTAAGGTACACATTGAAAAGTATCAAATACAATATCCAAAAGAAGTCGCTTTACTAAAGGAAAGTTTATACGTCGATGATCTAATCGCAGGAACTGATACAGCGGATGAAGCACTAAGATTTTGTGTAATTATCAAGGACATAATGAAGCAAGGGAACTTCAACATGCGTAAGTCGAAAACGAATGACGAAACAGTGCAAAGAATATGGAACTTAGAAGACGATGTAGTAAATGAACCCAGCTACTGTAAGGTTTTAGGTTACCTGTGGAACAAATCGCAGGACACATTTTCTATAGATGTTAAGGGTATAGAAAAGGAAAACGAGAAATGCAGAACTGAAGTTACAAAACGTGCAGTTTTGAGTATCATCGGAAGGCTGTACGATCCGATAGGGTTCCTGAATCCATTTACGATTAAAGCAAGAATACTCTTGCAAGAAATATGGAAACGTGGCATACTTTGGGAAGCTGCACTGCCCGAAGAACTTTTCATACCGTGGAAAGATTGGTGTGATGAAATATCTTTTATTTCTAATATCGAAATACATAGACACCAATTCGAAGGTATCCGAAAGGAGAATATCCAGAACCTCATCCATCTTCATTGCTTCTGTGACGCAAGCCAGAAGGCTTATGGCGCTGTTTTGTATTTGAGATACGAAGTGGACGGAAGATTTCATACAAGTTTTGTAACTTCAAAGTCACGAGTAGCTCCGTTGAAGAAGTTATCTATTCCACGTTTGGAATTAATGGGAGCATTAACTGGATCTCGATTGGTAAAATATGTCGAGAAAGCCTTTAAAGATTTGAAGCTAGTGAAACACTTCTGGACTGATTCAAAAATTATTTTACATTGGATACAAAGCGATCCAAAGAAATGGAAACCATTCGTAAAGAATCGAGTTATTGAAATACAGAAGAATGCTCCACCAGAGACATGGAGGCATTGTCCAGGAAGTGAGAATCCAGCAGATTTATTGAGTAGAGGAGAGAAAATCGAAAATCTTGAAAATAATAGCTTGTGGTGGACAGGGCCTGTGGCTTAAAGAAAGTGAAGAGAATATCTTAGCACCAGAAGAAATTGAAGTAGACAGCTCAGAATGCATAGATGAAGAATTGAGAAAATCATACAAGGAAACAACCACCAATGCATGCATTACCCATTCAACTGATGATCTATTCCAGATTCAAAATTATAGCAACTTAACCAAAATTTACCGAATTACAGCTTGGTGCTTGAGATATCTGAATAATCTCAGAAACTCAACTAAACTATCTGGACCATTGGCAACGGAAGAAATTGAGTCAGCAGAGAAATATTGGATAAAGCGTATACAGAATGAACATTTCCAGGAAGAAATTACAAGCCTTAAGGAAAACAAACCATTGCGACCAGAATCCAGAATAAAGACTCTAAATCCATTCCTTGATGAAGACGGTATCGTCAGGGTTGGTGGAAGACTCCAAAATTCCAATTTACAGTTTAGAGAAGCACACCCAATCGTGCTACCCGATAAAGGGCATTTCATCGATTTAATTATAATGTATAACCATAAAATAGTAGGACACGGAGGAATAGCAGACACTTTATGTCAAATTAGAGAAAATTTCTGGTTATTGAGATCACGAAAGAAAATTAAAAATGTGCTATACAACTGCCACACTTGTAAGAAATTTCGAGTCAAACCAATAGAACAAGACATGGCACCACTCCCCCCAGATCGCTGTCGAGAAGCATTCCCTTTCGAGATCACTGGACTTGATTACGCTGGTCCGTTGTATGTTAAAGATGGAAAGGATCACGTAAAAGGTTATGTACTCTTATTCACTTGTGCTGTTACTCGAGCGGTTCATCTAGAGCTGACATCTGACATGACCACAAAAACATTCCTGCTAGCTTTCCGACGTTTTATCGCCAGACGAGGATTATGTAAAGTTATTTTTTCGGATAACGCGAAGACATTTAAAACTGCAAAAAAAGAAATTGATCTCCTGAACCAAAGCATGAAGGGAGCACAAGATTATTTTGCTCAGAAAGCAATACAGTGGAAATTTATCATTGAAAAAGCAGCATGGTGGGGAGGTTTCTGGGAGAGGGTAGTCAAATCAATAAAAACATGCTTAAGAAGAATTTTAGGGCGATCATCCTTGACCTACCGAGAGTTAGAAGCTGTTCTTTTAGAAGTTGAGGCTATACTAAACTCTAGACCACTGACGTTCGTTTATTCTGATCAAGCAGAGCCAGAACCTCTGACTCCAGGACACTTTCTCATTGGTCGACGATTGTTGTCATTACCATCATATCAGACAGCGACTCACATCACTCCTACAAATTTTCATCGACGGTGGAAACACCAAGAGTTAATGACTCAGAGACTTTGGAAGGTGTGGAAACATACATACCTAATGGATTTAAGATCGGCACATCACAACAAAATGATCGGTAAGGGTTCCGACTTACAAGAAGGAGAATTAGTGCTGGTCCACGAGGAAAAATTGCCTAGGCTGATGTGGAAGATGGGACGTGTCATCAAAACATTTGTCGGTCGGGACAAGAAAGTCCGTGCCTGTGCTGTTCGTCTGCCGAATGGCAAAGAAATCAGAAGACCTGTGCAGTTATTGTTTCCTTTGGAACTAACCTTAGGAAAGAACATTCGTCTTTCGGGGCCGGAGGATGTTCCGGCAGCCCAGCAGACCGATAGGGGGCGCGAACGTCTTGACAACATAGGACGAAAGAAGCGAGATAGAAACGGGACAGAACCGTAATGGGACTGAATGAAGATAGAGAGAACTCGTATAATCTTAATGTGTAACGCCTTTGTTTAAATGTTAGTGTAGTTTGTAGTAAATGTAACGTGTACGTATTATTAAATGTTCGTTTAATTGTTAGTTGTAGAATGATTTCGAGTCTGATTTAAATGTCTGAACAACAGAACTGGATTTGAGAGCCAGCGGCCCTTAGCACGAACTCAGAAGGTAAGTGGAACTTACTTACCTAATAATTAAAATAAGAAAGTAGGGTTTATAGTCTCTGCACACAGCACATGCAGTCTGTAACGCATCATCCAGTGTCTGCGCGTACCATTCGACGCCGTTTACAGCAGAGTGGTCTGTCCGCAAGACGTCCATTGCTTTGTCTACCCTTGACGCAGAACCACAGACGTCTCCGCCGCCAATGGTGCGATGACAGAAGGATATGGACGGCAGAATGGAATGAAATTGTCTTTACTGACGAGTCACGCTTCTGTCTGCAACACCACGATGGTCGCATTCGAGTCTGGAGACACCGTGAAGAGAGGATGCTGAATAGCTGCGTTATGCACCGCCACACTGGTCCTGCACCGGGTATTATGGTATGGGGCGGTATTGGATATCACTCTCGCACACCTCTAGTACGCATTGCCGGTACTTTAAACAGCCAGCGCTACATCTCCGAGGTGTTGGAGCCAGTTGTCCTTCCTTACCTTCAGGGCTTGCCCACAGCCATATTTCAACAGGATAATGCGCGACCACACGTGGCACTCATTGTCCAACGGTTCTTCGTCAATCGCCAGATTGAATTGCTTCCCTGGCCGCCTCGCTCTCCGGATCTTTCGCCGATAGAAAACATGTGGTCCATGGTTGCTCTACGATTGACCCAGATTCCATCCCCAGCTGCCACAGAAGATCAACTTTGGCAACGTGTGGAAGCTGCTCTGGCTACTTATTTTGGCAGGAACCACACTTCACAGAAGTCTATAAATTTAATCATTTGATGCTTGGTCAGCATGTTATCTACAAAATAAATTTTGTTGTGATATCTCTTGTCTTTCTTGGTGTTGCAGTTTGGGTGGCCAGCAGTGTAGAAACTTAGCCGATACATAAAAGGAATCCAATTCTAAAGATCCACAGGGCATTTTCAAAAAGAAACGGACTGATTTTAATGGGCTATTTTCCCAGAACACAAAAATAGCTTAAGCTTAGAGATAACCAGCGAGATTCCCACACTTTGGGGGGAACAACAAAAAAATTAAACTGTGCTATTTTTCAAACACTTTTACCAAGTTAAAGTAAGCAAGTAACTATTAGGAAAACTAGCAAATTGAGGTATTTAATTAATTTAACTAAGATTTAACGTTATTTAGTAACCTAAAAGGAATATAACGAAATTCTTCGTTATACCTCTAATGGTTGATACCAGAACATGCAGATGCTGAATGAGGTCTTCGGGCATTTTGGTTGCAGTTGTTTTCTTTCTTCGTGTCACAATCCGCTTCAATACCTCGTCCGTCGCTTTCACTCAGCTCCCAATTTCGCCCACTATTCTGTTTGGCAAAGGATGTTTTTCCGTGCACTCTGTATGCTATCATGACTTTCGATACCATAGCTCGAAAAAAAACCATTATCCTGGGGGTTTCAGTAACAGATATCTCAATTGAAACGCACTCCAAGAATTTTCCCTTTTCACACGGTCTGCAAGGTTTGACATTTTACGTTGCTCCCCCCAAAAGTACGATACCCTTAGCTTCATTACTCCTACCTGACAGCAGAATAATACATACACTATATTATATGAAAAAATACCGGTGTCCAGACTTGTTTTTTAAGGAATACGAAGCACATTCATAAACACCACTAATATTTATAAGTGTTTCCATTGTTTTGATAACCACTTGTATGTATACACACATACATACAGTAAAACTTCTCTTGCCAGCCACATTTTGTTCAGAACCGATTAAAAACTCCATAGAGCCAATGTTATGGAAGGAACCACTTTTCCACGGTTCTCCTCAAAACGTCCACTTCTTTTTGGAACCATTAGTGGCAGCCATAGAGAATTTTTACTGTATATGTGTGTGTGTGTGTAAGTAATCATACACTTCACTTCATCACATCATATGTATATCTCGCAAAATTTGGAACTATTTGAACTAAAACGAACTTAAACCTTAGTGTGCTTTCTCTTTAATTTTCAATCGAATTATATATTTCTGTCTCCTTACAGTTTTTCTAACTACCTATTTTTAAAATTTCTTCGAACATATATGTATTTTAAGGAAACACTCTATTTTCGAAACGGAATGTCAAGTATAATTCTAAGTAGCGTGTGTTTAGTTATAAGTAAACATCACAATTATACATGCATATGTGATAAACAATCTTCTTCTTTCAGTAAGAAATAATTTTTGTGTGTTTGTTTATTACGTCTCCGGCGACAAATTATATACTAAAACTTATTTAATTTTTTACTAAAATTTATTCAACAAAACACTTTCATTGAACATTTTTCAATCATAAAAATTTCCTGCTTCTTAAATGTTTGAAATGTTTCAAACATGATCATCACATCTTATCTTTTCATTTCATACCGACACTTTATATCCTATAGCTCTTATATCTTCGTATACGATCGTAATTCTAATATAATTTGTGTTCAATTTCACCTGACATTGATTTGGTATTAAAAATGGAAATATCAGGGCTAAATTCGATGAAATAAATATTATTTTTACCTACAGTCAATCTTTACATTTAACGATAATTTTCATTCTGGGTATCTATTTCAACAGACAGTTTTCAATTTGTTCTATAAATAACACGGCCTGGATTCAATGTAAAAAATTATAGAGTAGAGTAACATTTGAAACTAATAATGTCATATTAAAGTACTAAAATCAAATAACTGAATATATCTTCAATATACTATCACAAAATTTCGATCATGGTTATTTCATATTATTACGAGTAATATGAAAATGAATCCATCGAAATATTTTCAGTGAAATAAATTTTATTTGTTGCCATAATATTCAAACTGGAAGACAGTTTGCATGTGACACACCTTGAAAAGAGAGACAATTTAAAAGATTATGTTGCCACGTGGAAATGTTTCTATATCTCCAAGCAAAAAACATATCGTTAGGAATATATGTTAGCGGACCTCTTGCAATAAAAAATTATTTTAATGCTGTTTTATTTATTCTTTAACTAAAGACTTATGGAATGTTTCAACATGATTTTCTTTACATTTATGATTAAATTTCTTTATATTACTTTACATTAAGGGCCTGTTCACATAGGAGTCCGGTAGCGGAGCGTTAAAAGAAAGATGACGTTGAGACGAAAATAAACCAATCATAGGCGTTAAAAATTTCGTTGCTAATCGTTTGGAGGTTTGTCATTGGTTAAATATATTTCAATACTTTAACGCTCCGCTACCGGACTCCTATGTGAACAGGCCCTTATGCACACTTCCGTTAATCAGTGTGGTTCCGTTAATCAGTCACATGTTTGGCTCGTCACTTGAATGGACATTTCAGTCCGTTGGGAAGTACTCGGAAGTGAGAGATGTTCGCTCCAGTCCCACCATGGTTCTTTCGAAACGCAAAAGGACTGCCGATAAAAACCAGTTCCTTTGTTTTATAATTGTTGAGTCATCTAATACTGATGGTCCATTTCAATCATGCGCTGCTGCTATATCGCCTGTTACCGGTGAGAATATTTACTGTAACGATTAAACTGAATTTTACGCATATTTCTGCTGATTGGAATTTCTCTCATAATAAATTTTAAATCGAATTTAAGTTTCTTTTCCCCATTGGTCAGACTAATCATTCCTTTAAATAAATTAATATCACCTTTATTGTCCATTATATTATTTCAAGATTTTTCCCAATTTTAATCGGACTTCCGATAATTTGACAAATTAGATGTATGCGAATCCGCTGAAAGCCTGATCTGCACGTTTAAAAAAAAAAACTGCGATGCTATTGGAAATTTCTCCACTGCTTAAAAAGCATCAACATGAGGCAATGTTCACACAGCAAGAGACCAAATTTTCAAGTCAAGGGGCTCTATAAAATCTCCCCTGACTATTTCGTGGTATTTTTACCTACATTTGTATTTAAAGATGAGTTTCAGCTACCTAAACCCCTATAGGTTTTTGTTGTGTACCGCTTTAATTCATTTCACAATTAGTACTCTGAGAGGACTAATTTCTGTTCTCTGAAAGGACTTTTCTGTTCTTAAACTGAACTATAGTAATGTCGAAGCCGGAGTCTTTTACGGTAAGTTGTTCTTTGATTTTAGTTCTGCCTTGTTTCTGACATGCAGCTAAACTTCGCTTGTGCTTTGCGGAAATAGTTTTAATGTCTCTGGCTCTTTTGGTACATAAAACTGAACGTATGATTTTCCTTTTGGATAAGTTTAAATAACAACATTTTTGTCTGTTTCTCGTTTCTCTGCGTTGTTCAGCTGCAATGACAGGGATTGTGTCCGGTCCTTCTAACCTCAAGTCTGACATTTTACTTGCTAGACTATCCCAGAAATGCACAGAAGTGTAATTGGATTTTCTTTAAATTGAAATTATTTTTAAGAGAGTATGAGCTTAATGACATGCGTTTCCAGGGTATTGATTAAATAAATATTTAGCTAAGTAAATCACCATCACTAACCGATGATCGTATAGTGTGAACTAACTCGTCCAACACTCATTTAAAATACAACAAGTTAAATTAGCACACAGGACATGAATCATATATATAATACCTTGATTTATTATCACACCATATATATACAATATTCAATTACATTCATTAATACTAACATTGGATTCTATATCAACACGTTGATTAATATCTGCTTATCATAACATTAATTTACGCACATTCCAATTACCCTGCATTCACTGCCACTAAATCTCTGTTCTTCTCTATACTTCTCAATTCATGCTTACTATAATATCATTTAATATTCATTAAAGTTAACATTGACTCCTCCATCACTACGTTTCTACATAATATGCAATCTTACTCATTTAATTTCATAGAGCCAATGTGGTAATCGACACAAAATGCTAGGATAAATGACCACATATGCTGTAGAACTGCTTCTCGTTGAGGCTATCGGCCGGCCATTATGCTATCGGAGACTTTCTTCGTCGCTTCGCAAGACTCATCATTAGGGCATCGGAACTCACTGCTCCGTCGGTTTAACAAGGGGCTCGCTCCATCACCGTTGGATCAACTTGGCGGGGCTGTCTCCATCCATGCCGGGGCTCTTTTTTTGTCTGCAGCCAGTCGATATCATTCTGTCATCTCATCTTCTCTCCTTATTTTCTATATACTCTTAATTTCCATTCTGCATGCTTTTCTTGCTTCTTATTAGGTGCTGGCCAATGATTTTATTTAACCTTCTGTCGTTGGCTCAATTCGTTCGCGGGGGCGTCAATATATTTTTCTGGATGTGTACTTTCTTTACCCTTTTTTTCCCATGAAGTCCTTTACTTGGGGGTTTAATTAAAATCTAGGTTGGTCCCGTCGCTGCGGTGGTTCCATCACTTGCCCCTTCTGCGACATCTTTCTCCCTCTGCAGCTGGCCTTTCACCTCTTAAATCTCCTTTCTACCCTTTCATTTGTCAACAAACTCTATCGACTTTTCCATTGTATTGCCTATTTGCAACCAACATTCTCTTTCTTTCTTTCACCAGCACGGAATGTTACGATCCACTGTGACAAGAAGCTTTCACTTTTAAATGACTTATACTTCAAAATATTTATTTTTGAACACGTGAAACAGATTTTTTTTTGTTTTTATATACTTTTTTAAGTATAATTTGTTCGGCGATGCTGAATTATTTCAACCCTCAAATTTTACCATGTTTTTATTAACTTGCTTTCTTGTTTGTGTGTTTGTTTGAGTGTGTGTTTGTCCAGTACAAATCTTGCAATCGATTTTTAACTAACTTCCCGGCTAGCTAGACATTTGAAACTTTTAGAATAGCTCAGAACACGATGACAATGCATTATTTTAATACTTTTAGCCATCTTCAAGCAGAATTAAATTAATTTTCAGTTATTTTCAGTTAATTTTGTTTCGTAGACTGGTGCAGCCCTCTATCGGCTGGGACGGGAACGAAAAAGTTAAACGCAAGTTAACTTCCAATTAACTTCATTTTCTTTCAACTTGATGGTATCATTCATTAAAAAAATTTTAAAAAGTATTTATTAATACATAGAATTGTCAAGTTTATATGATTCAACAGAAAATTTAAAAAAAAGGTATATAAAAAGTTCTTTTTATCTTGTAATTATTGCCTATTTGCAACCCTTTTCTCTTTCTTTCTTTCACCAGCACGGAATGTTACGATCCACTGTGAGAAGAAGCTTTCACTTTTAAATGCCTTTTACTTCAAAATCTTTATTTTTGAACACATGAAACAGATTTTTTTTTTGTTTTATATATTTTTTTATTTTTAATTTGTTTGGCGATGCTGAATTATTTCAACCCTCATTTTTTCTAACATTCAACTCCTCGTCATCTGCAACAGTGGCAAGATACCTCTAGATAAGCATTGGCCTTCTTTAGAATTCTTCAGAATTCAGTCCCGATAGTCTTTTTGGAGGCAACTCTTCTCGGGATATTTACTCAAAGGACTTTAAAATCATAATCTATAGCATTTTTTAAATTTGTTTTTGATATTTACCTCCAGAAATAGTATTAAGGCTGCTATGTACTAACCCCATTGGATTCTCACACCTCAATGTTAACCTATGGAGAAAATTTGTCCACGGATTGCCGACTCGGATTGTAGGGGTGTACTAAGAATTGAAAAATTCTTCTTAGATTTTTTTAAATTAAATTTTTAAGCTGTCGTTGCAACATTCTTTTATGTTTGAATTTAAAATTATAATCTGAGAGTTATAAAATTTATATCACGAGAGATATCCTAAAATTTCCTTTAAAATGAAATCTTTTGAAAGATTTTTTTTTTTAAATTGTACTCCGTCATAGAGAAAGAAATTTTACATTTGTGTACATTTTTCGTTTTTTTTAAATGCAATTAATATTTTAAAATTTAAATTATTCGGGGAAAAATCTGGTATAGTGTGTTTTAAACGCTCATAAATTCCTTCGGTGGACGAAATTTATAAAGTGAATCCTGTAGCGCTTTGCAGAAAAGTTCAGGCTATCTGGCAATACCAATTTTATTTGATTATCAGCATTTATGTACCTGTAAATAGTTGACAAAAATATATTTTAAATAAAAAATTTGGGGGCAGCGCTTAATCCTCCTATAGAGAGAGAGCCATTACAATTCCTCAAAATATCAATCCTAAGGGGGGTTGAATTCTCGAACTGTCAACTGGACTCCTCCCACCAGGAGAGTCTGCAAGAAGAGGAAAAGAGAAATACGATTTTTTTCTTTGTACATAGCAGCCTTAAAGACTTCTTTTTTGAGTTTGGTTTGCGTCCTTTAGCAGTAAATGTCATGCCCATTCTACCGGCTCAATTATTTCCGACATGTGAAGAAACATTCATTTTTGAAAGTCCTTTTTCAAGACAGGTTGGGAAATAAACATGTCTATAGTTTAAAATGAAACCGGAAAATGTTCCACGATGCATGCAACAGATGTTTCGTGCAATTGTTAAAAGAGTTAAGAAAGATGTTGAATTCAGTACGTACCACTTTGATTTACACGTCGAGAATTCCAGTAGTTTTGGTGTGCTTCCATAAAACGATATCTTTGTTCTATATAAAACGGAGAACTATAATTACCATAAGAACTCACTGTAGCAAAGTAGATATCATGCATTGAACACGCCCTCGTGAGAGAGATCAATAATCGATATATATAAAACAGTTCCGTAACTGACTGACTGATTGACTGGCAGATAACACACAGACCAAACCGCTGGACCTAAAGGGTTCAAATTTTGCATGGCGATTCTTGTAGGGGTGCACTAAAAATTGAAAAATTCTTCTTAGATTTTTTAAAATTAAACTTTTAAGCTGTCGTTGTAACATTCTTTTAAGTTTGCATTTAAAATTATAATCTGAGAGTTATAAAATTTATATCACGAGAGATATCCTAAAATTTCCTTTAAAATGAAATCTTTTTCGAATCATTACCTCCATTTTCTGATTTTTGACGAATTTTTAAAGATTAAATTTCAGAATTTTTTTATGCTGAGATTCAGAATTTATTAAATGCTGATCACGTGGTTTCTCTTCTTTTTGTGGTACTTTAAATTAATTTTGCATCACATGCATAACAACGAAATAAATTGACAATTTTTTCCTTTTTAATGCGGCAGACGATTGTACATTATCCAAAAAAATATTAAAATACAGTCAAAGAAATGTTCCTCAAACTGTACTATATTAACTGTACTATATTCTTTAGTATGTTCCATTAGATTTAATTTGAATATTTTCTTCTACATTATTTTGCCTATAAAAATATGCAAATTAATTTCTTATCTGTTACGATTTTTTTATAAACATATTTTTTTGCATTAATTGCATACATTGACTGTTGTATTTAATATATATATATATATATATATATATATATATATATGAATGTTTGTCTCTCTGTAATTGTATAGAAATCCACAGTTTAGGTGCAACGATCGTGAAATTTTACATACAGGCGTCTTTAAAAACAGCCGAGGGTCTGAAGAACTTCAAAAATCGAAATTAATTACCGTTGATTTTTAATTAATAAAAAACCACAATTTTGAAACTAAATGTAAGCTGTTACACTTTGTGGAATCACCCCTCTGAATATGGCGTCCACGTTAGGGTTAGCTGGCAAACAGCGAGCGAAAAGATAAAAATAAATAAAATCAAAAAGTTTCAAGTTATATATTAAACCAGAATAATAAATGAAAATAATAATCTTTCAAGTCAGATTTTATACTTTAAGACATTTCGATTAACGATCGTCTTTTATTTTCGCCGCGTTATTTTGTAAACAAACGTTCTCTGTTGCCATTTTCATTTCAGACATTTCTTATTGAAACGATGTAATGCGTAGTAAATGCGTTAAATATTTCTTATCTAAAATTTATATTTTAAAACATTTCAGTGAAATTAACATCGTCTTCAGATTATAAACAGACGTTATTTGTTGCTATTTTCATTTTAGAAATTTCTTATTAAAATGATGGAATTCTCCGATATATTTCCATAGTGGAGATTTAGACACATTACAGAATTTTAAAAAAAACCTTTTGTGTAATTTATATATTTGTGTGTGTTTAATTATTTCAAGTGACTCTAAAGTGGGCGTGGCATTTTTTCCACTAGCGTGAAAAATCAGAATAATATTGAATTATTTAATTTTTTTTGCTCATCAGACGACAGTAGCAGCGAGTGGCAGTAGTTACACAAGTTGGAATTTGAAACATTGTTTAGTTGTTTCCTAAAAGAAGCAATAATCCGTTACTGTATTTTATATTGTTCTTAATTTTATAATTCACGATGTACTTTTAAAAGCATAAAAATTAGTATATCTTAACTAAAAAGAATCAGTCTAAACTTAAGCACAGTTTTGCGATTTATTTACGGTTAACTATGTTTGTGTTTAGCTATTCCATTTGTTTGTTTTAAAAAATGATTTTTTAAAAGTTTTTTTTTGGTGCTTTATGGTAAAATAGCACTTAAAAATTAAAAGAAAGGAACAAAAACTTACCTGTAAATAGCATACTTTTTCTATAAACAGGTCAATTTGAAGTAATTTTTATTGAAATTTAGCTAAAATGCCTATAACTGCATAAAAATCTTAATGCTACTATTTTAATTTCCTTCTCACACATGATACATATGACGGTTATATTCAAAATGACCTACAATCTTAAGAGAAAATTTTAAAATGCAAAAATAATACACGCAATTTTATGTTCCAATATGAAAATTTTCCCCGATTCGTCATTCCTTTCCTTATAAAAACAGCCCCAAATAAAAAACTATTTATTATACACCAATTATTGTGCCTCATTTCATTAACAATAGCATCTAAAACATTTTCTGAAAATTTTATCAAATTATATACATTATTATGTGAGATATCATGATAACCGTAGAGATTTGCGCTAAAAAACATAATTCTGAGAAACACACATTTTTGAACTCTCTGTGGCCATCTGGAGTACCGCCACATATATTGAAATTAAAGATTGGTGCACCTATTATGCTTCTCAGGAATTTGGATCCACCTTCAAGATTATGTATAAAGAAATTGATGAAGAACTTTATAGAAGCGACTATAATAAGTGGACAAGCCGCAGGCAAAAATTACTGTCATATGTATCATGTGTGAGAAGGAAATTAAAATAGTAGCAATATAATTTTGTTCAGAGTTATATGCATTTTAGCTAAATTTCAGTAAAAATTACTTCAAATTGACCAATTTATAAAAAAAAGTATGCTATTTACAGGTAGGTTTTTGTTCCTTTTATTAATTTTTAAGTGCTATTTTACCATAAAAGACCAAAAAAATCTTTAAAAAATTATTTTTTTTAAAAAATTGACTCCGAACGTAGAATATTAATCTGAAATTTAGCTAAAACGCCTATCACTCTCCACAAAATCCTAATGCTAATATTTTAATTTCCTTCTCACACATGATACATATGACAGTTATCTTCAAAATGGCCTACAATCTAACAGAAAATTTTAAAATGCAAAAATAATACATGCAATTTTATTTTCTATTATGAAAATTTTCCCTGATTCGTCATTCCTTTCCTTATAAAAACAGCCCAAAATAAAAAAAACTACAATTATATTACAGAAATATTGCAAAGAGTTGTAGACAGAAGCATAAAAAGAAAGAATATTCAAATAAAGTAGTGCTATTTTACCATAAAAGACCAAAAAAATCTGTAAAAAAATATTTTTTTTGAAAAATTGACTCTGAACGTAGAATATTAATCTGAAATTTAGATAAAACGCCTATCACTCTCCACAAAATCCTAATGCTAATATTTTAATTTCCTTCTCACACATGATACATATGACAGTTATCTTCAAAATGGCCTACAATCTAAGAGAAAATTTTAAAATGCAAAAATAATACATGCAACGTTTATCTTCATCTCTATATTTTGACCCTTTCAACATAAGGATTATATTAATGAATGTGTGAAAAATAACATGTTTGGTTATTTTAGTTGTTTGAAAACAACTGATCTTGCATTTATGGCGCGTGGAACTCAATTGCAGATTTCTATTAATTTTTTTGTTTGTCAATGCCTTATAGCTATACTTTAATATTTTTGCTACAAAATCTTGCATTTATGCAGACATTTATTATGCAGATATTAATTATGGAGATGTTTATTGCTACAGAATCATGCATTTATGATGTGTGGAACCCTAATTGCAGATTTTTATTAATTTTTACGTTTGTCAGGGTCTTTTACCTATATTTTAATACAGGGGTGTCCAGCCCGCGGGCTGCATGCGGCCCAAAGCAAGTGTTAGTGAGGCCCAGAGTGTTAGTGAGAGAGAGCTCAAAGTGAAAAAAAAATTAATAGCCTGCCTTGATATAAAAAGTAATGCAGAAAAGGAAAAAAATGGACCATGTTATGCAAATCATCTTCAAAATGGTGAATTTTATGAAGGCTTGGGGATTGATTCATAGCCAGTTTCAGGAATTTCTTAAAAGCTTGGATGCTGAATATGGCAATACTTTTAAGAAATAAGGTAGCTCAGTGGAGAAAATATTAAAAAGGTTTTATAGCCTACTTGATGATATAAAATTGTTTATGACATTGAAAAGTAATCTGTGCCAGAACTTTATAACTGGCTTGCAGATTTAGCAGATTTTGATAGATCTGAATGCCCATTTAAATGACTCAAACACCCATCACTTCATGGATTTTACTTCAGTGCAATATCCATGAAGTTGAAATTATGGCAAGCCAAATGAAATGTTAAAATTTTTTTGCGTTTAGAGACGCTGACCAAGCACAATTCTAAAAATGTTATAAAATACGCAGCCCTACTTTCCGATTTAGTACAAGAATTTAAAATTGATTTCAGGACATCGGGGAAAATAAACAATTTTTGTTTTTGCATGTTTTCTATTCTATTTACAGTCGATATAGATATAATGCTAGCAAATTGTCAAATGGAATGCATAGAGTTGCAATCTGACATCTAACTTAAAGAGAAATTCAATCGAGTCTCTTTGTTGTACTCATAAATCATACCTGCCCAGATATAAATATCCTTCACTGCATAGTCAAGCGTTATTCTGGTCATCAACGTTTGGAAGCACATACATCTGAGAACAACTATTTTCAAGAGTGAAGCACACTAAGAGTCAAATTCGAACCAAAATTTATTCGTTGTTTTTTAGTATTGATGTGTATGACATTTCCCATCCCTTTTTTATACTATGTTTAATTTTCTCATGCAGAGTTCACAAGGCAAAAGACAATTTGACAATTTTACTTTTCAGCTTTTAGTGATGAAAGGCTGAATCTATCTAAATTCTGAGATGTGTATAACATTTCACGTGTTTTTTTCCTATGTTATTTATACTGTGTTTAGTTTTTAAGTTGACTTTGGTTAACAAATATTCATATTGAACCCCGAATCAAGAAACGAGAAACATAGTTTATGAAGGTACTTCAGATAATATTTGGATCGGTGGTCTTAATTACGTTAGAAGTTTGATTGAAAGGATAAATCGTAGGCAGTGGACTGTTATTTAAATTTTATTTTTAGAATGAGTGAGCTCATGTTTCTACGGCGCGTGCCGCTTGTTTATTATATATGTTAAGAGAAGAGGATGATAAAGGGCAATGGGCTGTGGTCCAAAGCTTAACTTACATGATATTCCAGGTCCAAAGCTTAACTTACATGATATTCGATATACAACTTGACGAAACTGCTCATTTGCTGCATTAATCATCCATAGTGTATTTTTTAAAGCTGAGAGTTCATCTTAATTTTTTAAAACATTTGCTAAAAGTTGATCTCGTTCATACAGCATATCTCTTTTCTCTTCTTCTGCCTGAAATATGTCAAGGAATCAATCAAAAAATGGTTAGAGACCATTTTTGTTTTGTTTTCTAAAGTCTAAGTTTGTCTGTTAAGAGAAGAGAAAAAAAAGAATTTAAGAAAATAAGAATACATTTTCCTTTAATTTTGTTCAGACTGTTAAACAACTTTATAAAGAAAAATTAGAAGAAATTCCTTTGGAGCAAAGACAAAATCAAAATAAAACATAAGGTCATTACTTAAAAAGGAAGTGTTAGTAAACCATAATATCTCCTTATACAAATCAGTGCCAGTTTAATTAGTTTAGTTCTAATTAATTATAGGCCACATATATTCTTGGGGGGGTTCTTTTAGAGCATAAATATTTCAGACCATCAGTGGTAATGTTTTTTTAAGCATTAACTATAATTCAGTTGATTCATGCATTCATTGGAAGTTTCATTCAACTAAAAAATGACAGATAATATTTAAAATTCCATGAACATTTGGATCATTAGAACAGAGATTAACTTGAGATGAACTTAGTTTGCTTCATGGATCACTGGCACCATGTGCAACTGAATTTTTCCTTTACATTAGGTTTTCGAAATTACCTACTCTAGTATATATATATTTGGCAATAATTCCATACATTGACCTTTGCATTTAATTTGAATGTACTCCATAGCGAAGCCTGGGTATTCAAGTAGTGCAAATATATACATTTCCAGCGTATCCATTTACCTGAGACATTTGCCTTGGAGATCAGTATCTCCCTTGTTAAAAGATCCTCAGTATAGTATTGCTGATTGGTAGAAAATCTTCTTTCATATATTGCAACACGAGTGCTTCTCAGGTCAAGATCTGCGGGTTCAAAGCCCATTCCAAACGCACACGAACATCCTAACCAACCAAGAAACTCGAAACTACCGGCTCTGGCTCTGAAGACAAGGTCGAAAAGTGGACATTCGGCCACTGTCCGGTTATATAACAATGTTGATATCATCCGTTCAGTCAAGCATCGCAGCCAAAATTTGTCTTTAAAACCCTATTATCAGATGCATGCAACAAACCCTTTTGAATGACCTAAAGAAGTTAGAGTAACTACTAGGTAAGAAAACTATTTTTAACTGATCCAAAATCCGACTTTTCCATGTCTCCCCTGTATCGACATTTGCACCATTCTTCATACCACTTGAAATCCCCTGCATAACTCAGATCTTTAAGATATGGATGAAAAACCGTTGTTGAATCTCCCAAAATATTGAGAAATTGATTTAGGTTTCCTTTTGATGAATAAAATCGCCTTTAAATCATCTCCATAAATTGTGATGTTTTTTGTAAAATATTCACAATTACAGTGATGTGACTTGGTTTTGAAACTAATATAGAAAGTAAAATTACAATACATTTTGTCTATTTCCTGCATTTTCAATGAAATATTCCAGTATCGATAGCCAAAGAAATCAAGGCAGGGAAACATACCACTTTCCTAAGCTCGTTATAAACGACTTCGATCGCATTCGCCTAATACATTCCCAGCCGTTAGCAGTACCTATCAGAATACAGAACTTGTATTTCGATTCCAATTAAATTTCCAAAAGGTCGGATTCCATGCCGTTCCGAGAGAGAAAGCTCTCTCTGATGCTCACGAAAATCCTGCTTTTTTCCAGTGGAATATAAAAAAACAACAAATCATTTGCATGATATTGATTCGAAGCCACTCAAGAAATCTTAGCGCATTCAGAAATAACAATAGAAAAATCTCCAGAAATCGTTCCTTTTTCTTCTCACCCCCCCCCCCCCCGTCCTCGTCCCCACCATTCGCTATAGATGCGTTTGGAATATCTGGAATAATTTTTCATTTGCGGAACGCGCCGCTATGCGAATAAAAACGAGCTTCAGGATTTTTACCGCACAAATGTATATTTAATGATTTTTTACCCGCCGAATGCGAGGATTTCCATTTACTTGGTTTTCCTATCTCGCTTTTCGGTGACTCTCAAAGGATTCTTTGGATATTGTTTACGAGACTTCTTGTTGTTGATAGTTACAAGTTAAATTTTTACTGCAGCGCCTTTGCTGAATATGCGAGTAATGCGAGAACTTCGTAACTTAATCGATTTTTACCTACAAATACCGCTTGGGTAAGAGAATGGGAGAATCTAGCCGCTCTATGTATGTATATACGAAAAAGGCTTAAGTTCTTATCGGCTATGGGAAAATTTGCACTGCGATTGAAATAAATTTGAGTAAATCAGCATACTTGAAACAAACAGGGAAGCATATCCTTCCCATTTCGTGTGTTAAATAAAATGAAACTGAAGACAGAGAGAGGCAAAATCCAAGCTGGAACAAAAAAATTTCGAACTATCCTGTATTTTAAATTTGGTAGTATTTATATGCGGGATGCATTTAAGTTACAGATTTTTTTTTAAATTTCTTGAGATGAAAATGAAAATGCAGAAATTTATTCATACAAGTACTATAAAACGAAATTCATAACAAGCACATTGGTAGGATCTCGATTGAATAAATATTTTTACATTTTAATGTAGGTTACATTGCAATGTTAATTTAAAATTATTTAAATTAGGTTTCCGTAGAATATTTGTGTGTTTCGTCAAGCAGAGTTTGAAATACTAGTTTGTTATTTTTTTAATTAAAAATTTCTTTAAGGTTTGATCGTAAGCTGCAACCTACCTCAAAGGTTATCATCCCATACTGAGATATAACTTCACACAAGCGATCAAATAAATTGAAAAATTCCACGGAAGAAATAACACTGATTTAAAATATACAGACGTCGCCCACTATAACTATTTGCATGTCAAATGTCGATATCACTTGCTAAGATGTTATTCATAAATGAATTTTGAGAGCACAGCTGAACTGGTAATATTATCGAACTCAAATGAAAAAATTATAGAAATAGCAAAATTTATTCTCATACCAAATTAAAATTTGTTTTGATAGTTAAAGAATCTTAACTTGACCATGGACCTTTATTTGAGCATATCTTTCATATTGTAATATTGATTGTGTTATTGTAAAAAATATACATTTCTGTAGGATAATAGTACCAAAATAGTTTTTCAAGTAAAATATCATTTATAAAGCTTCTACGAAGTAAGTAATAAAGGTAAGTGTAGTAATAAACTGTAATTCTGTTTTTCTCAAAACAGATTTTTCAAGCTTTTTAGATTTTTTTAATCCTCCATGAGAATTAATTTTTGTTCAAAATTCATGAAATTTATAAGGAAGAGTTCTGATACTGTTTAAAAAGAAACTGGGTATGCATTTTACAATTCGACTTCATAAAGTTAATTAAATTTGATTTATAAATTAGTAAAAGGCAAAATTTTGAGGAAAATCGGGATGGAAATCAGAAAAAAAATCTCTCAAAAATTAACTTTTCAAGGGATTAAATAATTGATACCCGGGTTTGTTTGTAATATAGTTTTAAGTGATTAAAATGCAAAACCGAGGAAATATCTCAATAATTAAAAGATAAAAAGAACTTTTTATATACCACGTTTTAAAATTTTCTGTTGAATCATATAAACTAATTGCACAAACCTTCACTTAATTATTCTTTTTCACTTTCTTTTATTTAATTTTAGTCACTTTTCAGTCGTTTCCACTATCCACAGACTTTATAAACTCCTAACTTTTATAATTTTTTTTAAATTTTTAGCACAACATTTTTGTAAACAAAACTAAATTCTCTTGTATTCTGTTTTCAAAATCGTCAAACGCCGTCACGCAAAAGTGCAAGCATTGAATTCGATCAAAGCGTCACCTTGCGTATTTTTTTCCGAACTAACTTTCCATACAAAACAAAATTAACTGAAAATGAATTCAATACTGCTTAAAGATGGCTAAAAGTATTAAAAGAATGCATTGTCATCGTGTTCTGAGCTATTCTAAAAGTTTCAAATGTCTAGCTAGTCAGGAAGTTAGTTAAAAATCGATTTCAAGATTTGTACTGGACAAACAAGAAATCTAGTTAATAAAAACGTGGTAAAAATTAAGAATAATGCATTTTTTTAAATACATGTTTTGCGAATGAAAATGTTTATAAAGTATAAACAGATACTGTAAAACACACAGTTTTTCATATGATAAGAAAGAAGTATCGACAGACTGTATCGGGCTTCGTGATTCTTTTGATACTGCCTTGTTAAATGCTTTAGTGTATACTCGTAGATTGTTCAAAGTTTCAAATGTCTAGCTAGTCAGGAAGTTAGTTAAAAATCGATTGCAAGATTTGTACTGGACAAAGAAGAAAGCAAGTTAATAAAAACGTGGTGAAAATGAAGTCGCAAGGAGCATATTAAAATATTGTTTATGAATTTTAATTTTTTAATCTTAAAATTGCAATAAGATTGAAAAAATTGTAAGGTATTCTAAATACTTATTGTGAAATGTATATATGTACAAAATTTCGTATCTCTATGATAAAAAGCAAAAAAATAAATAAATTTTAACGTCCACCGTTCCTTTAAGTCTTTGAGGAAATCGTGAGTTTTTTGTTAAGACTTAAGCTTTTCGGCTGGAACATTTCAGACCAGGTCCATAAATGGCGGCGGGCTGGGGAAGGTGGATCCGATTTTTTTATGGCACAGGGTCGTAGTCCGACTTATTCAGATGTTACCCCAATTCTGATTGGCATCCCCCAGTAGGCTTGTACAGATACCACAAAACCACATAGAAGTACTTGCAATTTTACAGATTTAACTTTCCAATACTCAGTTTAGACACGAAGGCAGTCAGTGGAGCTTGCAGGCATTCGAATTGACCTCGGACAAGGAAATCGTAATTAGTTCGAGTTATATGTATTAATTCAAATGATATGAGGTAAAATTATACGCAATAAAATTACAAATCTTCTTTTACTGTTAAGCTTACCTTTACCGATGAAAAAGTATCTGAGCACTTCATCACTTCCCTTCATCTTAAATTAGAAAACAAGTTTCTCCTCCCTTCGAGAATATGTGAATTTCCACACTTTTCATGAGCCTGTCCTCTATTACAACTGCTACAGTGGTACTAGGGTATGCTAACGAGGAAACAAATAAAGACATTTCAGGTAGTCTCTTCTAACGAAACTACCGCGGGTTATTATCGTTCCTTAGCTCTTTTGTATGTACACTCTATCACCAAAAAATATATGCACCCAGAAGAAATCGAGCTACTATCACGAAACTTGGCAGGAATGTAGTCTGGTAAGTGATATGCAAATGATTAAAATTTCGACGCCAATGAGACAAGGGTAAGCGCACTATGCGCATATGAGATGCGCAGCTGGGAGAGTTTAAAAGCATGATTGCTCGTGCCATAGGGTTATTCAAACAAATCTGTCGACTTCGATGGACGTTATTGTGACTAGTGATGCCTCTGATACGTAACCGGCGACAGTACGAACAATTGTCGGTCTTTGAGAGGGGGCGTATAATAGTCCTCAGAGAAGCAGGTTAGTCGAACAGGCGTATCGGCCGCCACCGATATGGAGGGATATGGTAGTTGCTCGGTGTTGGCAACAATGGATCACGGAAGGGATAGTCTACCGTCGCGGAGGGTCAGAGCGTCCCATGAATACAAATGCGTGCGAGGATCGCGCAATCATAAGAGCGGCCACGACCGCACCAACAACGTCGCTAGAATCGGTTTGACGCCATTTACCACCTTCCAGACATCCGGTGGTATCCAGAGAAACCATTCGGAGACGACTGTCCAACGCAGGTATAAGGAGCCGACATCCATTAAGACGCCTACCACTGACCCCACATCATAGGCAGTGTTGACTAGATTTTTGCCGACCTCGGGCAAGCTGGAATGTAATCGACTGGAGGCGTGTGATCTTCAGCGATGAATCCCGATTCAGTCTCAATGATGACCAGCCCATACGCGTGTGGAGGCGGCTAGGCCACCGGTCCGATCCGGCATTTGTTGTCGAGAGGCATACGGTGATTACACAAGGTGTGACAGTGTGGGCAGCGATTTGTTGGGACACACGATCACCTCTAGTCGTCCTTCAACGCACTTTAACGGCACGCAGTTACGTGGGCGAGATTTTAACGCCAGTTGTACTACCTATGCTATCAAGTCACCCAGGTGTCATTTATCAGCAAGAAAACGCTCGTCCACATACTGCGCTACTCTCTCAACAATGTCTTCAAGGATATGACGTCCTCCTATGGCCTGCCAGGTCACCAGACCTCTCGCCAATAGAGCAAGCCTGGGGAGTGCTTGGAAGGCAACTGCAGCCGTCCCGGAATACTGGTGAATTAACTGCCCAGTTGCAAAGATTATGGCATGATCTTCCGCAGAGGGTCATAGGTGACCTCATTGATTCGATGCCACTCCGTGTTTCGGCTTGTATAGCTGCCAGAGGTGGATTTACTACTTACTGATTTCTAACCTTTTTCATGCCATATCTTCTTAATAAAACGGTCTGTTCTTCTGAATTTGTAATCATTTGCTTATCTCCTCATATACTACATAAATGTTAAGTTTCGTGATAGTAGCTCATTTCCTTCTGGGTGCATATATTTTTTGTGACAGAGTGTTATATATATATATATATATATATGTATGTATGTATGCATGTATGTATGTATGTGTTATGTATATATGCATCTATATATATACGTATGTATACATATATGTATATCAAAATTTTGACGTATTTTGGTACTTTACTGTTTAACTGTTTACTGCTTGTCCAAGCGATACCGACTGGGTTTGGCGTGCTGCTAAAATTATAATCCGGGAGTGACGGACGGTTTTAGCGTCTGATATTTTGCTTTCCGAAGGACCGTTATGGAGGAACGTAATCCTAAATTAAAAACAAATCTAACTCGTCTGAACTCGTCATATCACTGAATGGGAAAGAAATAAATTCCGAGTAGGTTACTCCTTTGCTTTTATCCTTCGTCCAATGTATATTTTTTGTTAGACATTCTCCGTAGGTTCCATCAAAGACTGACAAATTGGGAATCTCCAGTTATCATCACCAACAGAGATCGCGTTACAATAGATTTATATGCTGAGACTCTATTTGGTGCAGCTTCTTGGTCACTGCAACCCGTTTCACAAAGCTCTGTTGTTGTAGTTGTTGTTTCTGATGCCCCTTTACCAATAGTATCTGCCACGTAAAGGCCAATTAAGGCTATTGGGTAGAGTGGTACGGCTCCGGTTTTTATTAGCACCGCGAGGGTCGAAGTCCAACTTGGCTAAAGGTCGGTCCCGTAATTTAGAACCGAGGCAAGTGACGAGACCGATTTCCTTGACCCATCACCTCCAGAGGTAAATTGAGATCTTGGAGGAAATTGCAGCCACGACATATTTTGCGTCATTTTTTGCGTCATCAACTATTTTGCCGCCATTAGTGTACACGGCGGTAGATTTGCAGCGACGAGCATCGAACCAGAGACGTTCAGATCACTGGCACATTGCTCTTGCCAACTGGGCCACCGCGCTCTTACAAAGCTGTACTATATTATAATGATAATTGGAATGGAGAGAACTTCCTTTTTTTAACTTTGCCTGTTTTACACTGAACACTTGCTATATGGACTCTTACAATATTACAATTTATAGACTTTTTGGCTTTAGAATTTCTTTATCAATCATAAGCCTAACAAAAAAAAATCTTCAGGCTCTGCCTGCGAGAGATGTAAATAAAAATCTTACAATAGATTTAATCAAAGGTACATTTCTGATCATTTTTGTTGATATCAAACTCTTTTCATCTCCCGGGGGTTTTAAAATTTATTGCTACTAAATGGAATTCAAATGATATAAATGTATCTACCGCAGGCATAGAAGAATATCGAAGCATTTTAGCGAGTAAAGATTGGGTTTAGGTATGTTGCATTTAAATGTTTATATTTATAAATGATATTCGATTGCCTTGAAAGTTCAGAGCATTACAAAATCTCTTTTTAAGAGTTTCCTTTCTACGTAATGGTATAATAAAGTATGAAAACCACTGAATGAAATATTTTCGAGAAATTAATACATTATTTTAAAAACTATATACTTTCAGTAATATTATTAGTTCGAGAATTCATTCTTAATTTTGAATATCCTTTTACGAGAAATAAATTAATTATTTAATCACAATGAAGAAAGATTACAATGTAAGCTTCAAGTACAGGGGATTCAAAATGCACTATCCTGGAACTACTGAGATAATTACAGTTTCGACAACTATGGGCAAGTACATTGCCATCGCCAGGAAGAGATATTTACCTTACAGTTTTAGGCAACTTTTGTAATTAATATATATATATATATATATATATATATATATATATATATATATATATATATATATATATATATATATATATATATATATATATATATATGTATATATATGTATATATATATATGTATATGTATGTATGCATGTATGTATGTATATATATATATACTAGCTGAAAACCCACACTTCGCTACGGAGTACATTCAAAGTAAAAACATCGGTCAATGTATGCAATTAATGCCAATATATATATAATAAATACGACGATCAATGTATATAATTGATGTAAAATATATATATATATATATATATATATATATATATATATATATATATATATATTTATAAAAAAATCGTAAGGGATATTTTTATAGACAAAATAATGTAGAAGAAGATATTCAAATTAAATCTAATATAAAGAATACTAAAGAATATAGTACAGTTAATATAGTACAGTTTGTAGAACATTTCTTTTACTGTATTTTAATATTTTTTTGGATAATGTCCAATCGTCTGCCGCATTAGCAAGAAAAAAAATTATTTTTTGTCTATTTACAGGGTGGCTAATAAATACTGTGACAAATATCGAATCATTTAATTACACACAGATGAAATAGAAAATGGAAAATACAACAATAATATGAACATTATACATGAAAGTTTACCATGAAATAATTTTACTCGAATCGACCGCCATCTTTATCGATTACTAAAGATAATCTCTTACGCCACTGTCCTATTGCGGCACGAATCATTTTATGAGGTAATTTGTCCCATTCACTCCGTATGGAAGCTTTGAGGGAGTCCAAACTTCTGTGCTGCTTAGCATTTACTTTAGACTCTAAAATCCCCCAATTGCAATAGTCTAAAGGATTTAGATCTGGTGAAGAAGGTGGCCAATCTTCTTGCTTGATAAACTTCGGGCAATTGGCATGGAGCCATTCCTGTGTTGTTTTGGATCGGTGGGACGGTGCAGAATCTTGCTGAAATATCCAATTATTTTTGGGATACAATCTGTTAGCATGTGGTAATAAACGTGTAGCCAATACTTGCTGTTTGTAATATTCAGGATTGATTTTTACCCCTTTATCGATGAATTTCAGAGGCAGTTTTCCATTGTGTGACACTGCAGCCCAAACCATAACAGAATTCTTGTTCTGAAAGTGTTTAACAGTTCGAAGATTTTCAGGTATATCCTCGAAGGTTGCTGAATATACAACATCATTTTTAGCATTATAACTTTGTTCTGTACAAAACAGCTTCTCATCAGAGAAAATTATTTTTTCAACACTTTTGCTACCGTGCCGGTTCAGCAATTTCTTACATCTTTGTAACCTTTTTACTATTTGTGCAGTAGTCAGACCTTGAACTTTTCTTTTGCGATAAGGGCGAAAACCCAGGTCTTCATTTATGATAAGTTGCATAGTTCTGCGACTGATGTTCTCTTCTGCAGCCATTTTATTTGCAGAACGTTGTGGATTTCTTCGTATCTTTTCACGAATTCTTTTGATACGTTCTTTTGTACGAACAGTGCGTGGAGGACCGGACCTTGGTCGATCTTCACAGGTATTGGTATCCAATAATCGATTTATAGTCCTATATATAAACGTCCTATTAAAACCAAGGCATTTTAATTGCTTAAATATTTTACTTGCAGAAAATCCGCGATCGAAAAGCTGTTTAACCATTAACCTTTTGGCTTCCATCTTTCAAAATATTCTACATGTTTTACTTTAAACAAAAATCGTCTGCGTTTACAAAGAGTTGCCAATCACACAAATAGATAGATAAATTGTTTTTCCAAACGATTAAAATTAACTCTTATTTTTTGGAGTGTTACAGTATTTATTAGCCACCCTGTAGTTTTTATGCACGTGACGATAAATTTATTTAAAGTACCAGAAAAAGAAGTCACGTGATCAGCATTTAATAAATTAAATTCTAAAAATTAATCTTTAAAAATTCACCAAAAATCAGGAAATGGAGGTAAAGATTCGAAAAAGATTTCATTTTAAAGGCATTTTTATGATCTTTCTTGTGATATAAATTTTGTAACCCTCAAATTATTATTTTAAATGTAAACTTTAAAAAAGTAAAAAAACAGCTTAAAAATTTAATTTTAAAAAATCTAAGAAGAATTTTTCAAAAATATCTCTTAGTACACCCCTACACTATAAGAAGAATCGCCATGCAAAATTTCAGCCCTTTAGGTCCAGCGGTTTGGTCTGTGCGTTGTATGTCAGTTAGTCAGTCAGTGAATGAATGAGTCAGTTACGGAACTGTTATATATATATATATATATATATATATATATATATATATATATATATATATATATATAACATTTTAAATTAAGGAGCTACATATTTCATTTATCTGAAAGATTCAGAACTGACGCTTTACGATTAAACGTAATCGTAACAAAATGGCAAAAACCTCAAATAAAGTCCTTAACTTGCTTCTCGACTTCAGATTTGAAACTTTCCTGGGGGAAAATTTTCCCTCCTTCAAATTTCAAGCTTCTTCAGAGTATCATCGTCTTTAAATAACTTCCCAATCAAAGACGTTCAAGCAGGAATTTGGAGATCCTTTCTGAGAGGCATTTTATGTGAAAGCTGAGAGTTCAGGAAGAATTTGGCAGATCATATCCGAAAATTTTGAAGTTTGCTTTGTTTAAAGTTAAGGCTCATACGTGGGAAGTGAAAGAGAGGATACTTTTATGAGAAGGATACGCTACAGATTAGTCGAGCACCGAAGTTTCCCAGAATTGCGCGAGCTGAGATTTTTCATGCGGAACTATAGGTAAGTGTATTACACAAACTGCCATTCTGACAAATAAAGAGGATATAGTTAAACTAAAATTGTTAGTCGAAGGGAAATGGAATGGGAAAAGTAGTTTATGGGGGAATTCAAAATTATCTAAATGTACGCATGAATGTATAAAGTTAATACTGAACAACAAGTATAATACTGAGCACCAAATTTTAATATTTAGTTTTTATTTTTCAATGGTGACACTGGCTACTGTTGGAAAAATGTCTTTCCGTGATATATGCTTTGAAAAAAAGGTGGTAAATAAAATTTGGTTTTAAGAAAAATGGGTAAAATTTTCTCACAGTATTTTAAAGCAGTTATTTTTCAGTTGGCTTTGTTGAATCATCTGGCCCTCTCCGCTTCTTTCCCCCAATATTACTGTAGTTTTGATTAACACCTATTCTCCTCTAGATTATGTTTAGGAAAAGGGCCACCCACATGGTATAATGGCGTCGTACTCTGCCACGCTGTGGGTTCAAATCCCGAATAAGGCTTGGTCGTTACCCGGTTGTCCCCTCATAGGGAGCAGTGCTGACTCGCCTACATGGTGCTTCCATAATAATTCATCTCCCGAAGTAACCAGCAAGACTGTGGTGAATTACCAAGAGGCGAATATCTCACAACAACGTGCCTCAGCATTAGAAAAAACATGTTTAGGGAAAGTGATGTTGACAGTACGGAGATGTAATTTGTTATCAGTGAGTCTCTTATCCCAATTGACATTCGTCCATACACACCATGCTTTTCATTGGTTACCTTATCATGGGAAAACACAATAAGTGATCCAACATTGTTTCCGTGCGGGGACATTGAAGGAACATGATAAATTTTGTGAGGACTTGAACCTGAGTCCCCGCTGAAGTCTTTTACAAATCAGAATGATTACCAATGATTGGTAACAACCATACGGAAATAAAAGTGTTGTTTAACAAGGAGGTTGTCTTTATTAAAATGTAACGTTGCATCTGAAATAAGTACAAATTAATAAAAGAAAAACGAATGTTTTCGGCAGCCTAAAGGTAGTGCATTTCGTATGGAAAAAGGTTAGTTCGAATCCCAACGAGTGCCAGTAAATGCCTCCGTGTCTAGTCCGGATATGGGTTGGTTGGTTTGTTAAGGTTTAGTGGCGAAAGGTCCGGAAAGGACAAGCTGAGCTAAACACATGTCAAGATTAGACCACAATGTATATAGTCCGGATATGGGAAAATCCGTAGATTTGAAAGTCTCCCCCTGTGGTCAAAGGGAGGGAAAAGGTACGAGTCCTCCGATAATCGCACCTGGGTTGCCCGGCCCAAATTGATGGGCAGAAGGAGCTGGTTTTAGCCCACCTGTACGGTGTCTCCATTGAAAGAAATCACCGATTCTTGCGGATATTTAATGCGAATGTCTCTTGACAAGTGCCTCTGCATTAGCAACAACAAATAAGTGTTTGTAAAGTAAGATAATTGTATTTCGATTACTATTTGTTGTGTATTAGAACTTTAAAACAACCTGGTTTGTCATTTTAAAATCAAATAGAATCCATTTGTGAAATTAATTTATCCCCTTCATGTCGTTACACCACTTAAAGTGGACAAAAATGTCTGCGAACAGGAAGGATATTTTTGCTCTTTCACTTTCAACCGTAGCGAAAGTAAAATGATTTGATGGCAATTAACAGCGGACACACCTCGATGTGTTTTCCAGTTGCACCCATGCATTACGCGCAGGCCCATTCGATATATTGAACGGTTTAGAGGGGAAGAATAACATGTCAATTTTACATTCAGTGTAGTAGCTTTCATTCGCTGTTAGTGTCTTTTAATAGAAGTAACACGATATTCGTGCATGAATAGAAATGTAATGGTAGAAAATTATTTTCCAGATAAAGATAAGTAAATGATTAAATTTACGTGCAAAATAGGAATACGTGCTGCGTGACTTGTAACGATTCGTTTTTAACTGATTATTTGCAGTGCTTGGCTTGAAGCGACACAACCCATAAAAAAGTTTAAATTAATGCAACTTTTAAAGATATTTTAAGATCATAAAGGAAGTATATATATATATCACTCGGAAAAGAAAGTCAATCTGATAAAAGGATAATTTGTAATAAGTGAATAAGTAAATCTATTGTTCATTTTAATAATTGTTGCATTTCTTTACCTGCTGAATGATTAGTGATTTTAGTCTTATAAAAGTATAATTTCTCTCCAAGTACTTACAGAATATATTTTATAAGCACATATAAAAAGCAAAAATTAATTATAACTAGTAAACTGTAAATAATTGAACAGAGGAAGAACAGGAAAACCGGTCGGTTGCCTCGTTATATGGTTTAGTTATTATACTGCTACAGAATCTAGCATTTATGGTGCGTTAAGCTGTAAGTGCAGGATTTCTGTTTATTTCGTTTGACTGCCACTGCTATCTTCCTGTAAGTTAATATATTTCTCTGTTGAATTGCTTACATTTTACTAGTTATAATTGTCTGTGTTTTCAGAATGAGTATTTGTAGCAACTGAGCAATCTTTTATTGAAAAGTTTTAAAATAATTTAATGCTAGTGCAGTTTTTCTGTTGATTTCATTCGGCTGTCTATGCCTCTTTACGTATATTAATTTCTTATTTTGTGTTGAATTATTTACAATGTATAAGTTAAACAAAAATTAAGTTTGTTTACATAAATTGTCACTATCTGATAGCTATATATGTTAGAAACTTCAAGGTAAGGCTTTTGATAACATAAAGCATTTATTAATGGTGCAAAGTATAAAACCTCAATCTCACTAAACTAAAGCATCCATATAAAAAATTCTACTAAATTAAGTACAGTTGACACTATCTCTAGTGAAATTGTTGTGTGTGTGTGTGTGTGTTTATTCTCTATGTATGAGGAGAAAGGCCATATAAAGGTTAAACTTAACTTGATATAATGGAAATAATTTATACAACTTTATGGAATTCAACTATGCTTCAAAAGAAAAGACAGGGCTATTTACGATTTAATGTAAAACCCGAGTACCTGATGGATTCATCAAAGGGTATTCCTTTATCAGTGTATCCAACTGTCTAAATGTATTGATTTTTTAAATGTCCATCCTTATTATACCCTTTGTATAACTATTCGTTCCTTAATACCAACTTGTTATTTCAAATTTCTTGATTAATCAGATTCAAACTGTCTTTTAAAAATGTTTTTTCTTGTGCATTAAAATGAGCATTGCTGGAAAGACCTTTGGGAAAGTGAATACCAATGTAATGCATGGCGCTCAAGTTAATTTCAAATAAATATAAAGGGAAAAAACAATATATGAATATAAAAAATAGCCATTTTTGCAAATAAAATTTTGGTCAAACCGATATTATTGTTAACAGTGAATAATAATGTTCCAGTATGGTCTTTGTTATATGTAATCAATTATTCTTTCATTTGAAGCTAATACACCTATCAATGACTTATCAGATCTTATCAATGATTCTGCATTACTGTTTTACCTCTAAATACGTGGAAGGATTTATTAAAAAGTCTTCTTTTTTCTGTTTTTTAATTTAAAAAATAATTTAAATCATCATTTTTAACATAGAATTACGTTCCTCAATAACGGTCCTTCGGAAAGCAAAATTTCAGCGTCGTCGCGAGTTATAATTTTGGCAGCGCGCCAAACCTAGTAGCAGTAAACAGTTAAACAGAAAAGTACCAAAATGCGTCAAAAAAAAGAGGTAAGCAATGATAAGTAATCCTACGTTAATAACCGGAGGTAGTTTCGTTAGAAGAAACTACATGAATTAATTTTTTTTTACTTTCATTCACCCTCTCTTTTTCCCCCTCCAAAATTCTGTGTGTCTCAGTTTACTATTTTATACGTTCATCTGTTCTTTAATTTTGTTTTCTTTCCACTCATTTCTGTGTTCGGCAATAACACTGCTGTTTTCTTTTATAATATATAATATTTTGACATGCTTCCCCAAAAAGGCCTTTCTGTTCTAGTTTTTTTTTAAATCGTTAAAAATAAATTAAGGGCCTGTTCACATAGGAGTCCGTTGCGTTGCGTTAAGGAAAAGATGACGTTGGGACGAAAATAAACCAATCATAGGCCTCCAAACGATTGGCAATGGAATTTTTAACGCCTATGATTGGTTTATTTTCGTCTCAACGTCATCTTTCCCTTAACGCAACGCAACGAACTCTTATGTGAACAGGCCCTAACTCATCTTTTCACTTCATTCCCTCTCTTTCTCTTTTCCCAGCGTTTCAGTTTAATCAATTTTACTTTGAGTTATTTTCTTTTCATCATTCCTCATTCACTTTCTTCAGGGCATTTAATTCTTAACTTTAGTCCTCTATCACATGATAACATCACATTAGAGGGCGCAACTCTATCATAAATTAAATAAAGCCCTGTATTTTTCACCTCTCAGGGTTTTGACACTGATGACAAGTAAATACTTCTCCGAGACAAAACATGGTCATTCTGTCTCCATCTTACAGTTTCAATCCCTCGAAGCAATTAGTGGCTTTTATAAAGCCTGTGAAACAGTTCATCGAATCTCTCTAATTTAACACTTCAGCATTATAATATAGTTCTAAAGTGAGATATTATCTAACTTTAACACTCTTCTAATACTGTCTAAAAGAACTGTAAATAATAAGTGCCAACGGTAACGGTTGTCAGCCAATTTTTGTTTCCTTACATGCATTTACTAGCTGAATACCCGCGCTTCGCTAGGGAGTACATTAAAATTAAATAAAACGGCTAATGTATGCAATTAATGCCAAAAAAAATAGATTTATAAAAAAAATCATGATGGATATTTTTATAGACAAAATAATGTAGAAGAATATATTAAAATTAAATACAACGGTCAATATACGCAATTAATTTGTATGTTTGATATCCATAAAACATACTATTTTGAATTAAATTCTTAAAAAACTTCCATCTCCATGAGTCTAGTGGTTAAATTTTATCTTTTACCGTATCTTAAATTTTTTTGTCATTCGTTGTTATGCAGGTGACGCAAAATTAATTTAAAGTATCACAAAAAGAAAAGAAACCACGTGATCCACATTTAATAAATTAAACTCTAAAAATTAATCTTTCAAAATTCACCAAAAATCAGAAATTGGAGGTAAAGATTCGAAAAAGATTTCATTTTAAAGGAATTTTTAGGATTTTTCTCGTCATATAAATTTTATAACCCTCAGATTATTATTTTAAATTAAAACTTTAAAGAATGTTACAAAAACAGCTTAAAATTTAATTTTAAAAAACGTAAGAAGAATGTTTCAAAAATCTTTCTTAGTGCACCCCTACACTATAATAAGAATCGCCATGCAAAATTTCAGCCCTTTAGGTCCAGCGGTTTGGACTGTGGGTTATCTGTCAGTCAGTCAGTTAAGGAACTGTTTTATATAATATATAGATAGGCAAACTCTCAAACGTGGTTAAACATGGCTGTCGTGAAAGGTTTGGTTTTAATATTTCAGGGAAAAAGTTATTGAAGATACTCTCTCTTTGTAACTCAGGGGAAATATGAAATACTAGAGGGAGAGAGAAAAGGTTCCGAATGTCAATCGTGGGCGCGGTTCCGTTCAATTAAACGCGCTGTAAACAGTCGAACAGAGCAAAGCTATTAACACCTCTGGGAAACGAAACATTTTTTTTTTGTCTCCCAGATTATGTGAGTGAGTTTTTGATAAATAACAGAAGGTAATTTCTTTCATGTTGCGTGGAGTATTTCCGCCATAAACAGTATCGCTTCTGTGAAGAGAATTATTTATATACAGATTTTTTGTTTAATATATTTATTCGTGATAAATTCTCGAGTGTGTTTATTGTAGACAAACAAGGCGGTTGTACCATTTGTTTACATATATCTATGTGTTGTAAGCAGAAAGTTTACTGGAAGCATACTCACGGGAATTTCCCGCTTACGTAAGTAAATTATTACTAAAAGTACCGATCTCACTCGAGATATGAAAGAGGGAAAACGTGTCAGTTAAATTGACAAAATAAGGTTACGTATATTATTTGCATGAGTAGTTTCAGTTGTATAGCTTTGGGGCGTTTGCGGTCGTGTGGGTTTCACTGCAGTGCATCTTCGGACCCTCTTAAAATCATCCTTCTTGTTGAAGATTGAGTCTTGACGCTCCCAGGGGCCGAGCGCTTCCCCGCGCGATCACGTGATAGCCTCTGTTGCTATCACCATCAGTAGTAGCTCGCCGACCACAGGTGAAGGTGAAGGTTGTTACGCAGTATGGTCTGTGTTAAATAATTGTTCATTGCAGTATGGTCTGCGTTGGTCTTGCCATAGGACAAAACACTATTTACTTGTTATGCTTGTTTGTGTTTGTTAATAAAACCACTAAAAAGACATTGCAATTTTGAATTAGAAAATTATAGAACTACAGTCCACAACCGACGGATCACTTCTATTGTGGACAGGCATTGCTGGCAAACCATATTGTTGACAACCAGGCTTCCGACCTGTAGGGAGATAAGCGGAATGGACCAGAAAACAAGAGATTATTTGTCGTCACAAGATTATTTGGTGCAGTGGGGGATAGTAAAGCTTTATTCGTCTCTTCGCTAGCCTGAAGACCACAGTAGCCTTCATGTACGATCTCCTCTCTATGCCCCCATCAAGAAAACATCTCCCATATCACATTTTATTGTCAAAAGGGTGTTTCGACGTATAGGGAAATAAGCAGAAAGGACCCGAAAGCAAAAGTTTATGTCTTCACGAGATTATTTGCTGCTGTGGTGTAAAATTAAAGGTTTACTTCTTGTCTTCGATAGCCTGGAGACTATTTTGAACCCTCATGTACGATCTCCGCTCTATGCACCAAACCAAAATGTTTAGTTTATTTCATCCTTAAAATCATCTTTTCATAAAACTCTATTTTCTCTGAAAATTCACCCTCAATCCTCGTACAGTCAGCACAAAATGATATTACGAGCAATAGCTAAACCTTTGTAACTTTAATTAAATAGTTTAAAATGCTCTTATATTAATTTGAGTTGGACCTTTCACCATGTTCGTTTCAAGGGTTATTCTTTTCAGATTAATGCCGTTAAAATAATCGTGAAGTATAGAATTTTTTTTATTGCAGCGCGTTCACAGCACTGTACACGAAATTGCAGGCGGACCTAAATTAGCGTTTACTAGGTTCTTAGAAAACTAATTTTAAATCGGGATTTTTTTTAAATCGTCAGGTGACGCTAAAATTCTAAAAGTGTTTTGGATGTTGTACTAAGATAATGCGCCTTTAGAAGTAAATTCAAGTTATGATAGTCCATGTTTCTGAACTAGATACTAATTTTAGAAAGAATTCATGGTCAGAAGTCATCAACTGTCAGAAGACGATCAGACTATAAAGGAAGTCAAGAAACTATCAAAGGACGCTAGGAGGAAAATTTCTAATAGCTTTATAAATAACGAAATTCTGAAAGTTTAGATTCGGTGTTGGTCTTCCTTTATCGCTTCAGTTCTAAGAACTGAGGTAGAAATTACAGGTGTACTTTAAAGATATGTTCACCATGCTCTTAATAACGCTGAAAGGAATTTCTGACATAGAGATAAGACAATGATACTGGAGAGGGATTTGCGAAATCGTACTTGGATGCTTGTTGTGGTATCGTTGTCCACAGCTAACGCCGATGTAGATGATAATACTGACATCCAGTGTAAATAGAGGCTTAGAAGTGATGATTAAAGTTCTTTATTAGAGCAAAAAGCATAGTATTATGAATATGTACAGTAAAAGGATATATGTACAAAATTCAAAAGAACGGTACATGACACCAGCATCACTCTAACAGATCATCATCTCTGTCTCTAAATAGCTAATATAATCGCTAATAGTCAGGCATCACGATAGTCATCTCGCTAGTCAGCTTTCGAATCAGCCTCTTCTTCCATCAAGGGGGTCTCAGCGTCTTTGACTCCACATTCCGACCACCCACTATTGGTGAAGGGATCCAATCAGGCAATTTCTGCTTGACCACAGGAGACGTAATTTTCTCACTTTGCTTCCGCTTTAACCAAGCTTACAAGGTGAACCAAGGTGAACATATCCTTAAAGTACACCTGTAATTTCTACCTCAGTTCTTAGAACTGAAGCGATAAAGGAAGACCAACACCGAATCTAAACTTTCAGAATTTCGTTATTTATAAAGCTATTAGAAATTTTCCTCCCAGCGTCCTTTGATAGTTTTTTGACTAAAGCGGGTCAGCCAACGTTCAGCGTTCCCAGCCATGGAGCATCTGAATTAGAAACCACGTGGAACTTTCTGCCAGAAATTTGCCCGCCTTAAGCACTAATCTGAAACATCAATTAGGACCACACAGATAGTGAAAAAATGTACATTAGATCTCATACACGATGCTACATGGTATTTGAAAATAGTGTTTATGAAATTATCACACGTCACTGTTCCTGATGACGATTCATGAAATACATAGTCTCTGAAGTCAATGGGAGAGGAAAAGATTCGCGAAATTGGAAAAAAGACCCTGAAGCTGCAAGAGATTAACGAAAGTATTAGAGGACGACGCTCTTGGATAAGTAATCATAAGGTTGGTGAAGGACTCAACGTTCAGTCAAGCAACGTTGCGATTAAGATCTCATTCGAAAAACTATCAGATGCCAGATGACTATATCAAATTTCTTTCCAGTCACGGCACCTTTTCACAACCTCATGAATTCTTTAACGCACATCAACGTGTGATATCTTCCCCCAAATGATCAAATAATGACTGCTGTACATGATAGTTCCCCTAATCTCTGAAGGATATGTTTAGAAAGAGAAAATGTTAACAAAGTTCCGGAGATTAGGTTTGGAAATAAACCTGTATATTTCTTGCTTAAATGTGTCTAAAAATTTGATATTTCAGTTTCAAGCAATTGTAACTTTCGTATGTAGTCTAAATTTTACAGATTACCCGCGTTATCCCTACGCTCTCTTTTAAAAGATCATTCTGTTGTTGTTGTTGTTGTTGTTGTCGTATCTACAAATAGCGCAGAAGAAAAATTTTAAATAGAAGAAGAAAGTCTCAAATAGAAGAGAAAAGTCTCAAATAGAAGAAAAAGTCAAAATTTGCAATATCAATAGAAGAGGGCTGCCTGTGCCTCGAAAGAAGTTGGACTTCTACCTGTTGGTCCATGGAGCTTATTTTATTTCATTTCTACCACCCAGTGGAAATTCCAGTGGAGACATTCCTCGATCCATAACCTGGGGAAACACCCTCTAGGGGTTTCAGGCTACCCCGAGGGAGATCATTCTATTGAAATATGTGTGTGTGTGTAAGTAAGTAAGTAAGTAATGATGAAACACACATGATGTAGGAAGGACTACGTATGATGAGGATGCGTAACATTAAAAATACAGAGTGGTCATAAAAAAAACTTTGCCGATATATGAATCTCTAGCGGCCGTTCCGTTCAACCTATCGAGATGAGATTTCAGATATAGTTATACAGAGGTATGAGCTCGGAATTCTGTGAATGGCAACAACATGGTGCTCACGGTTACGGTTATTGGTACAGAAACTCGAAATTTTCAAAATGACAACGCCCACTTTTTCCCGTCGCAAAAAACTCAGAGCATGCGAAAATCCTAAAAAAGCATTGGAACGGTACGTGTATCACAAAATACGGACGCGTTATGCACGCACAAATAAAACAGCTCTGCGAATGGCTAGCAAAAATACGATCAGAGAGCTTTTTATCGGTTTTCTACGTTGAATATCTGGCGAACGGCGTTCTGTGATTGGTTTCTAGCCTCTGTCATATGCAAATTTCCTCCGTGCGACCCGATCGTGTCTTTATTGGCCGTTCGCAGAGCTGTTTTTTTGTGCGTGCATAATGCGTCCGTTTTTTGTGATGCACGTACCGTTCCAACGATCTTGAGGGTTTTCGCATGCGCTGAGCATTTTGCGACGGGAAAAACTGAGCGTTGCCATTCGAAAATTTCGAGTTTTTATACCTATAACCGTAACCGTGAACGTCACTGTGGTGCCGTTCTCAGAATCCCGAGCTCATACTTCTGAATAACTATATCTGAAATCCCATCTCGATAGGTTGAACGGAATGACCGCTAGAAGTCAATATATCGGCAAAGTTTTTTTATGACCACCCTGTACTTATTGGAGACACAGACGGGGAGTCGAGTAAACATAGAGAGTGCACAAGCGTAATCCAAAAAACTTTATTCATCATGAAGACAGAATTCAGCAAATAGTACAATTAATGACAATTAGTAGTGCCCACATTGTAGAAAGAATAAGAAGACTGCCGGACTGAGCAAGGAACCGGACAGAGAAGTTACGCGTTAGTGTGTACATGACGACGAAAAGTTACAAAAAGCAGAAGAGTCCTCCTGTCATTCGTATACGAAAATGGACATTTCCCTGTTTCAATACCAGGGATATAATTTTTTAAATGGGTTAATATTAGTCACAGGGATTATACACTCATGTTCTTCATTCGAATTCTATTTATCGTGAAGTAGTTTAGGTTGGGGCACGCACGTGACTGCATTTTGTTCTTGAGTAAGAATTTGAAAACAGGCCTTATTTATTATACTCAAACACAATGAGACTTGCGGTTCGGACCATATATGATCACGTTATTGGGGTTTTATATAATGGTTGTAGGGTTGGGGTATTCCTAATGCCTGGGAAAGATTCGGTGGCATATTGCATTAAGAGGTTAGTATAATTTATCAATTAAGTTAATTCTAGATCACGTTTTGGATAAGGGGTTATGCTTTGTTACAAAAGATAATTAGGAATACGTATACAGAAGGTCGTTCTCAGTTTATGGAAACGATTTTGACAGTTACGTTTTATGTATAAATTCCGTATTTTTTGCGGCGTTTTGCTTCTATCTGAACAACATGGTTCTTGACAATAGTTCTAGCTTGAATTTTCCATGAAAGTAAACTTTTTCTTAGTACTGTCATATCAATTTTACCCCATTCCACTTGGACCGTTTTCCAAAGTCCGTTCAGTGCTCTTGGATGGCTTTTTCCTACGGTTCATTTTAACAAACCGAAAGCGCAAAAGTCCATTTGAGAAACGCCAGGAAATTTTACAAGTATTTCATTAAATGGGATACACTTTATTCCTGTTTCTTATTCTTTCTTTGCTAAATAAGCGGCAGTTGATTTAGACGTATGACTAGAGGCTTTGTCCATATGAAGCCCAACTTTATCGATGTCCTTTCCGTATAAGGCTGGAATTTCTTCTTCAAAAATTAGTTCTAAAATATTCTGCTGATAGTAGAGTGGATTAATTTTGGCTTTACTTGAAACTTATAATTTGCCGTTGACTTTAAATTAAAGACTTGTTTGAGAATTTTAATTTGCCGTTGTAACAAAATCCTACAGCTAGCATGAATCCCTTTGGGAACTTTTCTGTACACTGACGAAGCCATTTCTTACGGTCATTCCCATCACTTGAGCAATAGAAAATTGATCTTTTTTTATTACAGACACTTTAATATAACCATGCCTCATCGAGTGTTACCACAAATTTCCTTTTTTCATCAGCTAGGAGTTTTTCGTAAAATTTTCTACACTTTTTTTTTTCAGCGATATGCTTTGGCAAAAGCAGATGAACTTTAGGTTCAAACATCTTTTTTAACTTCAAATCTTTATGAATGATTTTACTTACAGTGCCAGAAGACATTCCTAGTTTCGGTGCAATGGATCTTTGAGTCGGCGGATTTTCTTTTAGGATCAGGGACTTCTTAATATTTACCTGCGTTCGAAGAGTCTTAGGATGAGGTTTCGCGGTCATGTTTTCATTTTTTCTTTCAATTAGACGTTTTTTCCCTGTCAAATTTAATATATTATAAATACCTTTTTTATGAAATGGCGTATCCGCGATTTTTACACCGCTTTATAATTTGTTGATACGAATAGTTCTCTTCGGAAAGCGCAGTTATGTAATCTTCCAGCCATCTATCAATTTTAGGAGCCATTTTCAAAATAAATCTTTTATTTTACCTTCCAATCCAAACAATAAGTAGCAGGCGATTATTCTGAAGATGCCAAATTTTTATCTCAAAATGCAAATGACAAAAATAAATTACAAAATTGTTTCCATAAATTACGAACGACCTTTTGCATATATGAAAACATTAAATAAATGGAGAAATGCGAGTAATAAGTTATGGAAACAATATTTGTTAATATTGTTATCATTATTATTATGCATTCCTAAGCTAACAGAATCTCCAAAGTTGAACAGATATAAATTGTGATGAATCGTATCTATTGAATCAAGATAACTGGCACGCAAGAATTTCATTAGGAGGGCTTACTCTACGCTGGTTCACAAATATCTCGTACTATGCAATCTTGATGAAAACTGATTCCAATGACTTAAAAGGTTTGGGATTCAACTACTACAATGCAAAGTGCTCGCAGACATTCGGTTTACTGTGCATGACCCCATTAACAAATCCGATAATCCTTGCCAAAAGTATTAACTTGCTTGATGAACTGTTTACACACAGATAACGGTCTTTAATCCTGTTATTTCCTTCATTCAATCGTCATTGTGATATAATCGCTGATGTGCATAAATCCAGATCAAAATGTTTTTAAAAGCTGTAAGATATAGTTTAAAACTATTATCGCATGCCATATCAATTGCAATTTTATAGATACAACAATGATATATATATATATATATATATATATATATATATATATATATATATATATATATATATATATATATATATATATATATATATATATATACCATAAAACTTCTCTATGGAAGCCAGGAATGGTTCCAAAAAATGTGACCGTTTTAAGGGGTGGCTGTCGAAAAGAGAATTCTTCCATAACACTGACACTATGGAGTCTTGATTGTAATTAGTTAACAAAACTAAAATTAGTTAATAAAATTAGTTTAAAGTATCACAAAAAGATAAGAAACCACGTAATCGGCGTTCAATAAATTAAATTCTAAAATGTAATCTTTAAAAATTCCCCAAAAATCAGAAAATGGACATAAAGATTCGAAAAAGATTTCATTTTAAAGGAATTTTTATTATATTTCTCACGATATAAATTTTATAACCCTCAGATTATTATTTTAAATGCAAATTTAAAAGAATGTTACAAAAACAGCTTAAAAATTTAATTTAAAAAAATTTAAGAATTTCTCAAAAATCTTTCTTTGTGCCCCCCTACACTATAAGAAGAATCGCCATGCAAAATTTCAACCCTTTAGGTCCAGCGCTTTGGACTGTGCTTTATCAGCCAGTCTTTATCAGTCTGTCAGCCAGTCAGTCAGTTACGGAACTTTTATATATATATAGATATAGTGAAGAGCCAACAAAAATGGTACAGGTGTGCGTATGCAAATAACAGATATAAGCAACCAATCAGCGTAACGCGATGTAGTCGGCAGCGCCTATATAAGACAACAGGTATCTGGCGGAGCTGTTAGATCGGTTCCTACTGCTAAAATGACAGGTTATCACGATTTATGGGATTTTGAACGTGGTGTTATAATTGGCGCACGAGAGATGGGACATAGGATCTCTGAGGTAGCGAGGCAACTTGGATTTTCGCATACGACCATTTCTCGAGTGCACCGTGAATAGCAGGTATCCATTAAAACAAGAAATCTCCGACAGCGGTGTGGCTTCTTTGATGTCTTTGAAAATGTCTTTGAAAGAACTGGATCGTCGACGACTTACGATAATCCTTAAACGAGATAGACGTGTAACACTTCCTCGGATTGCTGCGGATTTCAATGCTGGGGCATCAATAAGTGTCAGCGTGCAAACTGTTCAACGGACCGTCATTGATATGGGCTTTCGGTGCTTCAGGCCCATTCATTTACCTTTGTTGACTGCAAGGCACAAAGCTGTATGCCATGTTTAGGCCCGCCAACACCTCCATTGGACTGTTGATGGAAACACGTTGCCTGTTCTAACGAGTCGTGTTTCCATTTGTATCGGGCGGATGAACGTGTATGGGTATGGAGACAACCTCATGAATCCATGAACCGCACATGTCAACCGGGGACTGTTCAACTTGGTGGAGCCTCTGTGATGGTATGGGGCGTGTGCAGTTGGCGTGATATAGGACCCCTGATACGTCTTGAAATGGCTCTGACAGGTGACGGATACATAAGCATCCTGTCCGATCATCTACACCCATTCATGTCCATTGTGCATTCCGACGGACTTGGACAATTCCAAAAAGACAGTGCGAAACCCCCCACTTCGAGAGTTCTACCGAGTGGCTCCATGATCACTCTTCTGACTTTAGACACTTCCTTTGTTCACGCAAATCCACAGACATGAACATTATTGAGCATATCTGGGATGCCTTACAACGGGCTGTTCAAAAAATATTTCCACCTCTTTGCCCTCCTATGGATTTGTGGTCTGCCCTGCAGGATTCATGGGGTGAATTGCCTACACGATACCTTCAGACATTAGTCGAGTTCATGCCACGTAGTGTTCCGGTACCTTCTGCGGGCTCGTGGAGGCCCTACATGATATTAGGCAGGTTTTTTGGGCTCATTGGAGTATATATATATATATGCATATATATATATATATATATATATATATATATATATATATATATATATATATATATATATATATATATATACATGGCTTAAAATTTCATACTGTATTTATTCAGTAAATGTGTCTAACAGGTTTCGAGAGCGAAACAGATGGAGGGAGGCGCAAGGAAGTAGTATTACTTTAAGAGAATACTTTCCATCCGTTCTGAGATATTATAACATTAAGATTTTTTTCCCGCTAATACCCTTATACTTTTAATAGGATTGACTATTTTCAACTGAATTAGAAACAGTTTTAGAATATGTTATCGTCAAATCTCATTAAAAGGCGTGCCCGTGATGTAAGTTCATTTCCTATCATTAAGTATAATATCGATAAAAGCCCCGAATTATTAATTTCAGTGACGCCATCTGGTGCAACTTTCCGTCAAGTTCCTGTTTCTCAAATTCATCACGAGACGTGAATCGTGGTATGTCACTGACTGAAACTTGGGAGAATATCTGAGACAGCAAATCTACTTTCTATATATATAATACTAGATAAATACCAGTGCTTAGCTGCGGAGTACATTCAAATTAAATACATTGGTCAATGTATGAAATTAATGCAAAAAAAAATAAATAAATAAATAAATAATTTATGTATGTATATATATATATATATATATATATATATATATATATATATATATATATATATATATATATATATATATATATATATATATATATATATATATATATATATATATATATATATATATATATATATATATATATATAAATCGTAACGGATATATTTATAGACAAAATAATGTAGAAAAAAACATTCAAATTAAATTCAACGGTCAATGTATGCAATTAATTTGTATGTTTAATATCCATAAAACAAGCTAATTTGAATTAAATTCTTAAAAAACTTCCATCTCAATTAGTCTGGTAGTTAAATTTTATCTTTTACCGTATTTTAATATTTTTGTCAATTTATTTCGTTGTTATGCACGTGACGCAAAATTAATGTTAAGTATCACAAAAAGAAAAGAAACCACGTGATCGGCATTTAATAAATTAAACTCTAAAAATTATTTTTTAAAAATTCACTAAAAATCAAGAAATTGAGGTAAAAATTCGAAAAAGATTTCATTTTAAAGAAATTTTTATAGTCTTTCTCGTGATATAAATTTTATAACCCTCAAATTATTATTTTAAATGCAAACTTTAAAGAATATTACAAAAACAGCTTAAAAATTTAATTTTAAATAATCTAAGAATTCCTCAAAAATCTTTCTTTCTGCACCCCTACACTATAAGAAGAATCTCCATGCAAAATTTCAGCAATTTAGGTCCAGTGGTTTGGTCTGTGCATTATCTATCAGTCAATCAGTCAGTCACGGAACTGATTACATATATATATATATATATATATATATATATATATACATATATATATATATATATATATATATATATATATATATATATATATATATATATATATATATATATATATATATATATATATATATATAGACTATCGTTCTTTCCACGGTTATTTGACGTGATCATTTGTTAAATAAAACGCAGACTGTCTTCAAGACGGACTATTTGTTTCCTAGTGCAAGGGTTCCGAACCGTAGAGTTCTGCTAATGAAATTAGCTGTTCGATATAAAGCAATTTTTGGAGCTCTAAGTATTTGTTTGAAATGAGAAAGAAAAATTCGTATTAAGGGGATAGTGGACTTTCAAACCTAACTTTTTTTGTTTTGAATGGATTTGCTTCAAATTTGAATATGGGATTAGTACCATAGATATGTAAAAGTGGTCAAAATTTAATGATGAAATATTAATAATTTATGAATTATGAATTAATAATTATATCAATAATTTGCCTAATTAAAAATGTCCCATGCGCATTTTGCATATAATACGGTAATTTTTATTTTCAGAATACCTTATAGAACTAACAATGAAACTTATTGCTTATTTTAAGAATTCATTAAAAATATAAAAAGAAAAAAAATAATTATAGTGAAAACACACTTTTAATTACGAACGCGCTCCAAACCAAACTAAACCTAACCTAATCGTTAGGTGAGTCTTACCCCAAGCATCTGTGCAACTAGCATATGAGTGGGACTTATCAATCATACAAGGAGCAGCAAAATGGACTCCCACATTTCTGAAGGTCATGGAGGATTAGTGGCAACAGTTTGTATGTATTTTCAAGTGGTCAGTAAACACCGTGAGTTGGTCCGGTGGACATCGAGGTTTCGTTATCGAGGCGTTCTTTACAAAAACAACGATTTTGCACCCACGACACAGAACGCGCCTCGGACTCTATGCAACTGATGCCATTCCTGATCGAAAAACAATCCTGCGATGGGTATCGAATGTGATAGCAAGTTGGTCTGCACTACCAAGGAATTCAAGTGGTCGTTCTAGGAACATGAGATCACCTGAAAATGTGCAACGAGTACGTGGGTCCGCTGTTCGCCCCAAGAGATGACCAACAGTTCGTTTCCCAAGAGATTTCCAACAGTGTGATGTGGAACCACAAATAAAGGGGCGACCTGAGTGGTGCCATTTTCAATATCTAGTGGGGAAAAAACTTGATTATAAGTACAGTAAAACTTCGTTTATCCGGACTAAGTGGGACCACAGGCAATCCGGGCAATCGAAAATTCGGATAATCCAGGTAATATGGGTAATAAGCAAAACAAAATCCTGAACTAAGCAGACTTACCGTTTATTACGATAAAAAAAACTATGTTTGGGAACAAAATTACGCAGTATTGTTTACAAGACAATAAAAAATGTAAAAATAACTTTTCACATCATCTCTGAACAAAGAAATGGTAAAAGAAAAGACAAAACCTTTGTGCTCGAGGAATAAACAGGACATCCAACGTAAATAAAGCACAAATAGCAGTAAGGTGCAATTTTGCATACGGCCGTCTCGAAGCTGCAAAGGAGTTTCTTCATCAGTGCAAAGAACTTAGTGGCAGCTCAAAAAGCCGGAAACTAAGCGACCAGACACGTACGCATACACAGAACGTGCGCACGTGTCTGGTCGCTTAGTTTTCGGCTTTTTGAGCTGTCACAAAGTTCTTTGCACTGATGAAGAAGCTCCTTTGCAGCTTCGAGACGGCCGTATGCAAAATTGCACCTTACTGCTATTTGTGCTTTATTTGCGTTAGATTTCCTGTTTATTAAAGAAATGGTAAGTCTAGTAAAGCTTTCTTAAACTCAACAAAAAGCATTTTATTGCCGTAATTTATTGTACATTCTATGCAGGAACTGTACATTGAATCACGCTAAAAAGCGAATATTTGGCGTACTTGTAGTTACGTTCTTGCAACCATAGTTAAAAAATATTATCTAATGTGAACATTAAATAAAAATAATGTCTACAAATCTGATCCAGATTATCCGGAGATCCGGATAAACGAGGTTTTACTGTACTTTTCGAAATATATAAAGCTTTCTTTCTGTAAATTGTTTCGTTCGTTTTTTATTACCCTTCGAAATGTGGTAGTCCATTCTGCCGCACCCTGTAGTTAGGCTGAGTTTTTATATGTAATATTTTGTTGGTGTCTTCTGTATTTTTATGTAAAAACTAGCTGAAAACCCACACTTCGCTACGGAGTACATTCCAATTAAATACAACGGTCAATGTATGCAATTAATGAAAAAAAAAAAAAAAAATATATATATATATATATATATATATATATATATAATATAAATACAACCATCAATGTATGCAGTTGATTAAAAAATATATATTTATAAAAAAATCTTAAGGGATATTTTTATACAAAAAATAATGTAGAAGAAAGTATTCGAATTGAATCTAATAGAACATACTAAAGAATATAATACAGTTAATATAGTACAGTTTAAGAAACATATCTGTCAGGAATGGATCCTATTTCCGCTCCCCCCCCCCAGTTGATTCCCCGACCGGAACTGCTTGCTTGGAGGTGGTCGAGCGAGAGGGGGGAGGAACCCGGTCGGCGGGAAGGAGAGCAGACCGGTTGGACATTCTCGACAACACTGGCAGAGAGGAAAGGTCGGGTGTACAAGAGCTCGCACGTAAAAGTGGCCTGCACGTGTTTTTATTGATCAGCATAAATTGTAATATGTGTATATATAGAATGTGTGATGTGTCCCAGTATAAGTATATGTGTAATAAATAATTTTGGGACTGAAGACCGTGTCTGGACTCGTCAACCGCGTAATACATTCCTATAAAGCAAAGCAAAGGACCCAGGGGCGGTTAAGCCTCGTCAAGGGAGAGTGATCGCTCCTCACAATATCTTTTACTGTATTTTAATATTTTTTTGGATAATGGGCAATCGTCTGCCGCGTTAGCAAGAAAAAAAAATATATTTTTGTCTATTTCGTTACTATACTCGTGATGATAAATTTATTTAAAGTACCAGGAAAAGAAATCACGTGATCAGCATTTAATAAATTAAATTCTAAAAATTAATCTTTAAAAATTCACCAAAAATCAGAAAATGGAGGTAAAGATTCGAAAAAGATTTCATTTTAAAGGAATTTGTATGATCTCGTAATATAAATTTTAGAACCCTCAAATTATTATTTTAAATGCAAACTTAAAAAAAGTTACTAAAACAGCTTAAAAATTTAATTTGAAAAAATCTAAGAAGAATTTTTGAAAAATCTTTCTTGGTGCACCCCTACACTATAAGAAGAATCGCCATGCAAAATTTCAGCCCTTCAGTTTCAGCGGTTTGGTCTGTGCGTTGTCTGTCAGTCAGTCAATCAGTCAGTCAGTCAGTTTCGGAACTGTTTTATATATATAGACTAGCTTAAAACCCGCGCTTCGCTACGGAGTACATTGAAATTAAATACAACGGTCAATGTATGCAATTAATTCCAAAAAAAATAAATATATATATATTTATAATAAATACGACGATCAATGTATACAATTGATGTAAAAAAAAACATATTTATAAAAAAATCGTAAGAGATATTTTTATAGACAAAATAAAGTCCAATCGTCTGCCGCATTAGCAAGAAAAAAATATTTTTTTGTCTATTTTTTTTTTTTTTTTTTTTTTTTGCACGTGACGATAAATTTATTTAAAGTACCAGAAAAGGAAATCACGTGATCAGCATTTAATAAATTAAATTCTAAAAATTAATCTTTAAAAATTCACCAAAACTCAGGAAATGGAGGTAAAGATTCGAAAAAGATTTCATTTTGAAGGAATTTGTATGATCTTTCTCGTGATATAAATTTTATAACCCTCGATGTATTATTTTAAATGCAAACGTAAAAAAAGTTTAAAAAACAGCTTAAAAATTTAATTTAAAAAATCTAAGAAGAATTTTTGAAAAATCTTTCTTAGTGCACCCCTACACTATTAGAAGAATCGCCATGCAAAATTTCAGCCCTTTAGGTCCAGCGGTTTGGTCTGTGCATTGTATGTCAGTCAGTCAGTCAGTCAGTCAGTGAATGAATGAGTCAGTTACGGAACTGTTTTATATATATAGATGAAACGGGCATATACAGGATAGACATCAAAAAGGGCATATAGAGGATACAAAAAAGAAGTTGAAAGGGTTAAGACAGAGGATTTTAAAGTATGTGTCCAATACTTGTATGAACGGTCCTGTTAGTGTGTTGCCTCAGAAAGGTAACTACTTTGAAAATTATAAAGCAATTTTGCCAGAAATGTGTCTTGTAATTGTTAAATTGCTCCAGTCTCGTTTATTAATCGTCGCACCTTGTATTTCCTGATTCTAGCTCTGATATTACATGTACCTACACATATTAAAATGTTGTGATTAGTTGGTTTATGGGAGAGCGAGAATAGATTTCATCGTTGCATTGCAACTTAATGAAATTACAGAAGTAAGCTGCTGTTAAAATGCATCAAATATTTGAAGAATTACAGGAAATTCATGACATTTATTTTTTCCTATTAATATATTTTTGGTTATGTCAACATTTTTTTCTTTTATTCGTTGTTTTATTTAATAATCAACAAAAATTTTCAGGGTTTCAAATCTTTTTATCAAGAGTTCCGATGTTAAAAACTTTCTTTGCTTTCTTTTTACTTGCAACAGTATGGAGAAAATCCCTTTAAAATGAGGAGTTTGACGACAGGAAGCTAATTTTTCTAATAATTGTATACAAATACATCTGATTGATAACTCTTTCGATTTTAGACTTTTGTTTGATAATAATTGTCTAAGAGTGCTTAGACGATAGCTCTGCAAGTACATCTTGTCCCGAAATTGTCAAATCTATTATTTTTGCAAAAATGACATTTTTTTAATAAACTGTTCTTATTTTGCTCTTCAAAATTTGTCTTGAAAGTCTGCGGATTTAATTTTGCTCTCGACTTATCTATGCAGTCGAATTTTATATTGTGATGCATTTTTACTTCCTTAGTTTTCTACAAGCTTCTATGAAAACAGAAAAATATCCCCTTTGTCATCTCATTGATAATCCGACAAACTTCCATGGGCCCTAAATTTTTCTTTTAAGAACGCAGTTATATCTAACAGTACAAGCATGTAGCTGCCGCATCTGCTGCTTGCTGCTTTTTTAATAAAGCGTTCATGGTGCTGCCATCTAGGAAGTTGATCTTAAAACACTTATCAGAGTACTTGAAGTAAATGTTATGCATGCTATTACGTAAATACAAATTACTTTTCCACTGACCTAATATCATAATACTTCAAACTTCGATTAATCTGTTTGTTTGTTTTATTTATTTATTATTTCTAATTTCTTAATTATATTAATTACTCTGGATTGTTTTTCTAGTCATTCCACAATGCATATCATATTACAACCATATGTATATATAAATACTATATATCTGTGCGTGTTTGTCTGCATGAACAGAGCGAGAGTTAAGAAAATATGTATGTATCTGCGTATGAATTGTGTAATTGATAATGAGTGTTACTATATAGAAGGATAGATATTTGTAGAATAAAGAAAGCACTAAAATTTAAGAATGATGCCACTCAATAACTTAAAATCCTAAATAATGTGTGTTCTTTAGCAAGGAGAAGAAAAACAAACGACTAAGAATTGTATCTCATTTATAAATTTTTCCATATATAAAATCTCATATAAATTTTTCCACATTTAAATTAAGTAATTTTGTACGCGATTTGGGTTTATAATGACATGTTCTGTCCTCGTTAATAATGGGTTAATTATGGCTTCTAATGTGGATATGGAGATATGCATGTCAATTGTATTTTGTTGTCATTCCCGTTAATCAAGCTCCAAAATTTTTAAGGGTAACAACTTATTGAATGTTCTTTATTTTTATGAATGAAACAGAAATGTTAAGAGCCAAAAGCCTCGTTTCTTCAATAAAGTAGTTTAAAAAAAAAACTACAAGAGGAATATGGATACAACAAAAAAAGATTTATGCCCTTTCATCTTATCATATTGCTGTGGTTACCACTAAATATTTCTATAAATTTGTAAATATTCTTTATTTCTCTTTATTGAGCGTAATATTTGGCGTTAATATGTGACCCTTTCGCGAAATTTTGTTGAACTTGGCGACGCATTTGGCGACTGTTTTAGTGTCAGGAGAACCAATCAGATTTCACCTCTTATTTGGAATCGACGTTCACAAATGTCATAGAACGAAACGGTACAATTTTAATTAAACAGAAACTGTCTGACAGGCAAAAGCTAAAATTTATTTCATCTCAAGGTAATAAGACTGTTTTATAAATCTTGTAACTGGAACTATGGTTTAGTCGTCCAACGTTTAATATCCAAAAAAATGATATTTTGGCATCATTATTTATATTTATAAAATACGTATAAAGGGGAACCCACCATTGAGCTAATGTCATTGTACATGCAAAGTTTTCGTCTCCTGAGATTATTATTTTAAACGCAAACTTTAAAGAATGTTACAAAAACAGCTTTAAAATTTAATTTAAAAAATCTAAGGAGAATTTTTCAAACATCTGTCTTAGTGCACTCCTACACTATAAGAAGAATCGCTATGCCCTTCTTCTTATAGTGTTAGTTTCAGACCTTTAGGTCCAGCGGTTTGGTCTGTGCGTTATCTGTCAGCCAGTCCGTCAGTCAGTTACGGAACTGCTTTATATATATAGATTAAAAAATTTTGTGACGATTATAATGTATAACTAGATCAGCGAATTAGGTCTCAAATGACACAATTTGATCGCTAAATATGAATCCATCACTATTGAATCCTAAGCTTCACATCTTATCCAGAATATTTTTTTAACTTAGCAGCTGCAAATAACAGTTTCTCAATATTTCTCCCTTAAGAGTATTTCTAGGTAAAATTACGCGAATATTTTTGGGAGAGATTTCTAAACTTTTCAGAATAAATTTCCCGAAAATTCTCTGCTTTAAATTACATCATTTTATGTATGAAAAATGTCATTTTTCAGAAAATTTTTCCCGAGAATTTCAAATCCTGTTTGGTATACAATCACTGTTTTTTTTCTTCATCTGCACTAATTTTCTAACTGAAACAATTTCAAATTACATTATTTTAGAAGTTCCTCACAGAAAATTCATACAATATTTAAACCTGATATGAAAATCCTTCCAAATATTTCGTAATATTGGTTTTCAATCTTCTTCACTCGTTAATATCAATTTAATAGAGGAAACTACTATTTTCCTTCTTTAAAGCATTTTGAAAAATGTTCTGAAATCCTTTCAATATTTTATGTATTTGTTTGACACATGGTGATAAATAATAAAGAACTGAATAGAGACAACATTTTTAGGAATACTTATGTCACAAATCTTTATTCATTTATCAAATAAATACAAAACAATCGAAATAAATATCATGAAATATTTTGCATATCAATTGAATAGTTTTTGTTAAACTTTTTGATGGAGAAGTCCTAGAATTGCGGGTAGAATAAGCCATGGTCTTCCTCTATTCCTAATTTTAACATTCCATCTGAAAAAACAATTAAAAGTATTTTTTTATAACTGATAATTACATTTGATGAAGTTTACAGATCGAAGTAAACGAAGAAAATTGAGCTTGTTTAATTTAAGGGGATGGTGGACTTTCAAAATTAACAAAAATCGAAAATAAATTCGAATTTTTTTTTTTTTTTGGGGGGGGGGTATTCCAATATCTACAATATTTTAAAAATATGTAGATATTGGAATAAAATACGTTTAAAATATGTAGTGAAAAGTAAAATGAAAACTTGGGAGCTTTAGAAAAGTTAATATTAAAGATAGAAGAATAAACATCTTTTAAGAGGATTTTTCTCAAAATGAGTCATTTCCAGATTTACAAGTCTTTGAAATGCTCGTTGTGTTATAAATTTTGACGAAATTTTATAAAATTTATAATAAAGACTCCTCTAATACATCAAAATAAAGTTATGTATCCATTTTAGATTTCGACATCATTCAGATTATCAAAGTTTAACTTAAGAGTAGAAAAGTACAAATTTTCACGAAAATTCAGAGTACAAGCATAAAAATAAATCCTAAAAATTAAGTATTCTATGAATGTACAAAGTAATACATAACTCTGTTCAAAATGCATTTATAAGCAATATAGATACAAATTTAAGTGAAGTTAAAAATTGGATCTCAAGAAGCATATATAATTTTTTTTAAATAATTATAAAATTTTATAAGTTGTTTAATATAGTTATACTTCAATTAATATTTATGCAAAATTTCATATCTCTGGGGTAAAAGTTTCAACAATCGCTTTGTAATATCCACCATCTCCTTAACGTGAACATTGTAGCAAAATGATTTTATTGTGATCCTTCGGTCGGTTGGTATGTCCTTCGGTACCACACCTATTATTTGCTGTTTTTCTTTTGAAAACTAATGTATAAAACTGAAAAATACAGCTATAATCTTTGAAATGCATAAAACTGCAAAATATATGTATATTCTTTAAAACGGACAAGCATCAATTACACTACCTTCATATATTTATGCTTAAAAAGAAGTCAAAAATGAGCCGATACTCCCGATTGTTAAACTATCCAACATGCATAACATAAATTACTGGCTAAAATTAAATCACATTTCACATGCAATCACATTTTTTAAAAAAACTATTACTAAAATTCAAATTGCTGATATATTTTTCAATTGTTTATTTCTTTTAGTTACCTCTACATATCTCCAAAAAATATTCATTAGATTTTTTTTCGAATTCGATTTGAAAATTTTCATTCTTTGCAAAAAATTTTCAACCGATTTAAATCACTTTATTTGGTTCATTATCAATGATTTCAGAAAACAAAAATTACATAGTGTTATTTTCAACTAAGATAATTTTTACCTTCCTTTTTAAAAAGAAACTTACGTAAATTTTTTTCAAAACTTTGGTTTTTTTACAAACTTGCTTATTACTGAAATGCACAGACCAAGATCAAAATAAAGCCAATAACGTGAAGACAGGACACATGCGAATACAATTTCACGTTTCTAGATTAAACTTTCCAGGAAATAAATTTGTTCAAATATATCGGTTTCAGTCGAATTTCTATAAGCTAAATATCTTAAGTTCTCGGTATATAAAACGTGAAAACAAACAATTCTTCAAAAAATTTGTTTGTGTTACTATTTAATCTGATGAGGAAATTTCTGTGTATTTTTAGCTATAACATTCCAAATTTCATGTATAGAGTTCAATCCATTAACTAATATAATGTCTAATACAATTCGTTTCTGTCTTTTAAATTTGAAATTTCCTGCTCTTTCTAATTTACTAAAATGGGGCTTTCTTAGCCAATAGCTTCTCGATTAATTAATAGATGATTCCACGAAACTACATACGACTTAGTATATAACTAAATAATTTTTTTGTACATAACCATGCTTACATAAAAAATCTACAGAAAACTTCCTTTGCGTATCTGAAACTGATGGATAGTTACTGGTATTTACAGAATAACGATCAGCAGGACTAAACAGAAATTGTATCTAATCTTTTTGGAGACGAATTTTGGAAAGATTTCTATGAAAGGGGTCCAGAGAGTAACACCACTCCATTGTTTAATAGTGGGGGAAAACTATAAGGGCCGCCCAAATGAAAGTGGCACTGCCGTGATTGCACCGTCGTTTTAAGATACAGAAGACTACGCATGCCCCTGTAGAGAGTACTGAGTGCTGGGAAAGTATGCCATATCGTCAGATTACGACAGATGCTTATGTGATAACTTAGGAGCAAGGTCAACGGTATCGTTCCTATCATGGATGCCTCCAAACGTTGTCAACTTGCAGTCGTGCAATTTTTAACGGCGGAAAATGTGAGTACTGGAGAAATTTATCGTCGCATACAATATGCGTATGTCACAGAGTGTATGTCACGCAGATCAGTATTCAGATGGTGTAGCGATTTTCGTAAAGGACGAAGCAGTACGGACGACAGGGCACGACCAAGTCAAGCGCATGTGGTTATCATCCAGGAAGCAATTGCACCTGTTGACAGTCTCGTGAGAAATAATCGGCGAATTACCACTCGCGAGATAGCGGATGGAATGTCTATGATCAAGGAAGTGTTCACACAATTCTGCATGAAAGGTTGCAATATCGAAAGGTTTGCGCGCAATGGGTTCCAAACATCTGACAGAGGAGAAGAAGAGTTACTGCATGGGTGTTTCCAGGAAAAACCTTATGCGTTACCACGAAATGGGGAACCATTTCCTTTCTCGAATTATTGCCGCGCTGATGAAACGTGGTGTCATCACTTTGATCCGTCCACCAAACGCATGAGCATGTAATGGCGACACCCTTCATCCCCGCGGCCAAAGAAGTCTCTTTCATCCATGAGAGCTGGAAAAGTCATGCTTACGTGCTTCTTCGACGTCGATGGAGCTGTTGGAACCATTCGAACAGCCCATCGACGGAGTCAACCATTTCAACAGCTCCATTGCTGTTGGAGTGCTTCACTCCGAGCACGACTGTTAATGGTACCAGCTATTGTGCCACATATTCTCTTGTATGATAATGCTCGTCCTCGTGTGGCTGTTGCATGCAAAACACTGTTAACGCAATTTCACTGGGAGACTCTGGAACATCCCCCCTACGGCCCTGACCTCTTATCTTGTGACTATCATGTCTTTGGTCCACCCAAGAAAGGTAGTGACTGGGTGAAAACTGGTTCCAGTGCTAACCCGGGAGTTCCTTCACCCAGGGTATCTATCATCTCGTGGACCACTGGGACAACAGTTTCAACCTCCAAGGCAAATATGTCTAGCCTATATGTTCCATATGTATTACTTTTTATTTTGTATACTAACTTACAGCAATACCATTAAGCCATTTGTCACACTGACTGTTGTGCCACTTTCATTTGGGCGACCCTTATAAATGGTAGTACACTATAACAAGTGTATTACAACACGTGTCCATGTCTGTACAGATAATACTAATAATAGGTAAACTTATTTCATAGGTTACCCCACACCTATACCTATATACCTATATTTGTATACATACTAATATAGGTATACGAGCTTATATGCCTACATTATATAGGTTACCTATATGTAATACAGACGCGGAATACCTATATAAGAGATTTACCTATTATTAACCAATTATAGCTATTATTATTACCCCCATGGTTTACATGGTACCTCATGGCAGTGTCGTAACTAGGCAGGTGCAACAGGGACAACCACTTGGGGGCCTAAAAGGCTGTATTTATTTTATTATTTCCCCAAACTTAATTAATTAAGGGGCCCAAATACGAATTCTTGCCCAGGGGCACAGGAATGGCTAGTTACGGTACCGCCTTATGGTACCATAATTATGGTATATTGTTTATCTATAGGTATTATAAGTAAACCTAATAATAAGTTGTTTTTTATGAACATTTGTTTATTCAGTTACAACCTGGATCTGAGACTGTAACAAATACTTATATTTCTTTTGCAGAAAACTGCAAAATAATTTTCTGAATTCAAAAGAACGGCATATAAAGGAGAAGGCCAAGTCAAGAACATAGTTTCTGGGTGACTTAAAATATTTATGAGCGGTGAGGAAAGTTCACCAACAAAAGTCACGTTCTGTACAACCTTTCACGTCTGTTAAAGATGTCACAATAACTCGATCCAGGCAACATAGCTCGAGTATCGCCTAATAGACATTCAAGAGATATCTGATGATAAGCGTCTATCCATTGAACCTGTAGATGACATTCTGACTGAGAAACAAGCTTGGGTTCTAGATGGTTGGAAAAAAAGAGATATCTGATGCTAAGCTTTTATATTGAAGATTTGTAGATGAAATTGAGAGAAATAACTACTTGCTGAAAGGTTGCACAAAAGAGATATCTGATACTATTCGACTATCCCTGAGATTTTTTGATGACAGCGGGAGAAAGAAGTTTGGTCTAGGGAAGATGGTTCCAAAGAGAGATACCCAATAATATGTATTTATCCGTATCAGTAGATTAATATGTGGAAAATAATAATTTCTTGACAATTTTGTGCCCCAGATTCCCCCCCTAGAATAATAAAAAATAAAATGTTAGAAGAAAACATCAGTCAGGAACAATAGTATTTTTCATTTCAGCATGTTGCAACTATTATTTCTCATAGTGAAATCTAGGTGGCGTACTCGTTCGCCAGAGATATCCACGTTTGTATAAGAAGAACGTCCGTGTGCAGTTCAAGAATGTCGAATCTGGATTGACTTAGCTGTTTCGACTTGAGTTCAATATCTTTTTTTATTTTGCAATAAATATTTTAGCTTTTATAAAGTGTTATTCTTTTTGAGAATTGTTTCCTGTAGTTAAAACCACCGATAGCTGATAACTCTTTCTTTTCACAGAACTCTATATAAAGTGGACTTTAAATCCACCGATCAAAGAAAAAAAAAGAATAAAGAGTTTTATGGGGAAATTAATCATGAAAACATCATTTATCATAATAATGTAATGTGATAAATTATCAGTCGACATTTTTTTCAGGGTTGTCTTTTAATGTCCTTTTTTTACCGATAATGGATGACACCCGAAGCTTCATAAACAAATGCAGATGCAGTATTAATAATTTTAAGAGTACACAGTTCTGAAGTAACAGCCTACGTGCAACATCTAAGTAATTAAAACTTAGAAGAAGTGCTTTAATTATTTAGTTTTTTTTTACAATTCGTGTGCTATTATAAAAGCTTTAAAATTTCCAATAAATATTGTAAACGTGTGTGTCGTATACATGTGAATTAATAATCCCATTAGATTGTCTTTTAAATGAACCAAAAAATTAAATAATTAGAAAAATCCCCAATAAAAGTAATAAAACAAGTAAGCTAGGGGGAAAAATGTAATAGGTTCGCAGTAATAAATTATAATGAAGCTCATTTAGCAAGCCAAATAACTGATATTAGGCAAAAAGGCCATTTTGCCAATATTGATTCATGTAGGCGTTCTGTTTCACTGCTGAAATTTCAGCTATCTTTCTTAGAAGATTATATCTCATAATACTCATCGTCTCACAACACTAATTATAGTTCATATACTAATTATAAAATTAGTCAAATTGATCTAAAATGATTTTAATAATTCAAGCTCAATTAGTGAGATATTTAGTTAAAGTTAGGCAAAAAGGCTATTTTGCCAGTCTTGAATCACTATGGAAATGTTCTGTTTTTCTGCTTCCAAGACAGACAGCTGAATTTTCAACATCGTGTGAAACTTCTACATTATTAATCGTGACAATCGTGTGAAGTTATTAACAGAGACTCCGTTGATCTTTCTTTTCTATTCCCAAATAGAGTACAATTGTTTGCTTACTTGAGTGGCAGTGTAATACGCTTCATCGCTTGAAGTACCATGGAGCGTAGTAGTAAGGTGAATAAGCAGCAGCATAGGGGGCGGCGTATGCATAGTTGTAGGAATATCCGTAGGCAGGCGCGTATCCATATGATAACAGCACTGCAGACTTCACTGCACAGATCAAACAGATGAGGAGAAGAAGGGAAACCTGAGATAAACGAGAAATATAATTGTTAATACATCCAAAAATTCATATGTAAAGGCATCTGCAAAATATGAAGGTGAACACAATTCGATTTAGCGAGAATTTAAGTTATTTACTCAGTGTAAAGTTAAAAAAAAAAAAAAGAAACTGTATTACATAGCTGGTACGTTTGACATACACTTTAATCATCTTTTTTTGTAACGTGAAGGCTGAATTCACGGGATCTTGCGGCTTACAAACGATTGTGTATCCCCCAAAATATACAATATTAATCCGTAAACTCCGAATGGTAGCTAATAAAAGTAGCTCATCTATATGATGTTTGACAGTGGCACACCCAGGATTTTTTCATGGGGGGAGGGGGGGGGGGAGATGAACGAATAAAAATATTTATAATGCAAATTCAATATTTATAATACAATTTCTATTTCTTTGGGAGGGGCAGGGCCCCTTGCCCCCCCCCGCCCCCCTGGGTGCGCCACTGATGTTTGAACTGAATGTGAGTTTAGAAGTCCCTCTTCTAAAGTGAAGACAGGATTCTAGATGCAAATAGTTCATTATGATAAGGAAATCAAAAACTCCATTAAAGTTGCTGAAATTACAACTTTCACTTTTTTGTTAGACATGCTATGTCTTTAAGTTTTACAAAATGGGCTCACTAACTTTCCAAAATCTCAAGTAAACTCTTTGACAACTGCTCAAACATTTGTACCTGATGTCTACATGCTATTGTTCCTGGAAAGATTAACTTCAAAAATTTTTATGTTCTTTAAAAAAAATTGGAAAATTTAGCGGTTAGCCTTATTTCCCCTGCATATGTTATCGACTACAAAAAAAATCTGTTAATAAATAAAAACTAAAGCAAATACAATTTGTAGAACATTAAAAATTAGTGCTGCCATCTAGTGACATGCGTTGTTAATATTTTGTAACTAATCTTTGCAAATAAAGGAATGTGCAACCAAATTTCTCATCAGTAGGAAAAGAATAAAGAAATTTAAAAAATAGTATATTATATTATTATTTCTTCTGAAATACTTACAAATTAGCATTATTCTCTTTGAAAATTTTTGCAGTTATCATAAATCAAATATTAAGTAAAAGTAGTCTACTAGGACATTTTAAATTTAGTGCTGCCATCTTTTGACATATACAGTAACGATTTGTACGTACCCAGTATTAATTTTTGAATATTTACCAAAAATTCACATCAATAAGAAAAATAGCAGTTAAATTTAATTAAATCACTTTATAGTTGCATTTCAGTTTTCTGAATTACTTTTTTACACTACTAAAAACTTCTGATAAGAATGTAATTTTCATTTATAGTGCAAATGAGAATAAGGCATAAGAAATATAAAAAATTGGATTTTGCGATTCAGAAATATAACATTAAATAATTTTTATTGTGCATTTTAGATTATAACAAGAGACTTGTAAAACTGTATTAAATTTATTCCTCTCGAAAACTCACGTATCAATATCTGTAATCACTAATTTTAAAAACTTATGGCTTACCGATAATTTTTAATTTGCATATGATATATTCTCTCGTTTTTATCCTTTTAAATGTCACACTATAATAAAATGATTTAAAATAAAATCATTAACAAAGAATATTAAAAGCTTAGCATATTTATTCTCTGGCAGAAGGAAATGTAAAGCAACGGCATCTACTTCTGCCTAAATTATTTTAAGTCACCATTACTTAAATAATTTTGCCTTAATAAAATGTTTCCTAAAAAATTTGTTCCCGAGAGTCGATAACTGACAATGGCATCAGGGTCGAAAAAGACATTCTTCTGATAAAAAAATTAATTCTGAGGAATAAAAGAACATAAGAAATTTATTCTGGGGGATAAATCGAGCCGTTTCGGTCCAAGTGTTAAAGCCAGCCTGTTCTCTTTAAAACAAGGCAATCTTACCCTCTCCTCTCCCCTTATCGTTGGGTCTGATTTTATTTGAGTAAAAATATATAAATAAATAGATACTTGAAGTGTCACACAATTTAAAAATTTATTTGAAATTGTTTAGACTTATTGCAGACGAATATATATTGACTCATAGACGAATAAAATGCTTTAATGATTTCTAAAAACATTTAATAAAATACAAAATAGAAATACGCCAAAAAATATATTAAAAATGTGTATGGAAATCGGGAACTGTTGAACCAGTTTTCCACTCGAATCCCGACATTTTTCCTTAATCTTTCTATCCAAAATATGCAAATATGTTGGCTGTTCTGACAAAAAGCGCTGGGCGAGTGATATATATATATATATATATATATATATATATATATATATATATATATATATATATATATAATATATATATATATTTATTTATTTATTTATTTATTTATTTATTTATTTATTTATTTCAGGTAGTCTCTTCTAATGATACTGCCGCGAGTTATTAACGTAGGATTACTTATCGTTGCTTACCTCTTTGCCTTCTCATCATTTTGGTACTTTTCTGTTTAACTGTTTACTGCTTGCCCAAGCGATACAGACTGGGTTTGGCGTGCTGCCAAAATTATAACTCTCGGCGAAGCTGAAATTTTGATTCCCGGAGACCGTTATTTAAGAACGTAATCCTACGTTAAAAGACACTGCATCTTCTTCCGTCTGTGGTAAATCCAAAATTTTCACCCTCCTTGCAGCTAAAATCAACTCAAAACGTAACCTATTAACAATAAGCACAAATAATGGAGTGCACGGAACTGGTGTGCATATTTCGGGGTTTTGCTGAAGCTTTATATATATATATATATATATATATATATATATATATATATATATATATATATATATATATATATATATATATATATATATATATATATATATATATATACAGACGCTGTTCGCACATTTTTTAGACGATTTTGGTAAGCGGTAATAAAAAAAATTTTTCTGCAAAAGAAATAATTGCAATTGTACTATGTTTTTAAAAGTCAAAATTATCCTCTGCGGCTTGAAAGTTTTGTTTTTATTCAAAATGGCGTTTTTTACAAAGCAGTGGTTCGAAGGCTACATTTATGCTCTTTCCGAAGAGAAATATGCATACTCCGTTATCCAAAAACGATGTGAGAGTCATGGTTTTGTGATATCTACATCGTCGATAGGTAATATCGTCAACAAGAAAGGAAAAAAACGTCAAATTGGAGCCTCAAGTGGGACATAAATTCCAAGCAAGTATCCAAGGAAAAAACGGACATCTTCGACTATTGCAAAGGTACGTTGTTTAATGTTAAAAGAAAATCCCCCTAGTCAAAGGACAGTTGCAAAATCATTAAAATGCTTGGTGTCCACTGTAAACAAAATGATAAACGTTGATTTAAATCTTAAGAAAGCGAAAAACGCAATGTGCATCGTCTTCTTCCAAATCATATCGCTGATTGCAGGACACGCTGTAGAATTCTATATGAGAAACACTTATCCAAAGAAAAATGGAAAACAATTGTCACAATAGATCAATCATGGGTGTATTTAAATGATTGCAACAAAAAAACAGCCATTTATTATCATAAAAGGGGAGAAAAAATTTAAGTACATGGTTCAAAGAATCGAAAGAAAGTTTTTCTAAGGGATTCATGATTGTTGCTGGTTTTTCTTATAATGGCAAGTGAAAAATAAAGAGAGTGGAAAAAATGTCAAGATTAACTCCAAATACTATCAGGAACATATTTTATCGCCAATTTTTCTGAACGAAATACCATAGCTTTACCAACAGTGCCATCAATCTGTAAGACTCCATCAGGACAAAGCTAGCAGTCACACATCAAAATCCACTGTAAATTTCTTAAAAGAAATGGAACAAAAAACTGGTATCAAGGCCATACCCTTCACTGATATCCCTCCTAAATCTCCCGATGTATCATCTATGGATTTTTGTGCTTTCGGACTTTTAAAATCTGCATTATCCAAACGTCGTCCCAAAACCCTTACAGGACTTTGGAAAGCTGTTCATGAGGAATGGGATAGAATACCTCTTCTGACACTTCAAAAGGCATTATTATCCTGGAAATTGCGGTGTCGAAAGATAGTTCAGAATAAGGGATGTCAGATAGAACATTTAAAACACAACAATTTTATGTCATTTAGTTTTGTGAATACAATATACATCGTCTAAAAAATGTGTGAACAGCCTCTGTGTATATATATATATATATATATATATATATATGTATGTATCACAACTGCATATTGTATACCGTATTGAAAACCATCCAACATCCTTAAGATTGTTGTGTATTAACCCTACTGGATTCGCTCACCTCAATGTTATACTATGGAGAATAATTGTCTGTTATTTACAGCTACATAAATGCTGATAATCCAATATATATAGTATTTTTCAGATAGCCTGAACTTTCCTGCCCCTTGCAACAAGATTCAATTTATAAATTTCGCCCACCAAAGGAATTTATGAGCGTTTAAAACACACTACACCAGATTATTTTTCGCTGGATAATTTAAATTTTAAAATATTATTTGCATTTTTTTAAACGAAAGATGCTCCAAGGGGCCCCAAGGTGTAAAATTATTTTCTCTATTACGTAGTACAATTTTACAAAAAGAAAAATCTTTAAATCCTAGTCGGCAATCCTTGGACACATTTTCTCCGTTAGTTAAGATTGAGCAAATGCAAGAGGGTTGGTACACAGCAACCTCAAGAAATTCTCCTAGTAAAATAGCATAACACTTAACATAGTCAGCATCCTCTCATATAATCCAGTAACATGAACTCACCAAGCTGTTCATTCTTGGGCTTTGACGAAAATAATCCTCAGAGAAATAGGCGATGCTCACGGAAGCCGATGTGTGGACATGGTGCTAAAAGATCTCCCTTCCCTTTATATACCAAAAGGTCCGCCCTTGATGTTAAATAATGCATTCTTTGTAAGTATTTAGGAGTCGTTATGAAAAAAAAAAAGTGTCATCGTAAAGCGTCCCACTCCGGCTAGCTCCGCGGCCATAAATTATCGTCTGCGATAGAAACTCATGGCCACCAGCGAGACAAACTCGATTCCTTTCGTCGCAATTCGGAAGATTCCTTGATTTTTAACGTGCTAAGAGAATAATGGCAGACGACATTTTGGGCAAAAATATTTTATGCTTCCATTATTGTTTGAAGCAGGAACATTTGTATGCGCTGTCATTTTACGAGATTTTAATAGTCGTTGAATTTTTCACTTTCAGTGAGAAAATATTTTTTTTTTTTATTTTGGAGGTGAAACAAGAATTTAAAAAGAAGAAAGATGGAAATTATGTATGATAAATGACGTCTGACTTGAAGGGGGGGGGGAGTGAAAAGTTATTTCCTGAATTTTTCCCCTACAGCAACAAAATACTACTAATTTTATCCAAGGCAAAGTTTTTCATCGTATGAAACGAAGCCTTACGAGACAATATAAACGTAAATTGATTTATACAGTCTCTTTAAATAATACGTCTGATAACCTGATATGATACTGATAAAAATAGATACTATAAAAATAAGCACTTCGGTAAGCAATAAGTTCATCCGAAATATTTATTCTTCAACGACTGTTTTCTTAGGGAATATTCAATTGTATTAAACGAAGCAAGTGGATTCCAGTAAAGTAAATGTTATCCAACTTAATTGCAGCTCCTAAAGTTTATTCCTTTTTTTAAAAAAGATACATGACATAAAAGATCTTATAAGCACATTATTACCCGATGGGTATATTTAATATTAGAACGCGGTTGTATTATAGCCTACTAATTGCTTTTTAAAGATGTTTTGATAAATTGCATCAAAAGGAAAGATGAACACAACATAACAATCATAGATTGAAACTGTGATATAAACATACATTTGTCGACATAATAACGAAACGAAAGATTGCTTTCGAAAGGTGTTATCTTCAAGATAAATGCATTTTGGGAACACGAAGATGGGTTTTTTATTACGCGCCCATTGGCACTGGACATTCCTTCGCATTTTGATACTCATATGTATATTTCATGGTACTTTACATTTTAAAACCAGGAAAATGTGCGATTCTGGAATACTTATTTTTTATGTGGGAAAATTATACAAATAATTGTCATAATTTTTTATCCAAGTAAATTTTCCAATTTTATTAAAATTTTCCAATTTTATGCTAAATTTTTAATTTAGATAATATTTATTACAATTTATTTGGTTTTACAATGCAGGTAAATATATTACAAGTGTATTCTGACTATTAATTATTTCCTGTAAGCATATATCTTAATTTTATGATGCGCACAGCACTTTATGATTTATCACCAGTTAATCATATAAAATTCTAAACTGCTAATTGGAAAACTATTTATGGATTTATAATTTCCATTTTTATATATGACATATTTAAAGATACGTACTTTATATGTATAAAGAAAGAAAATTTCTTTTTCTAATATTATTTGAGTTTTTGTGGATAGAATTAGAACATATTTATAGTTATTTCGTCGAGCTTCAAGGTCATGTGCCCCCTTACGGTTGTATTATAGCCTAGTAATTGCGTTTTTAAAGATGTTTTGAAAAACTGCATCAAAAGGAAAGATGAACGCAGCATAACAATAATACATTGAAACTGTGATATAAAAATACATTTTTTCGACATTATAACGAAACGAAAGATTGCTTTCGAAAGGTGTTATCTTCAAGGTAAGTGCACTTTGGTAACACGAAGATGGGTTTTATATCATGCATCCATTGGCACTGGATATTCCTCCGCATTTTGAAAGATTGTCTAGTACCAACATGGGCATCTGAAACAAGTCTTTCGAGAACATTTCTTTGTTTAAAGATCTTGCCGCCACTGTTGATAAAGCGATGCTATAGTTAAACTTGATATATTTAGCAATTTTCATTGGGCTCTCCTACATATAGTGGTTTTCAGCATCAGATTTCTAAAATTGATTTAATTCTTATTTTTTATGATTAGCCTTCCGCGTTTTATGTTCCATCTGAGCCAATGGCGACTCCAGTCCAGTGATTTGGGGGGAGGTGGGAGGGGGCGACGTCGGCTCTTAGGGTTATATAAATATATATATATATAAGAAATTAACATCCTCTCATTTTAAATTTAAACTCATTTAGCATTAGGTCTACGATTATATAATTTTAGGCTATGAAAAAAAAAAATACGCTGGGATTTATTTTAGGAGGGGGGGCAATTTCCCGTACTGACTTCCCCCCCCCCTTGGAGCTGCCGTTGATCTGAGTAAATAGAGACTTTCATTCAGGGAAAAAATATTTGAAGATACTTAGGTACAATAAACAAAATCTGCAGATCGAAAATAGTATCCCTCTGCCCTCAGGAAATTATGTTCAGATAATTTTATTTTCTATACCACTGGATATTCAAAATTACAGTTTTACAAATTTTTTTTTAAATTTTAACCAAATCTCTTCTCCCTAAAAATCATGCAGTAATACTGAGTATAGAGCAAGCCTAATAAATTTCTAATTTTTTTATCACAAATAAAAATTTCTTTTGAAAATCTTACGTCAAAATTTTGCAACATTTTTTGGCATCGGTTCACATTCTAAGCAGATATTTTTTCCTGTGACGTACAGATAATTTGATGGGCTGTAATCAATGTGGGCTGATTTTATCTTAGGGTTACCGTTTTGTACTGAGGACTGAATTTATGACAGGCCATTTTGATATATCACTACCAGAGGAGACTCAGATAGCGAGATACGAAAAACCGCAAACGTAACGGATAATACAGGGTGTCCTGGCTAAAAGTATCCAAAAGTTATGGTTTATTTTTACGGAATTACCCATTATAAATTTAAAAATATTTAATTTAAAAAGAAAGAACATCTCACCAAGTTTTAATATCAATCATAGATTCAATCACAGTATCAAGTGTGCATCTTTTGTAGCACGACAAACGTCTAAATGTTAATCCAGTTCTCTCCAAGTGTTTCGTAGTACCATATCAGGAGCTATTAGACGAATTGCTTGAATGATACGCTTCTTCAACTCCTCCACAGTTTCTTTTTTTTTTACACAACGGATTTAATGAATCCCCAAGCAAAAACGTCTAATAACTCCTGATATGCTACGAAACACTTGGAGAGAACTGGATTACCATTTAGACGTTAGTCGTGCTGAGAAAGATGCACACATCGAAATCTATGATACTATGATCAAAATCTGTGATTGATATTAAAACTTGGTTAGATGTTCTTTCTATTTAAATAAATATTTTTTTTAATTCTAATGGGTAGTTCCGTAAAAAGTTATAACTTTTGGATACCTTTAGCTCTGACACCCTGTATAATAGCCACAATATGTTGGAAGGACAAGAGAGTTCTGTTCATTATTATATCGTAGAGAGAAGCGTAAATGTCTTCTTGCAAAACTCAATATGAAGAAAGCACCAGGCAATAGACTTTGAATAGCAAGACATGAAAAATTGGTTTAATTCAATGAGAACAGAAAATATATTTAAGTACCAAACTGCAAATCTATATATATAAAACAGTTCCGTAACTGACTGACTCACTGACTGACATACAACGCACAGACCAAACCGCTGGTCCTAAAGGGCTTAAATTTTGCATGGCGAATCTTCTTATAGTGTAGGAGTGCACTAAGAAATATTTTTGAAAAATTCTTCTTAGATTTTTTTAAAATTAAATTTTTAATCTGTTTTAGTAACTTCTTTTAAGTTTGCATTAAAAATAATAATCTGAGGGTTATAAAATTTACATCACGAGAAAGATCATAAAAATTCCTTTAAAATGAAATATTTTTCGAATCTTTACCTCCATCTTCTGATTTTTGGTGAATTTTTAAAGATTAATTTTTGGAATTTAATTTATTAAATGCTGATCACGTGATTTCTTTTTCTGGTACTTTAAATAAATTTATCGTCACGTGCATAAGAACGTAATAGACAAAAAAATATTTTTTTCTTGCTAATGCGGTAGACGATTGGACATTATCCAAAAAAATATTAAAATAGAGTAAAAGATGTGTTCTTCGAACTGTACTATATTAACTCTACTATATTCTTCAGTATGTCCTATTAGATTTAATTTGAATATTTTCTTCTACATTATTTTGTCTATAAAAATATCCCTCGTGATTTTTTTATAAACATATAATTTTTATTTTACATCATTTGTATACATTGATCGTCGTATTTATATTATATATATATATATATATATATATATATATATATATATATATATATATATATAGGCATTAATTGCATATATTGACCGTTGTATTTAATTTGAATGTACTCCGTAGCGAAGTGCGGGTTTTCCGCTACTAAGATTATAAATACGAGTGCATGGAAAGGCTGAAAGATTCAATATTTTCCTCTTCTAAAAGAATTCCTCTAGGAAATTGTCAAATAAATAAACTTGAAACAAAAACCTTCATGTTTGCAGAAGAAATTTAATGTTTGAAAGAACATTTTTTTTAAAACTTGTATCAGATTATCATGAAAAAGCTTCTTTTAACGTGTATGTATTATAAATATACGCTGTCGTAAAAATGTTTTATTTATCTCTCAATTCCCCTCTTTCATCTTTTCGTTGCCCAATATTAAGGATTTTTCCTTAGAATTACAGCCATTGAGTAAACTATTAGAAACGATTTTCTCAAAAATTAACCGAATTTTTAACCTGTTGATCTGTTTCTGAATATGCTGCTAACTTAGATTTAATTTTTCTTCTAATCATCTCCTGTAACTAATGAGTGGGTACTGAAGGAAATTTTACACACTTGTGCTCTTTTCAGTTTGTTAAGAAGTAAAGCAGAAAACAACCAATCAGTAACACAGTTGTCAAAACAAAATTCTGGGATACTTAGATCGAGGAATAATGTCTCGCATTCCCTTTGCATGTTTTCAGATTTTATCACTTTGTTAAATACTTTTTTCCAGCGTGCCATTTCCTTGACGTCATTCGCCCATCCACTACGCTAAATTTCGTTGGCTACTTTATCATAGCAGTGCTATATTGGGCAACCAACTTTGCTCCCTATGAGGTGACAGAACAAGAAAGTCCAACCCTTAGTCGGGCTTCGAACCCAAGCCTATTTCGTGGAATCTCATCTTGGAAAATTGTATCGCCTACAAGATTTAACAACTTAAACCCTTTCAGTTTATTTATTGCAAATGTTTCCTGAAAACTTGTATGAATTTGAAATTATGTTAAATGTATAACTATCTTTGTTAAACTAATATAGTTCTAATATTCTGAGAAAAAACACCGAAAAAAATGAGTCATTGAGTATAATGTAGACACCTTCACAATATTGTGAAGATATTTCAGAGAAACTGTAGTGTGGAGGTATTTTTAAAGGGATATTCTTGGGGTCAAAACCTAAGGAAAACTTTGATATTTCTGATAATTCCCTGATAGATCTTACACCATTTTTTAAAGAAGTATTGAAGAATGAAGATCACGATTTTCTTCTCTGTAATGTAGAATCGTAAGCTCTGCCAATCGAAAAGGAGAGTGGGGAAAGAGAAATGACATAAATGAAAGTTCATCAAACCATGATTACTGGTTACCAGTTCTTATCTATTAGGTTCTTCCGAGCGTCTTCTACTTTAATAAGCTGCATGGAGCCAACAGATTCTTGTCAGCTTCCTTGCAATAAAAAATTATATCTAACCGATTCCCTGAATCCTTCAGATAAAACTAAGTAAAAGTTTGTTCTTTACATGAAAATTTGTGGAGAACGCTCATACAGTAACACAGATCTTCTTAAAATTCAAAGCAAAATTAAAAAGGGGTAACTATTTTATTTTACCAATGCCAATTGCAGATCTTCTCAACGGACATTTGACAAATAAGAAGCTCGTTAAACTCTTTGATATCAGTGGGGGAAAATACGGAATTTTTCGTAAGAATTCGTGAGTACCGTCGAATGAGGAGAATTGAAAGAAACCAAATGAGTGAGGAATTAATATTTACGTTCTCAAGTCCACGCAAAGGGATAAATAAACCAACATGGGAAGAAAAATTGGAATAAAATAGAATCTCATAAATAAGTCTTGGTGAGAATTTGTGAGTACCGTCGAATGAGGAAAATTGAAAGAAACCAAATGAGTGAGGAACTAATATTTACGTTCTCAAGTCCACGCAAAAGGATAAACAGACCAAGATGGGAAGAAAAATTGGAATAAAATAGAATCTTCATAAATAAGTCTGGACGATTCGATTTTTCCCCCTTTTTCTTCCTATCCTTTGTATGCAACCTTCTAAATATAAATTTACTTCTGTCATTTCTCAGCACCTGTTAATTTTTCGGAAGCTATTTCCCCGATATGTGTGTTATCATAATCTTATATGCTGTATCCCTTGATGCCCCATAAAATTGTAAAATTTCAGTATCTAACCCATTTGCCTTGTGGACAGCAACAATTTGTATGCATTTCTTGATATTAATTTTGAAATTCCTTCTGCCCGAAAATTAACAAACGATTTAAGAAAGTTATTTTCCTTCTTTAGAGCATTTTAAAAAATGTTCTGAAAAATTTTCCCCTTTCATGCATTTGATATAAACTTCAGTACAAACTTCAATTTCAACAAGCCGAACAATAATTTGACGTTTGGCACGAGAATTCATGCCACAAGTTTTTATTGGTTTATCAAAAATGAAAACAAAATGATTCAGTAAACATTATGGGATTTTTTTTTCGAATTTGGTAAGTTCCTATTCCTTTCCTGATATTAATTTTGAAACTCCTTCTGCCCGAAAATTAAAAAGAGATTTAAGAAAATTATTTCCCTTCTTCAGAGCATTTTTAAAAATGCTCTGAAATTTTTCCCCTTTTAAGTATTTGATATAAACTTCAGTACAAACTTCAGTTTCAACAAGCTAATAATAATTTGACCTTTGGAAGAGAATTCATGTCACAAGTTTTCATTTTTTACCAAAAATGAAAACAAAATGATTCAGTAAACATTATGGGGAAAAAAAATTTTCTCTTCTCGAATTTGGTAAGTTTCTATTAAACTTTTTGAGTCAGCTTGTTCAAAGGCAGGTAAAATAAGTATCATTTTTCATCGTATCAGCATTCTTTTCCAATCCGTCTGAAAGAAAATAAATGTTGTTTTTTTATTCACAACTGATTGTAATATACATAGTTTACACATAATAAAATCCAGTTTTCACAACCGAGTCATGAAAAATCTGAACTCAAAGCGCCTTATATCGTTACTTGAGATCGTGATACTAGTACTTTGTAATTACTTTCAATCATTCAAAATAAACTGGCGAGTTGAACTATTTTACCATAAAATAAAATCCATACACATTATTATTGAGCATAACTATCTAAACTAAAATATTTTCTATAAGTACCGACAAACTTCTAATAATCAATCTATCAATTTATCGTATCTTCCCATTTTTATCGTATCATCCCATAAGATCAAAAATAATGTATTACTTCACACACCTAACAAAAGTTTCACCATAAATCACTTAAAATCATCGAATAAATTGCTATTTATATCATCATGTTCCAAAACTTTAGATAAAATCTAAAGTGTTGCTGCAATTTTGAATAGTTTAATAATTTTGCTACCCTCCATACATTTCTATACCATAGTAATTGGATAACTTTAAAGGAAAGTTAAAAGACACTTTACCTAAGAAGTACCCAGATTTAAATGATTTTACTTTTCTCTTTGCAAACATTTCCTTAAATGTTTTGGTGGTATGCAGTTCTGTTAAATGATTAACATTTATCTTTATTTTTCTGAGATAGTTTTTAAGTTCTTTTTATAAAAACATTCATAGTTTTTTTTTGTGGTAGTTCATTTTTGAAAAGCATAAACTAGCCGCCAGACGGGGTCATCTTTAAAATCGATAGCTATTCAACCTTCAATATAAAGATAGGCTATCACATTTCAAGCTACCAGATTAAGCATTCAGAATATACTCAAACATGCAGGTTTATTGTTTGTTCTGCTAATCAACGAAATTTCGAGGTGAAATTCTCATTAAATACGCCACTTGAATAAAATTATCTTTAAATTATTTATTTCTCAAAATTTTCAATTCTAAAATGCTAAAATTTCTTTCTTTTTGTTTAACTAGTTTCACGTCGAAACGAACAATTAACAAATAGATATCCGTCCGTTTACGCTAGTGAATCCATATACTATGTTTCATAAGAACAGATATTGTCGAGTATCAAAAGAATTTTCGGAATGCAGACAGCGAGGTGAAACGGAACTTCCATTTAGACTGTCTGAGAATTAAGAAACCTCGATTTCAATTTTTGCAGTAACTCAGAAGTGTCTTTCACAACCTGCAATTCAGGGAAGTCAAACAAATACAAACCTGTTTAGTAAAATCATACATTTATTTGATTTCAGTAATAGTGTATTATACGGTGGTGACTCCGTTTTAAAATGAAATGAAAACAACTTAAGGAAATGTCTGTCGTATATTAACAGGGGAAAATCTTTGGATCTTTGCGCAAGATGTTTAGAGACAGGAATTCAATTCTTGGATTAAAAATTCACAGTAACACCGAAAAAGAATTAAATTACTCATAGAATTATCATTTAACTCAAATAATTTTCTAATGCTAGATTATAATTATACCATAACGTAACTGGTTTAGTCGTCAAAATTACGGTTCCGTAATTTTAAACCAAGTGACGAGACCGGAACACTTAACCCTGCACCTCCAGATCTAATGTTAGGGAATTTGGAGAACATTGCAGCTACGACAATTTTTTTCAGTGCACCAACCGCCATTAGTGCACACGTCGTTGGTTTTGTCAACGTAGGGTATCGAACCAGCAACTTGTAGATCACTGGGTCGACGCCTTTGCTGACCGGTCAACCGCACCCCCTAAACATTCCATTAACAAATATAGTTTAACATACACTTTAAATTTGAAAAACAGTAGTAGGTTTAGAGTTTAAAGTTCGGGATTAGTGCCTCGCGGTTTATAACAGTTAACTTACTTTTAACCCTTAATCGACGCTAACTGCGATATAATAGACAGTCCACATTGTATGAGTAAATATTTTTGTTTTTTAATATATAAGTATCAGGTGCGCATTACGAAGTTGCTATACTTTGCATTGCACTATGAAAACTTTCGTACAATTGGTATTTCGAGCAATATCTTCAGGAGGTAAAAGATGGGGGAAATCTCAGTAATCTGCACTCACTAAGATGTTCATTCTTGGGCTTTTGACAACGTTAATCTACGGAGCAAACAGGCGATGCGGACAGAAGCCTACTATATATGTTGCATGGTGTGAAAACACTGAACAACATAACGGCAACATTTCTTTTTACTCCTAACTAGCTGAATACTCGTGCTTCGCTTCGGAGTACATTCAAATTAAATACAACGGTAAATGTATGCAATTAATGCCAAAAGAAAACAAAAAATATATTCATAAAAAAAATCGTAAAAGATATTTTTATAGACAAAATAATGTAGAAGAAAATATTGAAATTAAATCTAAAAGAACATACTAAAGAATATTATAGTACAGTTAATACAGTACAGTTTGAGGAACATTTCTTTTACTGTATTTTAATATATTTTTTTATAATGTCCAATCGTCTGCCCCATTAGCAAGAAAAAGTTTTAATTTTTTTTTGTCAACATTTTATTTCGTTGTGAAGCACGTGACGCAAAATTAATTTAAAGTATCACAAAAAGAAAAGAAACCACGTGATCAGCATTTAATAAATTAAATTCTAAATATTAATCTTTAAAAATTCACCAAAAATCAGAAAATCGAGGTAAAGATTCGAAAAAGATTTCATTTTAAAGGAATTTTTATGATTTTTCTCGTGATATAAATTTTATAACCCTCGGATTATTATTTTAAATGCAAACTTAAAAAAAAGTTACAAAAACAGCTTAAAAATTTAATTTTAAAAAATCTAAGAAGAATTTTTCAAAAATCTTTTTAAGTGCACCCCTACACTATCAGAAGAATCGCCATGCAAAATTTCAGCTCTTTAGGTCGAGCGGTTTCGTCTGTGCATTATCTGTCAGTCAGTCAGTCAGTCAGTTACGGAACTGTTTTATATATATAGATTATCGCCCTTGGAGTGGAATAATAAGCAATCCGCGCAAATATTTATTGGTTGTGAAGTAAGAGGCATTGTAAAGATTACTTTTCCCGAAAGTTCCAGGACCGTATATTAGCGGGGTAATCGTGGCTACCTTAAAAAAAAAAGCTCTATTCCATTTTCGTCACTCCGAAGATCTTCATTTTGCGAACAGATAAACTCTCAAAAGAAATTTGTTTGAATAAATAATGTGGTTTTCATCGTTTGAAAGAGATCCTATATTGATTTTTCTTAGATTTTGCTAAACTTTTCTGCTTGCTTAGAAAAAGCTTTACTTGAAGATAGAATGAAATGTATGTATAATGCATGATGCCTGACGGAACGTATATGGAATACAAAACATTTAAATCAGGAAAATAAAACATGTTTCAAATATCAAAGAGCTACTTTAGGAAGGAAACAGTCCCTTGAAAGTGGTGGCTGCTTCCTTCGTGTATTTCACTTAATTTCGTATGGGAACTATTTCGGTCTTTTTTTTCCTTATGGCCATCTAATATACTATATTTGTATTGATTTTCATACATCAATTTTTCGTTATGTTATCCAACTTGTCTCTTCACTTATTAATCCATATACTAATATTTCTTAGCCATCGCTAAACTTTTCGATTTGTTTACAAAAATCATTTTTCTTTTCCCTCTTGCAAAATGAATTTAAGTCAGTAGTTATTGATTTATTTTATTATAAAGTAGTTTAAATTTTAAACTACTATATTTTAAGTAGTAACTTTAATTTTTGTTAAACGAATTTCTCCTGAAATTCTCTTTAAATTTAACTTTTTTACTCCAAACCATCTGCGCTTCGAAGTTAGAGTTCAGCCATTTTGTTTCCCAAATTAATGTTTTAACAAACAATTAATAATGCTCAACAAAAGAGACATGGTATGTTAAAATCTTGACTTTAAAGAGCCCACCGATAAACTGATAAATAAGTTTGACGGTTTGGTGTTGAAATGCGAAAAAAAATATATACCTAGAGGTAAAGTTAGAAATTACAAGTACGTTTGGTCTGAGGAACTTAGAGAAATAAGGAGAAAAAGATACCAGTTGCTTACGGGACCCATTTTTCCGATTTCCTGTTTCGAACGAGAAATTTCATACCCCCTTTGTAAAAACGGTCATTAAGGGGGTTATATATATATATATATTTATATATATATATATTTATATATATATATATATATATATATATATATATATATATATATATATATATATATATATATATATATATATATATACACTGAAGTGCCACTGAATTAGGGATACCTACCTAGTAACGAGTTGGGCCTCCTCTGACCTTGATAACGGCTGCCACACGACGAGGCATAGATTCAACAAGTTTCTAGAAACGTTTCACGGGAATGGCTTGCCAAATATTGGCTAAAGCTGTCCATAATTCAGTCAGGTTCTTTGGTGCTGTGTGATGGCCTTTCACTCCTTGTTCCAAAACATCCCAAAGATGCTCAATAGGATTTAAGTCTGGGCTTCTAGGTGGCCAATTCATGACAGAGAAGTCAGAGGAATGCTCATCCAACCAGCCAGTAGCCAACCGGGTTTTGTGAGAGGTACAGTTGTCTTGCTGGAAAACTCCATTACCGAGCGGATAACAGAACAGCATAAACGGATGGAGGTGATCACCCAGCAACTCTACGTACCGAGTTGCATTGAGGGAGGTTGGTACACGCACCAAAGATCCCAAACTGTGCCACGATAAAACACCCCAGACCATGATTGAGCCACCATGCCCTTGTACAGTTCCAGCCAGGCATGCAGGATCCATGGCTTCATGAGCTTGACGCCATATTCTCAGCCTCCCGTCGGCGTTAAGTAGTTGGAATCGAGACTCATCACTCCATGCTACTCGTTTCCAGTCCTCTACACTCCAGTCTCTGTGCTCTCTTGCCCAGGCAAGACGTGCAGCCCGATGGCGAGTATAGAGTAATGGTACTCTCGTAGGTCGACGGCTCCCGAAACCCATACGGTGAAGCGAGCGTTGCACAGTCCGTTTACTGACTGTACGACTGGCACCGTCATTAAACTGGGTGGTAATTTGAGCTAATGTTTGGCTTCGCTGGCTACGTACAATACGCCTGAGCCGTCTATCACCAAGCACTGGCAAGGCTAATTGTCCTTTGCAGTTTGCCCGATCGCTAGATTTTTTTCCACCATCCATGTATTCTTGGTATACTCTTGACACTGTCGACCTTGAAAATCCTAGCTGTCTGACGATTTCGGAAATTGAATGGCCCATGAGTCGCGCACCTACGATTTGTACGCAATCGAAGGCGTCTAAATCAGGCAGTTTACCCATACTGGCAATTCCAACAACTAATTCAGAACAACCACAGTACGCGCTATATATGCAGTTACCACAGCGCCCTCAATTGCACATACATGATGCGCAGCGCTACACAATTTGCATAGGCTTTGCTATCCTTAACTCAGTGGCACTTCAGTGTATATATATACATATATATATATATATATATATATATATATATATATATATATATATATATATATTAGGGATATATATATATATAGGGATATATATATATATATATATATATATATATATATATATTCATTCTTGGCCCATATTCTTGGGATATATGATATCCCACCCCGTAAGGAAAAGTTTAAGGGAAAAGGCCGAGATCACGGGGAGACCGGCTGATGTTAGAATGTGGAGGAAGCAAGCTGCAATTTTCAAGATAAATCTCCTTGAAGCGAAGCGAAAAACCTTTGATAATTTTATAGAAAATATAAACTACAAAGAAGACGGCTTAAAGACGTACAAATTTATTTCTAATCTGTCAAATAAGAAAGTATCCCCCCCAAAAGGAAACCTATCCATTATTTTTTTTACCAATGCGGAGGAACTTGTCGTGAAGACATTCGCCTACCTATCAGTTATAATAATAGAGAACTCTTTTCAGATCGGGACATTGCAAATACTTTTGCTCAATCATACTGTCTATCACAGAAAAAAGGAGCTTAAGCTGGGAAAACATCAAGAGTTCTCAAAAGAAATACAAACAATTCCCTATTCCCTAAGTCCAGGATTTGGATGGTACACGGGACATCTTTGATTTGCCTCTCACAGTAGAGGAATTCCTCTTTTGTCTGAATAACTTGATATTCAAAACGTCCCCAAGGATAGGATACAATTCATTCCGAATATCTTAAACACCTTGGTACAAATCCAAAATCGACTCTTTTGAGAATTTTAAACTGTATTTGGAATACAGGGATTGTGCCTAGTGACTCCAAGGGATCCATGTATAGAGAAATTAGCTCACTTCTACCCAGACTTGGGTGTATATAATTTGAAGTGGCACTCTAAATGAATTTGATACAAACACAGTTTATACTTGAAACAATGTTTATTGAATATTCTTGCACATGTAGGCTTTGCTTTTAACAACAAGATTCATACGTACTACATGTACAGATATATAAATACAACTTTCAAGAACAATATATTTTTCAATACTCACGAACAGTAAGTTAACCAGCAATTCTGCCACGTAAACTTTGGGCCCCCTAAGCACTAGCGCAGGATAGCACTCGAGCTTCATACCCTCGTAGCTCCCTCTCACTTATCTATCAACTTTAACAACCTTCTTTCAACCCTAACAACCTTTTTCATTAATGACGCTGCATGGCATTTATACTAAGCGCGTATGCCGAAATTAGCATATCTCAAGCAGCTTCTTTAATTCATTCACTCAAAAGTTCTATTCTTGTGAATCTTGTGTATACCTTACACTTGATCCTCCCTATTTTGTAAAAAGATAAAGATGCCAGTAATACTCAAAGCTATAGACCCATATCTTTTACTAACATAATGGCTAAATTAATGGAGCGCATGGTTATAAATAGATTGAACTAGTTCCTTGAAACAAATTATTTACTTTGTGCCGAACAGGCTGGTTTTCGTAGAAATAGGTCTACTGTTGACGAAGTGGCTCATCTGAGTGAAATGGTTAAGGATACTCTTAAAAAAGCGGATGTGATGACAGCAGTCTTATTGGATTTCAAATCGGCATATGACTCCATTTGGAGAGAAAAAAATTATTTTAAAACTCAAAGATATCCGAGTGGAAGGTAATATACTAAAATGGTTTATTTCATTCCTGGGTCAGAGAAGTTGTAAAGTTCGCAACAAGGATTCAACCTCAAAAGGTTATATTCTTCAGACGGGATTACCCCAACGGGTGGTTTGTAGCTGCTCCCTATTTAATGTATATAATAAGATACAAATATATAAACGACCCAACCTTTCGGTTATGCGTTTAAAAGAAAAAAAAACTTAAGGGGGGGGGGGGGGGGGAACTTATGCTAATTGTGTAACACACAACGAAATAGAATATCTATGAAATCGGATAATGAACTGCCATAAGGGCCATAACTATTTTTCTTATGACTCTTCTACAGTAATAATCATTATAAAACCTATTCTTATTCCAGATATCAATATCTATTTAATGTATATATCAACGATTTGATTCTGACCCTGAAAGGAGTTGGGGTGGAATATCTTCTTTTTGCAGATGGTCTGATTATTTGGGCCCAAATTGCAAAAAAGAATGCAAAGGCCGAGATAGAAAAGTTCCTAAACAGAGCACTTGAGATTTTTTCAAAGTGGTGCGAGGAAAATAACATGTCAGTGAACATTGAAAAGTCTGCTGTGCAGACTTTTTCGTTGATTCATCAGAATATGCGGCCAAAGTTAGTTTACAGAAATGATGAATTGTTTAATGCGGATAAATTTATGTACTTGGGAGTTACCTTTGATAATAAGTTAAGCTGTAAAATACAAATTGAGAGTATGGTCGAGAAGGTAGAAAAACGACTACATATTCTTAAACGTTTGGCGGGTTGTCTTTGGGGATGAGCCCGAACAGCCTTAGAAAACGCATATAAAGCATTTATTTTGCCTTTTATTACTTATTGCTGGGAAATTTTGGTAACAACCCTAAAGAGCTTGATCAAGAAATTGCAGTTACTTCAAAACCAGGCCCTTAGGTTGAACGTTGGTGAGGTAAAGACTACCCCCATTGACTCACTGATATTCTTGACAAATAATAGATCCATTCCAACGAATATTGAGGAGAAAGCTGTAGTGTTGTATGAAAAGTAAATTAGAATTCAAGTGCCCTTTTGGGACTGGTATGTGAGTGGGCAAAGGCACCTGGAGACACAACGTGGTTTTCTTCAGAAGGTTTCAGATTTAAGAGCCGATCTGGAACTTGATACGGGAATTGTTCAGGAGTTTTTGGAACCCCGTAATTCCTTGAACCACGTCAAGACAAGTATTAATCTGAATCTTGTCCAGTCTATTCTTAAGAGTCAGCTCCCGCAAGAGAGTTTAAAGATCATGACCTTTAAGACCATCCATACCCTCTTTCCCGAACCTGAATGGTTACATGTTTATACCGATGGCTCCTTGGCTGAATGCTCACCAAATGTCGGAGCAGGAATATATTCTTCCATTTTCTCCTTTTTTGTTCCTGTCGGGAAACAAAAAACAGCCTTTGAAGGAGAAGTTATGGCTATCTATGTGGCACTGGGGCAACTTGTCCCCGGACATCTTTACAACAAGGTGGTCTTGCGATGGGATTCCAGAGCTGCCATTCAGTCTATTGGGTCAAATGAAGCACCAATCTCTGGGGATATCTTAGAATGTAAAATCCTCCTTGATAGATTGAGGGCAGAATAACGGCAAATCGTTATCCAGTGGATCCCTGGACACTGTGGCATCTTCGGTAATGAGTAGGCAGATATGTTGGCTAAGAAGGGCACACAGATATTTCAACAGCCAACCACAAGCTATTCATTCCATTTCATAAAACTTTACATCAAAAAACCAAATGAGACAGATGAAAATCGGATCTCACGTCTCGTATTTCTTCGAGGAATTGCAGGAAAAAAATTTCAATTTTTTTAATTCTTGATACATTAACTTACCAGACACTGAATAATTACACAAATTTATAAGCGTTCTCCGAAAGCTAAATATAACCTGTTTTACATCCATCGAACAAATCACTTCGTATAAGACTACTTGCTGACCAGACTACTGATCTGGCATGTGGTACTCGGCTGTTAAAATACTCACTGCTTCTGCGGGAAATGGTGCGCCTGTGCGTAAGGCGCATAAGGTGACACAATATTTACATACCATTATATTGACTGAGACTGGGCGACACAAACAATCGATGAGGGCCGCTAGTTTGACATGTCTGAATTAAAGGAATCTCTGGTGCTACTTTTAGAGAATGGGATGCCTAAAAAACAAAAGACTCGTACGGAAGTTTCGCTGACGTCATCGCTTTCACGAGTAATTCGAAACCTGCGCCCGTGTTCGTTTTCGGGATGCTCATCTGAGATTAAAAAATGCTTTAGGAAAGATTTTCCTGAAGTCTTCAGCGGTATGACGTCATACGGGGAGATTGCTGACCTGGCGGAGGCCGTATTGCCCCGTTCTCCTCAGAATTTTAAAAAATTCGCAAATTCGAGTATCCTTGCGGCTCTGCAACATCCGACGAATGGGTGGCACGCAAGGTCGTCACGAAAGCTCCCTGTGTTTTCGATCGGCAACGGAAAAATCGGTAATTTCGATAATCCGACGTCACTGCTTTACAGTACATGCCACAGATATATTTCATGTAATATCTCTTCAGAATTATAGGGCTATTGCCTCATTCATTTATGTAGGGCTAAGGGAGACGATACACGAGGGAATGGGACATTTTTTAATCGTTATTTAACTCCAAAGTTAAGCCTATTGCCTAATGATTCAATAACATCACCTCCAGCATTTGGTTCTGATGCATTTGCTCACAGTGAGACCGTTAGTTTTAACTTTTTCCACCTTTTAATACCATCTATCTATAATGCTGATCTTTGACTTTCACACAGACAAACACACAAAACAAACAAACAAACACACACACACACACACACACATATATATATATATATATATATATATATATATATATACATATATTAAGTAGTCTAAACGGAAGTCCTGGTTGGAATAGTATACATAGTATACGGTTAGAATTGAATAATAAATATACTTTTTTTGCTTTTGTTTTTTGTTATTGCTATTTTCATAATTATTTGCAAGGATTTCTTTTTTGTCCATATTTGCTTTTATTTTCAATGCAAACATAAAAGTTTGTGGGAATGTGGATGTGTGCATGTGTTTATTTATATAAAAAATTAGCAATTAACGTACAATGGTAGAACCAAATCTGTTTCTATCACCCTTGCATCTTCATGCCTTCAGCACCTTGAATTTATTTTAACATTTTTCGAGTAAAAAAAAAGGGAGGAAAACATTATCTTTTTGACAAGACGATGTGAGTTAGATAAATTACATTGTTTTTAACTCTAGAAAAACAGGAATTTTTTTCTTACTAAAAGACTGAACGCCGTAATTTTGATGGTTATAAATAAAATCAAGAATTTAAATTATTTAATGTTTTTTAAATGGTTAAATACTTTAAACTTTGAACTATTTCATACCAATATATAATAAATTAGTATATATTTAGATATAATTTTATACGGGTATGCCGAGCTGATAACCTGGTAGGGTTTATCCGTAATAATTACAAGATAAAAAGAACTTTTTATATACCATGTTTTTGAATCATATAAAAATGACAATTCTATGTATTAATAAATACTTTTAAAAAATTTTTTTGATGAATTATCCCATCAACTTGAAAGAAAATGAAGTTAATTGGAAGTTAACTTGCGTTTAACTTTTCGTTCCCGTCCCTGCCGATACATGGCTGCACCAGTCTACAAAACAAAATTAACTGAAAATAACTGAAAATGAATTTAATTCTGCTTAAAGATGGCTAAAAGTATTAAAATAATGCATTGTCATCATCGTGTTCTGAGCTATTCTAAAAGTTTCAAATGTCTAGCAAGTCGGGAAGTTAGTTAAAAATCGATTGCAAGATTTGTACGGGACAAACACACAAACAAACAAGAAAGCGAGTTAATAAAAACATGGTAAAAATATATGCATGGTTTGTGCAGTGCTTATTTTTCAACACCAATATTTCCGCAGAGCCAATATTTCTGTTATTTGCAAAAAGGGAGAAGAGATGAAAAATAACAGCCAGAAATCTTTAAAAAATTTTCCGGTATTATTTTAAAGATGTCTGCCTGTTTTCTATATTGCCGTCAAATGGACGGCTTTCAGTCTTAGCAGGTATTCAGCACATTTTCTCCTCCTCAATATTACTAACGAATATAATTTTGCAAAGGTGTGTGCATATTTCGCGTAAAATTAGAAAAAGTCATAAAATTTCAGAAGCTTGAGGACATAAATACAGGCATAGTGCTCAATAGTATGTCCGAAACCGTCAAAATGACAGCAGCCATCTTTCTAGTGTGAATAAGTTGAAATTTTCATCGTATCTTAAGAAATAAATTGCCGTGTTGTACTAAGTTTTTCAAAGGATTTATGCTGAAAATCAAGTTTCATAATCTATTATAATATTTTTTGAGCATCCCCTATCCAATACGGGGTGAACAATAATTTCGTTTTACTTACAGTTTAACTATATGCAAAGTAGTTACAATCAATTCATGTCTTTAAATTGATTCATATTATCTTTTCTACGCAGGTACTTTGTCCTGAGGGCATTGACCCATCCATACCACGATTTCATTGGCTACTCATTATAGTGAGTTCCATATAGGGGAGCCAACACTTCTCCCTATGAGAGGACAGCTTGGAAATCTCCATGCTTATCGGGGATTCGCACCTGAGTCCACGCTGTGGGACCCCGAGACGCTAACGAATATAAAATTGATTAACAGTTGAATGTGGGTATGTTTCAAAATAAAAGCTCTAAAATACTTGTATGGTGTAATTATTTTTTAATGAAACTAGGGGCTTCGCCCCTAAGCTCGCTACTCTCGCTCCTCTGTTATGGCTAATAGCGAGATACATAGGGGTGATTCTCGGGCAGTGTAACAGCTTCCATCCATTTACTGTTGTCACCCTTAATGCGAAGGGCGTTTCATCACTGTTGAATTATCAGCTTTAAAATCCAATTAAATATCAATCTTAAATTTTCGACAACGAAAATTTAAGATATAGACTTGAAATGAGGCTTATATGAATAAGAAAGCTTTCAGCTTCCAAATGATGTAAATATTTTCTTTGTAAGATAAAAACTCGAGGAGCATCGATATTACATCCACATAGGGGACGATATTTCTTGAAAAACTGCGTTTCATTTTTTGATGAAAATATTAGTCTGTTTTAAAATATTTTTAAACAAATGAGGTCTAGTTTGAAAGAAAAATGTCTGTAGTCTTAGATTGTAAAAAGATCAAATTTCTACGACTATTTTCTGGCGAGTTATCGTAATCTGAAGATGAAAAGGTCAATATTTCTTGAAAAACTGTGTTTCATTTTTTGATGAAAATATTGGTCTGTTTTAAAATATTTTTAAACAAATGAGGTCTAGTTTGAAAGAGAAATGTCTGTAGTCTTAGATTGTAAAAAGATCAAAATTCTACGATCATTGTTTGGCGAGTTATCGTAACCTGAAGATGAAAAAGTCAATATTTTCCCACAAAACATAAAATAAAAAAAATTTAAAGTCCGACGAAGATGAGATATGTCTAACTTTGGTCCCCCCATTTTTCTGCATCCATTGGTATCGCTCTCGACTCCATACCCCCAGCAGTTTCGGAGGAGATGGCGGACAAGCTTTTGACAGCGGCAGCGGGAGTTACTTTTTTTAGAATAGAGAGATAGTTGAATATTTAAATTTTTTTTTAAAAGAATTAACTATCTATATTTTTCTAAAATATAGATAGCTAATTCTTCCTCTTATATTTTTTTTTTACTCAGACAACAGTATTAATGTATTCGAAACATATTTTGATAAAACAAATATTTAATGAAAATTGCATTTATAGATCATTAAACTTCAAGAAAGCGGGAGACAAACATAAATAAAAAGGTACCTGAATTTTACAATGCACAATCACATAGACACAAAGAGGTGATTCAAAATGATGTGGTTTGAAAAAAAAAGTAGTTACATTGAGCGTGAATAAAACAAACACGGAAGGAAAGAAATATTCATGTCACATTTTTATTTATTTGCGCAAATGATTTTAAGCAATGATATTAGGAAACAGTTGATTCAAAATTTAATTGATCTTTATTTTTTCCTTCAGGTCCATTATTTCTTATCCCCTTTTTACTCGAACATTTATCTTCGTTTTCATCGAAAGCCGTTCCATTCCGATTCTCCAATTTATTTTCTTCTCATCTGAAATACACAAAACAAAATATCAGTAATAGGAAGCACGTGAATATTTTTATTAATTTCAAATAACATAAATGTTTTTCGTTATAAATCATTGCATGGCATAAATGGTTATTGAAACCTTTCTCAATTCCAGAATCCGTTTTCTTCTCGCAAGGTACTAAATGCTTTATTTATTGTCATTCTAATTTCTATTGTTACTAATGGTAGTTTTAGTAAGAGTACAACGATTAATCCGGATCCCGAGGCCTACTCAATGGCGTAGCGAGGAGGGGGGTAAGGGGGTCTATCATGCCCCAGGCGCCACTCGCAAAGGGGCGCCAAATGGTCCTCAATACAAACAAGATTCTATATATTATATTACTATAGTTTTTCGGGGGGGGGACGCCAAAATGGTATCGTACCCCGGACGCCAGTTATTCTCTCTACGCCACTAGGCCTCTTAGTGGCTAGCGCGCTGGAATTCGGAACGAGGGGTGCTTAGATCGACTCCTGGCAAGCTCCACTTAATGCCCTTGTGTCTACGCCGGGCATGGACACATTAAACCTCAGGCCGATAAGTCTCTCCATGTGGTTTGTGGGGGGAGGGTGGTATTAGCTATGGCTGAGGGTCTGGACCCCAGGGGCCCCAGATATCACCCCTGGGGGGGGAGGGGGGTGCACGGTCATAATTGCGGTGGCACTAAAAGCTATGTTGGTTCATCTATGCGGTGCTTCCATGATAAGAAACCTACAAATCTCGAGGTAATTGAGAGGAATCGAAAGACAAAAGTGCCTACCGCACTAGAACAACAACTATGAACAAAAAACAGCTATGAACACTATCCATCAATGGAAATTAGGTTTCTAAATACTAAAAAGGTTTCTAAAGCTCATAAGGCCATTAATCCAATTTAAAGCCCTCTATATACAGTAGAACTTCGTTTATCCAGACTAAATGGGACCATAGGCAATCCAGACAATCGAAAATCCGGATAATCCGGGTAATATGCAAAACAAAATCATTAAATAAGCAGACTTGCCGTTTATTACGACAAAAAACTATGTTTTCGGACAAAACTACATAGTATTATTTACAATACATTAAAGAATATAAAAATAACTTTTCTGAGTCAATCCACGTCAACGCCCTGTGACACTCTAGTAAAGTTTTCTTGAACTCAACAAAAAGCATTTTATTGCCATAATTTATTGTACAATCTATGCGGAAACTGTACATTGAATCAAACTAAAAAGCGAATATTTGGCGTACTTATAGTTACGTCCTTGCTATCATAGTTAAAAATTATTATCTAATGTGAACATTAAATAAAAAAAGCCTACAAATCTGATCTGGATTATCCGGAGATCCGGATAAATGAGGTTTTACTGTACATCTGTAATCCCAGTATTTTATTCCTCCTTAATTTATCCTTCTTTAAATAAACTAAGTGCTGTTTTTTTCTTACCTATGACAATTATCAGTGAATAAATGTATGATTGTTTCATTTTCAAAAAAGGGGAAATTATACATTCTGTAGAATGTATCAAACCCATGACTTGCAATCAAGCTTGAACGGTAGTACAAGGACATTTGTCAGCATAAAAAAAAATGTGGATTGAACAATAAACAATTTTAAAATCTTTTTGTTTACTGAAAACTAACTCCAAATTTCTAAGATTTTCAAACTTTGATACTAATTTACAATTAATCAAATCTCGAAGTGTACCGATGTATCGACGGTCACATTTTCATTCGAAATTTAAAAGTATAATAAGTCAACAAGAATTTTATTTCATTTAGCATGTTTACTATATTTTATCAAATTATATTTTATCAAAATAATTGACCTTTTACGTTTTCACGCTGCTTTTCCGTTAAGAAAATATTGTATCCATGTAGAATATGAAAAAAAAGGCATGATATAAAATTAATAGAGTTTAATATAAAAAACTTAAAAAAGAACAAAAATGAACAGTCTGTAAACAAAGAGGGTTTATCTGGGCATCAGATTTCACCTGATTTCGAGGGGAAACGTGTAAAAGAGCGTCATTGCTATATTCAGTATAGCTTAAAGGACTCTCACAGGATCTCAAAGTCACAGTTACGGTTAAATTAAAATAATTCCACGCTTTGAGATTTTCATCATTTCAAAAGCTGAGTTTTACAATATTTTTATTCTTTTTTCTATAATATCTATGGACAGGGCAGTCCAGAGACTTTACGGGGCCTGGAGAAATCTTCTGTAGGGGGCCCCAAGAAATTTGATTAATCGAATAATTTTTTTTAATTTTTTTTTTTTGGGGGGGGGGCCCTTTTTTCAGGAGATTATTTTGAATTTTGAAGTACGGTACAAGTTTCAGAATTTTCTTTCGGAGGAAATCTAATAAATAAATTTTGAAACATTTTTTGGGGCCCCTCCGGCAGTTGGGGGCCTGGGGCAAAGTACCCCAGTTGCCCCCCCCCCCCTCCCCTCTGGGCGGCCCTGTTTATGGAGATTGAAACAGTTTTACAATCTCTCTTTTGATAAGTTCTAAATTGAAAAAAAATCTGCATTTAAATTATCTTTAAGACAGGTCCTAGCTAGAGTTAGCAATTGCCTGAGAAAAAATACGAAGATCTGTCACATTGTCTCTCTAGCCTTAAATGTTTAGCTCTTTCAAAAACTGATAGTATTCTAACAGAAACTCAGTTGAAGAGACAAATGCATTTTTAAATTGTTTAATTGATATAATTAGCTGAAATACAAATTCATAAGTTACTCTACTTTCCTTACTCGTCTACTTTCTAATACTTTCTGTCTATTTGTTAAGGAAAAGAAAATTTTTCCTGATCTACCGTTTTTAAAAGGATATATTTGAAATTCCTGATTAAAAACACTCCGGGAGTGTTTGAACGGCGTTCTGTGGTTCTGTTTTCTTTAAACTGCCTTCAAGATTCTTAATTCATTGCAAAAATTCCGAAAACACTTTCCTTAGAGCAAATATAACCAGAATTCATTTTTCACCCTTCTAAGATATTCAAAATATAATAAATAAAGTTTTATAAATCCTCAGAACTAACCACACCTTAATTTTGCAAAACTGGGAAAATATTATCCAAATAGAGCAGTTGTTTCAACAGGTATGTCAAAATCTATGCACTCGCTAAATTTTGAATTTTTAATTATTTTTAAACAAAATTGCAAATTGTTCAATTATTTTTATTATCTCTGTAATAAAATTTGTATGTACAGACCGGTCTGAGGTCCTAGCGGTGTGATGGCTTTTGTGACAGACACAGAGACAGGTAGCAAAATGTATCTGTCTTTCGTTGCTGTCGTGGTTGGTGTAGAGTAACCATTAGTAGGTATACAGAACATTTTCTCCCCCTCTTTACTATCGAATATAATTTTGTTGATGTGTGTGAATATTTCGCGTAAAATTAGAAAAAGTCATAAAATTTCAGAAGCCTGAGGACATAAATACAGACATAGCGCTCAAGAGTATGTCCGACACCGTCAAAACGGCGATAGCCGTCTTTCTGGTGTTAACACGGAAATATTAGAAACAGGTGTTCGATAAAGAATGTCTTTAACGTAGCCCCACAAAAAGAAATACTGTGGAGTTACGCGGAAAACAAGGTATTGGTCCTCCAAGACCAATCCATCGTTCCGGAAACATTCTATCAAGTATTGATACTAGAAAAAATTGTTAGATTTCTTCACTCCTTTGCCGAAAACTACATTTCATTTGACATGTTCATATTTTTATTATTAATGCATAGAATAATAAAGATCTTTCTCGCACACGCTGTATTATCGAAAGTATTTTAGGGAAAGTACTTTCAGATCTGTTAAAATTTTCAAACCACACCTCCTAGATCTCTTACTCACCTGCACATAATAACACCAGTTTAGTAGGTTGTGCTATCGTTTGTAATACCAAGGAGCAACGTACGATGAGTACGCCGCTCCATAGCTGGGGTACACGTAGTCATAGGCGTATCCGTAGGCTGGCGCGTAGTAAGGCCAGTACAAAGGCAGAGAGATGGCGACGGTGAGAACTGAAGCAAGTAGCAAAAGAAGAGCCTAAAAAATTTTTAAAAAAGGATAAATGAAGTGTTTAGTGTAGACTCGATGTTAAAAACAAGTGACACAGTCAAGTATTTTGGCAAAATATGGGTGATCAAAGGAAAGTGAACAGTAAAGATTAATCTTCGATCAATATCTTTGATTTATTTTGCAAAAAAAAAAATCTGTATTTAAATAACTAAATTGTCCTCTTTTGTTAGGATACAACTGTCTGCGAATACCCGTAATAATCACGACCAAACTCGTAAGTGTCATATAGTTAATCGATAAGGGAATCAAGCATATAGATTAGCCCTATAGCCGTGAATATGAATACTAACAAAAGTGGAAAAACTCGAAACAGTGTTATACAGTACAAATAGATATGTATGATGAATACAATTGTCTATGGATACCCATGAGTACTAATTTACACTCATTTAAGGCATAAAATTAATCAATATGCGAATTAAGCCAAAGTGTATTGAAGATGAATGAATAACAAAAATGGTAACCTGACAATGTGGTGGTTCTATGATCTGGGTATCGTATGATTTGGTGTATATAGATATATATATTAGAAGTAAAGTTGTCTGCAATGCCCTTGATTATCACAACTTACACTCATAAAAGTTAGAAAATTAATTGAAATGTGAATTAAGCCAAATTGCCGAGATGATGAATTTCTAAAAGTAATATATATATATACCTAAGGAATACAGTTGTCTGTGAATACCACTGTCACAAAACCTTGGCCACTGTCACAAAAAACTAATTTAGTAAATGAAAACAAATACTTTGAAATACTAATGACACTAATATTTAATATCCCTTTACGTGAATGATGAATAACAAACATTAAGATAAATGATGATTAAGAATCATTTAAACAACAAATAGGAATTACATTCTGATTAATCAACATATGCACACTATTATATGTATTATATATATATATATATATATATATATATATATATATACAATAGAGAGAGGGGGGATTTTTTTTTTTTTAAAGCGGAGGCACTTGTCGTGTAGACATTCACCACAGTTTTCTGACCATTTTATTATTGGGGGAACCATATAGGAGGACCAGCATTACACCCCTATGAAGGGATGACACAAACGGAGGAATTGGCGCGACGCCGGGATTCGATCCGAGCACCCTCACCACCGAAAGCCAGCGCGCTATACCACAGGGACATCACAAGGTCGGGGTAAAACTATAAGTGGGTAGATAGATAGTTTTCCAATACAAATTTAAGAAAATTTGAAAAATAGCTTAAATAAAATGAAAACTTTTTAAAAAATACCGTTTTGGGGAGAAAACATAAAACTTTTACATTAGATTAAATTTTTAATCCCCTGTAAAAATTTGAACTTTTTTATTCCAAGAAATTAGTCAGTTTTTTTCAAAGAGCTCTTTTATCCTTTACATCGCTTCGTACACGCATCGTAACGCTTATTATATCTTTTACACTTTATGTTATTTAATTGCATATTTTCAATATTTTCTTTTTCTACTACTTTTTAATCCATTATATTTAATTTGCAATCAAATATACAATAATGTTGTTTTCATGTGTGTGTAGAGAAGGAATTACAGAGTAATTCGCTGTAAGAAGCTATTATAAAAATGTGTAAATGAAGATAAACACTGATACAGTCGTAAGTTGACTTCAGGTTAGCTGCTATGATTATACCTGCATAAAGTTTATCTCTAACAGTTGTCTACATACATCAAATAAATAATCCTTTAGACAAGGCATCTTTGATTGAACTTATTCAAATATTAAGATTTTCCTTTTGAGTAGGTGGCTACACCTAGCATGTAACATTGCATAATAGTAATGTGTATGCCCTTAGTTATCTCATGTGTGAGCGGTATCATTGCCTTATAAGCAGATATTTCACGTTTTCTTATCAAAAAGCACTAGCGCCATCTATGAAGTAATTCCAAAATATTCACACTCACCAAGACCTTCATTGTAGGATTGTTGCAAAAAGCCCTAAAGTTCTCCAAACCAAACCAAATGATGTGCACGAAAGCAGATATGCGACATACAGAGCACCCAGTGCTATACCCTTATATACATTTTACTTGCCCTTGAGATCAAATAACTCGCCCGTACATAGTTTCTGACATCACTGCCTAAGGTATTCCATCAAGCAAGGTTCATCTCGACAGTTCCAAAGTGCCATAAATTTACATTCTGCGGGGGAAACCCAGCATGGCCGACTGTCATTTCAATACTTGAGCATTCCTCAAAATTTTTTCGCACGCTCGTTGGATTATAATGTCTTTCCCATTCTCGAGACAATGTGTGCTTCCAGATATTAGCGATTTTCCATTGTTTTTAGAGGCCATGTCGTCTTTATTTATTAGAGTCAAAACAGCAGCGGGGATTTAGCCAGTTGTATGCGATTTCGAAAACGAAAAAAAAATTTGCGAAATTCCTTTTTCGTTTTGTAATACAAAATTATTAAAAGGTTCGTGACGTCACATTTGTTAGGCTTGTAATGAAATAATTCGTGGTTCGTTCACAGTGAGTGTTTTAGGGGTTCGGAATGGCCCTTTCGTGCTTGACTGGATATGTAAAATGATCCATTAGGCAGAACTGCATTGTCAAGAAAGTGCTATGAAATACGCTGCATAAAAAAGAAATATCTCAGCACATTTGACGTATATTTCAGTAATATTTCACCGTAACCTGTGAGCGCATCATGTCAGAATTTAAGCTGAATCCTACTGCATTCGTCTACTAACGCCTCAGTGATTGATAGGATAATATTTTTTATTAATTTGAAGCAATTTTCTTGACAGCCAAATAATCCCAAGCAATTTTTGATTGATAATGCTGAAAATATAGTAAACTTATTAAAGGTATCTGCACTCGAAATATTTTGGGTATCCTGTCATTGAGTTTACACAGTTTGATTTCCCTCCCTCATCTATTAATAAAATCTACTAAAATTTGCAAATTATCAATGAAAAATACTTTCAAAATAGTAATATAAATCAAATTTATGTCTTATAATAAAACCTTTCAATTTCCCACCGCATTCAAGACTACCCCAGAACACATAACTTTTCAAAATAAGTTTTCTAAAGTAGAAATTTCTAATTTTGCGATGATCTGGCATACAAGCGAACCAATCTCATCATAAAAATAGCTCTTTTGTACAGATAATGAACAAAAAACTGCGTATTTTACAGAAAAATGTGTCTTTTTGGAATTTCAATAAATCTTTCTGAAGAGGACTTAGAAATCAATTTAAAGCTATAAACACAAATGCTGTCTGCTTTCTTGCATTTAAGATAAATTTATCTTCAGTTCACGTTTAAAGACCCCCATGATCTATTAAATATTTTTGCTTTTCGGCGCACAGGCAATGTAATACTCAATCTCTTGAACGGATTCAATCAAACTATCATATCAGTTTAAATTTTTAATTGCAGGGGAACTTGTACCTCGGACCTATTTCGATGTTACAAAATTTTTTTCATCCATGTAGTGCATAAAAAATAAATCAGTACTGCTTTTTGATACTTCAGAATGTAAGTGTTAACCTGTAATTTCATTCATTTTTTTCACGTGAATTATTTTCATGTTTTGGGGACAATTTAGAATTAAAGCTGTTGTACTTTGATCCTAGTGATTTTTATTTTTCTTACGCAATTCAAAAGTATAAATTTCACCCTTACCCAAACCTGAATTAGAAGTCTAAGAAAAAATCAGGTAAGTAGATCAATTAAACTTTATATAAATACCACAGATAAATATAAAAATGAAACATCGGTCTCTCGGTTAAAAGCTGTAGCTCTGACAAGCTTGTCGCTTCCAATTTTCTCAAAATTTTGTCCTCAAATTTTTTTCGAAACACTCAAAACCAAAATTCCCCCACCATCTGATTTCCATCCCAGGATTTATCATATTTTTTCTTACTGTCTTTTATAAATTGCCAGGCTAACGGGCGAACTTGTTTTAAATTTAACCCAAAATGAAGTTCACCATCTCTTTGGATTTATCTGATTGATCCTCTTCATTAGTAAAAACTTGTTTCACATTGTTATTATGGAAATGGGAAAAAGGTACTCATTCCTGATCCTAAAATTTTTTCGCGTGCCTAATTATAGTAGATTCAGACAGACTGAAAATATTTAGCAGCTCATTAAATTGAATTTTTTTTTATTGAGAACTATAACTTTCTCTATATCTTCTTTTTCTATATCCTTCCTCTTAACACCAGAAGCACTCCGAAGGAATTATTCTCAATAGGGGAACCAATAAAAAAGAAATACAAATAAAATATAAATTAACTAGGAGTTTGCACCTTGGACCTAAGACTAAGGTAAAAAAAAAAAATTCAGGTAGTCTCTTCTAACGAAACTACCGCGGGTTATTAACGTAGGATTACATACCGTTGCTTACCATTTTTGTACGTATTGTGACATTGTCTCAATTACTACACAAAATTAGTACTTATATAAGTATGTGATGCCACTTTTCTACCCCTCAACATGTCATCTATCTGCGAACTGTTGATATGGGCGGTCTCATAAACTCTTCGACAAGAGGCCATAAAGTTCTTGTAATGTGCGGTTTTAACGTTATAGAACGCATAAATCCCAGAGTGGTTCGAGGGCTCTTCAGATTTTGACACTACAGTGACGGCTGGAATCTCATAAACTTCGAACACTTACCAGCACTTCAAATGCCATAGAAATCCCTTTAAATTCGCCGGCAGTATAAAGTTAGATTTCAAGAGTCCACGGGGGTAGAGCTGTTTTTTTAGGGCAGAGAGACGGATGCTCTCCTGAGGTCGGAGGCCTTTATAGGCCAGAGCTGTCTTTGAACCTGAAGACAACCTGATGATCTAATTATATATTCTAACTCGCTGTACATACTTGCTTTAAATGTAGAAGTTGTAGTATGTTTACGTATCGTAGTAAAATAGTTGAAGCGACAGGCTTGTCTTGTACGGTACAGTATATATGTATGTATGGGTTAAGTATATATGTATCTATATGTACGTATGTATATCAGGATGTCCCATAATGATTGGGACAAATTTTAAGGGGAGGTAGGGCATGTCAAAAGGATTCAAAATTGCATAGCAACCCATGGTCGCAAACATCATGGGAAAGTGGTATCAGAGGTACAAGAAATGAAGGAATACAAGACAGAGATTATCAGAAATATTTATTGCTCAAAAATATTACATATGCTGGGGTAGATGATACCATTTGAAAAGGTTACAAAAGATGCTCAAAGTTTCCACCATTACAAGAGATGCAACCGTTATAGCGACGAACCATGGATTAACGGACACGTTCGAAAACACATAGATTTGCTTGGATATCTGCAGCAGCGCAAACAATTATTGCAACCAGATCCATTTCAGACTCGACAGGCGTTTCATACACAGCACATTTAAGTGCACTCCAAAGAAAGTAATCCAGGCTGCTTAAATCCGGAGAGCGTGGGGGCCAGGCAACCGGTCCGCCACGCCCAATCCACTGTTGACCAAATGAAGCACTCAAGTGGCTCCGAACACATCTTCCATAATGGGAAGGTGCCCCATCATGTTGAAACCACATGTTTCTTCTCATATTTTGCGGCACAGACTGGAGTAAACCTGGTAAAACCTCTTCCAAAAAGATGAGATACTTTGCAGATGTCAAAGGTGATGGTAACAGGTAAGGCCCGACTAAGTAGGCACCGACCAAACCAGCCCAAACATTCACTGAAAAGCGATGATGGGCATCATGCAGTCTCACTCCGTGAGGGTTCTCGTGAGCCCATAAATGCACATTTTGTTGGTTAAACACACCATCTCACGTGAAATATGACTCATCCGTGAACAAAACGTAAGATCGAAAATTTACATCTTGGCCACATTGGCCAAGATACCACTGCGCAAAACGCACACGTGCAGGATGATCTGAGGGGAGCAGTGCCTGTACCCTTTGAAGATGATATGAGTATAAGGATTCGGCTTACAAAACACGATGTACAGTATTCCGAGATCGTCTTAGGCCAGCAGCGATGGCACGTATGCTGGTACTCGGATTCCTCTCTACGGCATCCAGCACATTCTGTTCCATGGAGGGCGTACGAGACACTCGTGGCCTACCCTCACTCTTCCTACTACCTCTGAATGAACCATATTCACACAAATTGTAATGGACATTCGAAAACACACGGCTCTCCGGTATACCTCGCTGTGGGAACCGTTCGCGATACACCCGTTGAGCTGCTCGTGCATTGCAATCGGCCTGTCCATACACTAAATGCATGTCTGCTAGCTCCTTATTCGAATAATGTTGCATGCTCTTAAGGCGACTATTGCTCGAATGGCGAAAAATCAGATTTTTCTCCTCGGGATCTTTCCACTCCAACACCACCTAGCGGCGTACGCTGACGTTTCCGACCATGGGTTGCTATGCAATTTTGAATTCTTTTGACATGCCCTACCTCCCCTTAAAATTTCTCCCAATCATTATTGGACACCCTGTATATACATATATGTATGTCAAAATTTTGACACATCTTGGTAATTTTTTGTTTAACTGTTTACTGTTTGTCCAAGCGATAGACTGCGTTTGGCGCGCTGCCAAAATTATAACTCGCAAAGACGACAGACGGACGGTTTTAGAGTCTGAAAGTTTCCTTTCCGGAGGACCGTTATGGAGGAACGTAATCCTATGTTAAAAAAGAATTCCCAGTCCGAGGTACAACAGATTCTCACTCCAAACAGTTGTTTATTTCTTCAACTTGGATGCTACGCTAAAGTCATGATTTTGTTACTGATATGTATCTAACAGGTGACAAATTTAAGAATGAGATTCGTATTAAAATTCTATTAAAGATCTCTAAAGGCTATTATCGTTTGATATTTATTTTAAAATGCTATTAAATTCTCAAGAGAAAACAAAGTTAAAACATCAAAATATTTGCTTTTAGCCCACGAGATTTAACAGAGGAGGTAAACAGTTAAGCTGAAATGAGGAGGTATTTTATACTAGGTATGTAAAGAGTCGGAATGTGAAAACACCAGAAACCTAAATTGTTAAGGGGCCACCCAGCTTGCGTGGACAAGCAAATTTACAGTCCGACATTTTTATAACGCCAGATTTACGGTACCATAAAAAACGTAGAAATTAAGTTGTCAACGGCCGTATATCTGAGGTCGGAGGTCAAGTAGATTTGGGGCCGTCTGATGGGAAGTTTTACCAGACACAATCGGCGCCAGAACTTATGTAATTGCGAAAGGCAAGGGGCAAGAATAACCTATGAGAGCTAATCTCACCCGCCCCCACTATAAACGAGGGAGTGGCGAGCGAATAGGGATCGAGGGCGCGAGAACCAATGAGACGAGGTTGGAGAAGAATATATACAAGATGATGAGACATTTGAGGAGAGAGCGCCATTGAAAAAAAGATGATAAAACATTAAGCTGCCACCGGGCCGACGAGAGCCCTAATTTACGAAACTCAACAAAAAAAATAAGCTGCCACAGGGCTGAGAAGAGACCCACTTTATACTATTAGAAGTAAGACGCCGGTCCTACGCAAACTACATAATACGTACGGATTGACCAGCGTTAGCTCCAGACGCGAAATAGAAATAATCAGCGACGTGAAGTTACAGAAGCAGCGATTGCCCATAGATGTCTACGTAGTGCCGAGGGAGAAGAGACGATACTACCGTTAAGCTTAAGCCGATACCAGAGAGATACGCACCGTCGCCTAACGATTTGGACACCCAGACGACCGCCCATCAGTGCTGATCGACCCGCATATCGGAAGAGAAGGTACCCGTGCTGAGCAACATTACTTGAAGGTATAAGCATCAGTGCCTATCGATTCGGACACCCAGAAGACCGCCCACCAGTGCTGACCGACCCGCATAGTGTAAGAGAAGGTACCTGTGCTGAGCAACATCCGAGGAGTCTTCATAAGTGATCTTCGACATAAAAAGACCCCGAACTCTTCAGTCCCAATAGAGTGAACTGGATTAATAGGACGGTGATACACCGCGACGCTACATTGAATAAACCGTATCCGCGAACTCTGTGAACACTGTGTGAACTTTGTGTACTACTGTGGACCAGCGATATCGGTGAATTCGATGTAGACGGCTGCGACAAATGGGTGAGCATTTTGTATAATATTAATTCACATACCGCCTCTTTACATAATCGCCTCTAACCCGCCAGGGCCGGCGACATCGTATGATTTAAAATAGAGTGATCGGATAATACTGTATATATATATATGTATAAATTCCTAGCATTACTAATGTTTCAGCGTTATGCTCAGTGTTACAAGTTTGAATGTATATAGATATGTATAAATAAAGTGTATATATGTATAATTGTGAGATTTATAGATTTAGTGGACTGTAAATGATTTTAAAAGATTTATTTTGACTTAAAACAAAATAATTACAATACTTGCACATTTAATAGAATACACTTGCGATTAATAGAATATAAGGAATGGATCAACGCTGGGAAAATGAAAACCCAGATAGCTTAAAGAATTGAATCATGAATTGACTTACATAAAGGAATGATGAATTGCTTCACTTCCCAGCCATGTTCCAAACCTTTCACTTAAAGTAAATTACATCAAAAAGGGAATAAGCAAGCAGAAGCCCTGCTCGCATCACGTACATAAGAATGTTTTTGTCAACAACAACAGTTCATGTTTACACATATCGTTTCAAAATAAGAAATCTCTGGATCTGTGCTGCCATCTATGAACGCGGGCTGCTACTACAGGACGGAACATCCTCCGGGGCGGGCAGTAGCACAGTGACTTTAGAAATTGGCCTCTTGACATCACCAGAAGTAGTTTTGATGGAAACAACTCTTACACAGCCATCTGCTCCTGGGAAACACTGAATCACACGTCCAAGAAGCCACTTTAATGGAGGAAGTTGTGGCTCATGGATTGCCACCAAATCTCCAATCTGAAGATTCTGACGTTGGAGGCTCCAAGCCTTTGGTCTTTGCTGGAGTTGAATTAAGTAATCCCGAGACCATCGGTCCCAAAATTCAATTCGCATTTTTTGCAAAAGTTTCCATCTGTCACTTAAACTGATGGTGCAATTTGGAGTTTCAGGAATGTCCAGCAAAGAGCTGCCGATTATGAAATGCCCTGGTGTGAGAGCACTTAACTCCGAAGGGTCAGAAGACATAGGCACTAATGGTCGAGAGTTCAAACACGACTCAATTTGACAAAGAAAGGTTGACAGTTCTTCGAAATTGAGAACTGCAGATTTACTGGCTTTCACTAGTAAGTGTTTAGCGCTTTTCACGGCTGATTCCCAGATGCCTCCGAAGTTCGGTGAATATGGTGGGATAAAATGCCAATTTATCTCATGAAAGGATGTAAAATGCATTACTTCTTCGGATTTCAATTTGCAGAACAAAGTTTTCAGCTCATTGGAAAGTCCAACAAAGTTCTTTCCGTTGTCGGAATAAATATCCGAGGGTAAGCCTCTACGGCTGATGAAACGTTTCAAGCACGCGAGTAGAGCTTGAGTTGAAAGATCGGATACAGCCTCTAAGTGCACAGCTTTAGTACACATGCAGATGATAACACATATGTATGATTTCATTTTGGCTTTACTTCTGGTGAGATTTGGTTTGGTTGTGACTGGTCCACAGAAATCAATTCCTATTTTCTGAAAGCAACGTGATGGATTGATTCTTTCAGATGGTAAATCGGCCATAATCTGCTGGCAGGATGCAGCACGCAATTTTTTACAAAGAACACATCGGTGGATCACTTGCCTCACCTTGGATCGTCCGCTCGTGAACCAAAATTTTTGACGTATGAGAGCTAACGTTAACTGTGGACCTGCATGAAAATGCTTCTGATGGTAATACTCAATGATCAAATCCGTAATTAGGTTTTCCTTGGGTAGCAATATTGGATATTTTTGATCATGAGTCAGATTTTGCTGTCTGAACAGTCTTCCGCCTACTCTAAGGATGTTTGATTCGTCGAGAAAAACATTAAGAGTCAACAGCTTGCTTGAAGTAGGCAATGGTGATTTCTGTTGGAGTAATTTAATCTCGTTTGAAAATTCCTTCATCTGCAACAGTCTAACTATGAGCAGGAGAGAAGACTTGATTTCATTGGCAGTCAAGTGTTCAGTGAGGCGTTCATTAGGGTGTCTACAGTTGTGCATGAATCTTAAACAATAGGCGATGACATTTATCAATTTGGTGTATGATGAGAACTTAAGCAGAAATTCAGGGATCTCTTTCTCTACCGCGGTATGGACCAACACCTCTTCGGCTCCATCAGAGAATGAATCTTGACTAAAGGGGGGATAAGAAGAATTATCCCACAATCTGGACGGGCCAGACCACCAAAGATCATGATGAAGCAATTTTTCAGGAAGGATTCCTCTGGAAGCGCAATCTGCCGGATTCCACTTTCCTGTAATATGGTGCCACTGAGCCTTTGGAACTAGAGATTTGATTTTGTGCACGCGATTGGATACGAATTGGTTACCCTTCAGTGGTGGGGAATGAATCCAACATAAGGCAATTTGAGAATCTAACCATAGATGGACATCTTCAAGGTTAATCGGTAGAGAATCTATCACTGTCAAGGTAAGCTGTGATAACAATAATGCTGCTGAAAGTTCAAGCCTAGGCAAAGTGACCATAGATAATGGAGCCACCTTTGTCTTTGCAGCTAAGAGATGAGAGGAATTACCAAAAGGACTTAGTTTTACCAGATAGAGGACTGCTGCATATGCCTTCAGCGATGCATCAGCAAATCCATGCAACTGAATTTGAGTAGTTGCGCTTTCATCCATACTTATAAACCTCGGAATTCTAATGGCTTTCAGACAATCAATTTGATTTAGAAAACTTTCCCATACCTTCAAAATTTCTGGAGGTATTTCATCTTCCCAAGACAACTTATCTTTCCAAAGTTCTTGCATTAAAATTTTGAGTATGACTGTAGATGGTGACAATAGACCTAACGGATCGAATGTTCTTGCAATAAACGAGAGTAAATCTCGCTTTGTTTTAACTTCGGTTGTTCTCGCTATGTGTAGCTGTATCGTGTCTTCAGAAGAATTCCATGTCAGACCTAATAATTTTACAACTTGTTCATTTTCAATTTTCCCGTTTGAATGGATGAGTCTTCTTTCTTCTGTTACATGTTCAATTGCTTCTGGACAGTTTGAAGCCCATTTTCTCAGTGTAAATCCGCCACTTTCCATAATCTGATTTATTTCATAGACGAGTCTTGATGCCTCCTCGGGCGAAGAAGCGCCACACAAGAGATCATCCATGTAGAAGTTCTCCCTAATTATCTCAGAAATGCGGGGATTTTCTGTCTGGGAGTCTTCAGCGAGTTTATGGAGAGTTTTAATCGCCAAGTAAGGAGCACAAGCTGTCCCGTAGGTGACAGTGCGCAAACGATATGTGGAGATCGGTTGTTGCTCTTCAAATCTCCAAACTATTCTTTGGTAATCTCTGTGGGAAGCAGTTACCAGAATCTGGCGGAACATTTTTTCGACGTCTGCTGACAAGGCTATTCGATATGATCGAAAGTTTATGAGGATCTTGAATATCTCTGGGAGTAGCTTAGGACCGACCTCAAGGAAATCATTTAGGGAATTTCCACTTGAATCTTTACTGGATGCATCGAAAACAACACGAAGCTTTGTTGTTAGGCTTTCCTCTTTTAAAACACCGTGATGAGGTAGGAAAGCTTGATTTAGAACCTCTTCTTCATATTCTGGGACGATTTCCATATGGTTTAGTGAGAGGTATTCTTTCATGAATTCACAGTACTTCGTTTTGAATTCTGGGTTCTTTCTGAATTTTGCTTCTAAATATTGGAAGCGCTTCAAAGCTTGAAATTTTGAATCGCCGAGAACCGGAATAGATTTGAATGGTAAGTTCACAACGTATCTTCCAGTACAGTCTCGCTTCACATTTTTTTGGAATTTGTCATTTATCGGATCAATGACTGATGATTCTGGAACTGATTCCATTTGCCAAAATTTCTGTAGTGAAGAATTGAGTTCGCTGTCGATTATAGAATGACAACTGAAAATCTCTTCCCTTACTGGCATTGAATAGATGGGGCCAGATAGCAACCATCCTAGCTTAGATTTCATAGCACAAGGCGTTCCCTTTGGACCAATGATTTTCTCACCAGAAATAATTTGGATGAATAAGTCTGCTCCAATCAAAACTTCAACAGGAGATGAGATGTGAAAGTTCGGATCAGCAAGGACAAGTCCCTCCAAATGAGGCCACTTAGTGACTTCCATCCGAAAATTGGGTAGGTTCATGGTAATGTTTTTGACGACCAGAGCATTCATCTCAAATGATTCGTCACAGGAGTGTGAATATATCGTCATATTAGTCTCTTTTAAGGATGTTTCTGCAACAGAATTAGTGATTCCTCGAATAATGTGATTTGTATTTCTCACTTTTAAATTAAGTCTTGTTGCTAATGTGGAAGAAATCATGCACCTCTGCGAACCACTATCTATCAGTGCACGACAAGTAATTAAGTCCTGATTTGAAGATTTGATTTTGATCAATGCGGTGCTTAACAAGGTTGTCACTGCTTTTATATGGTTAACAAGGCATGGACTTTCCACTTCATTTACCTGATTTGAATTACTAGCAGTTTCAATATTTTGAATAGGTTTTGGACGATGGAGAAGGGTGTGATGATTTTTATTACAATTTTCTGACTTACACCTAATAGTAATTAAGCATTTTGAGGCCAAATGATTACCTCTTAAACAATTAATGCAAAGCTTATTAGTTTTGACAAATTCCCATCGTTGATCCAATGACATCCCTAGGAAATCTGGACATCTGTACAATGCATGCGAGTTTTTACAAATTATGCAAACTGGTAGTTTCGAAGCTGACGCGGTATTACAAAAGGTGGTCCTTTTTTGAGGTTTGAAATCACCTTTACTAGTTGTTTCTACTTTGAAACATGAATCCTTTACATTTTGAAGACTTCTCGCGTGATTTTCCAAAAAGGCCGAAAATTCCGCAAAGGTTGGAAATTTTCCCTTTTCATTTTTCAATTCCCACTGAGTACGCATATTGCTATCGAGCTTATTTTGAATTGTATAGATCAGAATCAAGTCTACCAATTCATTACATTTAAACCCCAATATATCAAGATTACGTATTGCTTCATTGCACGTGTCCAAGATTTCCAAAAGAGATTTACCATTACAAACTTTGGGGGATTTAATGTTAAAAATTTTACTTAATTGATTATTAGCCAAGAGTTTGTTATCATCGTATCTAGATACTAAAGTTTCCCAAGCTTGTCTGTAGAAGTCCCCAGAAACAGGAAAACCCTTAATCAGTTTTGCTGCGTCCGACTTTACTGATGCAACTAAATACTGGAATTTCGAAAGTGAGGACAGATTTTTATTTGAATCAATTGTCGCAGAAAATATTTCCTTAAAAGTAATCCAATCATCAAGGTTTCCGCCAAAAATTGGAATTTCAAATTTTGGAAGGCGAATATTTTGCGTTTCATTCGAAACTGATTTATCAATGAACTCTGAAGCAGAATTTTCATTAGTACTTCTACTAATAAATCCCTCTATATCAGCACAAGCATTAATTACTTTCTCATTTGCATTTGTGTATTCATTATAAAAAAGATCATTTTCATCGATTAATTCAAATATTAACTCTTCCAAAGATTTTATCAAATTACACAGTTTTGTTTTTATTTCTTTCAAAATAAATGATTTACCCTCCTTGATTAAATCATCAACACGATTAACATATCTGTCAATTTCCTTGATAATGAAATGAAACCTCGTTTCAATCTTTGAATCTTTCTTACCCTTAGCCATATCGAAATCAGAAAATCAAAATGTCTCATATACAAAATTCCACGAATCGAAAATAGCACGTCAACAATTTTTCGCGAATGCTAAAATGCCAAAAATGAAAAATAACAAATGCTAGAAATAAGAATTAAAACATTGCATTTACGTTTGCCTACCGGAAAAGAGTTGGCAAGTAGCCAAAACACTTGCGAGAACGCGGGAATCAACTTTATCCAATATGGCGAACCGAAACGAGCGAGCGATTGAGACACATAATTAAAAGATTCTCTACTGTCACTCCGGGTCGATTAGGACCAAAACTATGTGAGATTTATAGATTTAGTGGACTGTAAATGATTTTAAAAGATTTATTTTGACTTAAAACAAAATAATTACAATACTTGCACATTTAATAGAATACACTTGCGATTAATAGAATATAAGGAATGGATCAACGCTGGGAAAATGAAAACCCAGATAGCTTAAAGAATTGAATCATGAATTGACTTACATAAAGGAATGATGAATTGCTTCACTTCCCAGCCATGTTCCAAACCTTTCACTTAAAGTAAATTACATCAAAAAGGGAATAAGCAAGCAGAAGCCCTGCTCGCATCACGTACATAAGAATGTTTTTGTCAACAACAACAGTTCATGTTTACACATATCGTTTCAAAATAAGAAATCTCTGGATCTGTGCTGCCATCTATGAACGCGGGCTGCTACTACAGGACGGAACAATAATCAGTATCATTCTTGAGAGTTGTGCCCATCTATGTAATTAATTAATTACCGCCCTATTGGCGAACTTACAACCAGTGTACGAGATACGATTTCAGCCGTAGTTAATAACACCAGGTCACGACCCGGTGTTATTACAAGGTACATTAAGGAACTCTGGCATATAAAGGAATTTTGCTTACAACTTACAATAAAAACTAAACAGATAAAGCTTGATACGAACTAGGACCAAAATACATCCGATCCAAGATACAACAAGTTCCCCTATCACATAATTCGAGATAAAAGCGAGTTTGATAATTCAGTTTCGATAACGATAAACACTTTGACAATATTTTACGTATGAAATTACATTCTTGATTTAATAATATTTTATTACCGTTATTTTTTATCTAAGTTACAAAGACTGAACATGTAAATATATAATAAAAACACACTTTAGTTTTTATACGGCAGAAGATAAATTTCTTCTATCACATTCTTTCCTCTTGTTCACAGCATCTGAAACTTATCAAAAAAATTCGTAATGTTTTGATTGATTACAAAAGTGATTTTTGATGTCTAGAGGAAAAAGCCACGCAATTTTATTTAAAGGGCAGATCAAAAATCTTCGAGCATGGTTTTTTTCCCTCAGTGAATCAGAAGTTTCCCAAAAGAATGGGGCAATGCATTTTAATAAATTTGACAACAAAAATATGTCAGTTTATATAATATAAGCAAAATTTGATACTCTCTGTCTAAATCAATATGTCTTTATAAGTTTTTCTGGTTTACGATTGAATTTGATACTAATTTTAAAAACCAAAATCTGGGTTTCGAAAGCTGCCACTAAATTCATAAAACAATGAGTAATTTTTCATAAAAGCTTTCCTTATTGAAGGTTCTTCAATAAGGAACACGAGTTCTACAATATGTTCTATAAAAGGATTTTGCACCATAAAATTAAATTAAATATTTACATTAAATTAGCACCCTAAGGCAGTTACATAATCAAAAAACATAGTTAAACACTGATATTTTTGCTGTGACACAGTATTTTGGAAAGTGTAAAATATTGTTTGATATTTCACCAAAGATCTGAAAAATAAAAACAATATAATAATTACAAGATAAAAAGAACTTTTTATATACCATGTTTTTAAATTTTCTGTTGAATCATATAAACTGGACAATTCTATGCATTAATAAATACTCTTTTAAAATTTTTTTGATGAATTATCCCATCAACTTGAAAGAAAATGAAGTTAATTGGAAGTTAACTTGCGTTTAACTTTTCGTTACCGTCCCGGTCGATAGATGGCTACACCAGTCTACAAAACAGAATTAACTGAAATTGAATACAATTGTGCTTAAAGACGGCAAAAAGCATTACAATAATGCATTGTCATCGTGTTCTGAGCTATTCTAAATGTTTCAAATGTCTAGCTAGTCGGGAAGTCAGTTAAAAATCGATTGCAAGATTTGTAAGGTACAAACACACACATAAACAAACAAGAAAGCAAGTTAATAAAAACATGGTAAAAATACAACGAAAAATGAAATAAAATAAATGCTAAGATAAAAAGAATGCGAATAACAAATAATTTTTAACTCTTTTGGCCTTGATCCATCATAAACTGTTAATATATTAAGTTTTCTTGTTTTAAAAAAAGGAGCATCAAATGTAGTCAGATACCTTGATAGAAACTAGAATTTATCGTGTAAATATAGCACATTTTATGCCTTAGATATATTTTTCATTTCACATCTTTAGCTCTCAGATAATAATAAAAAATTGTTCAGAAAACCAAAAAGCTTTTCTCCGTGCTCTCTTAATGCCTCCTTTATTTACAAGAAAATAAATTAGCATGCCACTTCACTGAACTTACCATAAAAAGAGAAAGAAATTGCTTAGCGTTCAATGTCTTGGAACAGAGGAAAAAAAATTCTTCCAAACTATTAAAATACTTCAGATACCCGACTAAAATGCTCTTGGGGGAATTAAGTAAAAAAAGTGAACAAAAATTTAAAATGCACCATTTTTCATGAAGAAGATAACTTGCAAAGATTTTCTTTTTCTGCGTGTGTGTTAGAGCAGTGGGTTGTGAGGTGGGAATTCATCACATGATACATACACACACACACAAATATATATATATATATATATATATATATATATATATATATATATACAGTCGAACCCCGTTATAACGAACTTCAAGGGACCAAAGGTTTTGTTCGCTATATCCGGTGGTTCGCTATATCCGCACCGTTAAGAAAAATATTAGAGTTCACAAATTGTATAACTCATTAATTGCTATGTGTATTCAATAATAATGTATTGAAAAAATGATTAAATCTATTAAAAATAACCATTAATGATTCACTAATGATTTTAATCGGTTATCTTCTGCTGACGTGATGACGATTTCAAAAACATTTTATGAATTTCTTTGTCCAATACATCGAATGACTCCAACACTCTTTCTTCCACTGTTTATGTAGGCAAAAACTTATTATTGACACGCATCGCTGCTGTAGCATCTGAGATGTTGGGGATTTCGTCATTTATGTGCTCCTCTTCATCAGCTTCAGAATCTTCGATTTCAGAATGATTTATTTTAATTTCTTCCACAATCTCTTAATCAGTCATAATTTCACATGTACTGACTTCATCATCACATGTTTCGAACAATTGCATGTCGCAATCTGAGAATGATGAAATTTTGTGCTTTTCTATCCACATCGCGATAGGTAAATCTTCATCATCATCTTCCTCAACATTCTTTGCTTCTTCAACATTTGTTGTTTCTTCAACATTCTTAAAAAGTTAGACAAAAAATTCAGTAGCTGACTGAAAAAAACAGGTTCGTTATAGCCGATTCTTAAGATTTCGGAGGTTCGCTATAAAAGGATAAATTAGCATTAAATACAATAGAAAAACGGCGGGACCAAAATTTTCGTTCGTTATATCCGGGAGTTCGTTATATACCGGGTTCGCTATAACGGGGTTCGACTGTATATGTGTGTGTGTGTGTTTGTATGTATATATATAAACTCACGGTGCAACAGTCCGATGTGGACCAGGGCCGGCGGTACCCATCTCCGCTTTCGTAGCCATACAGAATATGTCTCAGTCAGGTGGTCAACCTGACGTGGGACCCCAGAATTTAGTTCCCAAGCATGCTTGGTCCTCTGGACCTGTGGGATGGCAGATTGACGCTTTTAACCACTACGACACTATATATATATATATATATATATATATATATATATATATATATATATATATATATATATATATATATATATATATATATATAACATAAAAAAACCTAAATCCCTTTCACGATTCTAAAATCTTCTAAATTTCCTTGGGCGTAGATTAATTTCGTTTCCGATTTAAAGAACAATGACAGCTGCGTAGTGCCCTCTCGAAAATCCCAAATTCTCGCGCATCTTACATAAGGTATCACGTGACCTCTGACACCAGGGTCACGGATAGCCAATCATTACTCTTTTTCATGATCACATGACGAGCCACCTCAAATGTTTATAAAAGACCCTGCGGTCAAGATTCAGAGAGCTTTTGCCAGCCAACACACATCGTAATGACATTCACGAAGCATTAACTAACTTGGGCATAGTTCCTATTAAAATAGCCTTTCTTACTAACAAAAAGACTAACACTACTCTGCCACTCTTTATGGCATCCCTAAAACCCTCTCCTAACAATGATAACCTTACTAAGCTTACTCATATTAATTTCCTTAAAATTAAAATTACTAATTTTGTCAATTCAAGTTTTGCTCAATGCTATACTGTCAGAAGTTTGGCCATTCGAGCACTACCTGCAAATTAACTACTAAGTGCTTACTGTGTAGCGGAGACCATCAGGTCCGCTTATGTCCTATCCGTAACAATCCTTCTAACTTTCTCTGTGCCAACTGTGGGGGAAACCACACAGCTAATTTCACTGGTTGTGAAAGGCACCCTAAGTACATTGCCAATAAAATTAACGTTAAAACCAACTCTCAACCTGCCACTAACTTTATTCTTGCTCCTATTCCTGCCGTTTTGACGTGGAATATGAGTAATAACTCTGTTAATAATACTAACAACCCCGCTTGCCCAGTGGAAAATGCTTCGTCTAACTCCAAAATTATCACGAAAACCCATATTGATCCCAATCTTAATCAAAATGTTAGGACTGCCCCTAAGAAAAAAATCACTATCGAAAAACCTATTTCCAAACACAGCACTCAGCCTGCTAATAGTAATAATAACGTTCCTTGCAATGAAAACAAAAGCGGTCTCTCTGACTTCGCTGAAATCGTAAAATTTATTAAGGTAATAACTCAGATAATTTCCATCAAGGAATTAATAAATCTCATTAAAAATATTGCCGAAGTACTTCGTGCTCCGGGAGAGATGCATCTTAAAATGATAGATATCGTAAAAATCATTTGTGAATTTTTCTGTCCCAACTTGGGTTCGAACCCAGGCCAGGATGTTTCTACCTAATCGTTTTTCTCCCCCCCCCCCCCTCTCCTGTCCTGAGTACTCAAATCGGGTTGGGATTTTCGCTCTCCACTTTTGATGTGTTTTGCGTCTTCATTACTTGCTTAGTTTTTCTTCTATCTCTATTAAATTTAAGTTTTATTCAAGTAATTCTAGCATAATACTTTTAAGCACTGATTCTAAATAACACGTTTGTTACGTGTCTCACTGATGATAGCTACCAGTGAAATCTCCCATCTTTATACTGGAGATAAATCCAGCAGGACCAGGCACTCCAGTTGTACCTAAAATAGCAGTTAGTCAGAGAGCTTTTGTCATTTTGCGTCGCCCCGAGAAGATATGTCAGTTTGCCTAATAAAATATTTAGTTCAACGTAATGATTGCCGTCTTTGCTTCTGGCCTCGACTACTATAATTCTTCTAAGTCTTCGTTGTGACATGGTGGGTCCGTAATCTCTTCGGTCTTCTCGGGTTGGGGGCCTACCATGTTACAAATATATATATATATATATATATATATATATATATATATATACAGTGATACCTCCCTTAACGGACACTCCCGAATAGCGGACACCTCTAATTAACGGACATTTTTACGAGTCCCAGTTTTTTTATATAGGACAATCTATGTTATTCCCTCTGGATAGCGGACACTCCGAATAGCGGACAAGTATTTTTGAAAAACTTTCAATTATTTTGGTAAACATTTCAAAATTATTCTATCAAGCAAGCTAAAAATATATGCTTATGCGTCTTTGCAACGAACAACACCTTATGTTTTAAGGGTGGAAAAGGGTTCGTAGTGGCGGGAAAATTACAAAAAAGCGGCTCACTCTTTTGCAGTATTGCAACATGCTGGGAGACTTCGAAACTCCAGTTATTATTGGAAAAGCTAAGAGGCCTAGATGTTACAAGAACATTGATGTACGAAAATTTAGTGTTTCGTTGAAATCAAATAAGAAAGCGTGGATAACCACTGAGATAATGAGCGATTGGTTGGTGGAGTTAGACAACAAAATGAAAAAACAAAAGGAAAATATCATTATGTTCATGGACAATGGTACTGCCCATCCTGATGATTTAAAGCTCAATACTGTTAATTTAGTTTTCTTGTCTCCTAACACCACTTCGATGCTAGATCCACTTGTTCAGAGAATTATCCGCAGCTTTAAAGTACGATACAGAAAGCTGCTTCTGAGACATGTGCTGTCACAGATTATCTCCTGCAAATCCACAGAAGAGTTGGCAAAATCAGTATCTGTTTTTGGATTTCCTGAACTACGTCAGCCCTTCAAAAGGTGGAACATGGGTGCGTTGTCAATTGTTTTATGAAGGCGGGATTTTTGAGTACAAGCGAAGTGGCAACTGACGGTACTACTGAAAAAAGCGAAAAAATGGATATTTTAGTAGTAATTAAAATAATTTGGCTCCTATGCATTGTATTTTGGGATTATTTAATGCAAAATAAAAGGATTAACCCAAAATTAAATGGTAAAGTAGTAAATAGTTATTATTTTATACCTAATTAATTTTTCGTTTTTAATTAAAATTGCATCCGTAATTTTTAATCAAATGTCAAACAGAAGTGCAAAAACTTTTTTATAAAAAGGATGTCCTCCCCAATAGCGGATACCTCCTAATAACGGACAAAACTTTTGGTCCCGTGACTGTCCGCTTTTCGAAGGTACTACTGTATATATATATATATATATATATATATATATATATATACATACATACATACCTGTATATACGATGGTCGTTCAACAAGTCCGAGCAAAAATAATGAAATAAATGCTGTTGTTTTTAAAGATTAATTTTCATTAATCTTTTCTACAGGACCTCCTTTAATGTCGGATAACTTGCTCCAGCGAATTTTAAGCATTTTTTAACCCCTCCATAAAGTAAGACGTCCTTCTCTGCAAACTAAGCGTTATTTTCCCTAACCACTAGAACTTTGATGCAAATTTCTATCCTGCAAGATTTTTTTTTTCAAATTTGGTATCAAGTAGTATTTCAAGGGAGACAAATTTGGAGACTACGGAGGATGGAGAGCAATTTCGTAGCGTAATTCTGTGAGTATTACCACCGCAATCACAGATGAATGACCAGGAATGAGTATTGTTATGATGGAAAAGTACCTTTTTCTTTCTCTAAACGTGGTCTTCTTGTCTTAAGTGCACCATTTAAGCGATCAAGTAAAAAATGACGGAGAGCAATTTCGTACGTAATTCTGTAAGTTTTACCAAAGCAATCACAGATGAATGACCATGAATATTGTTATGGTGGGAAAGTACCTTTATCTTTTTCTAAATATAGTCTTCTTTTCTGAAGTTCACCATTTAAGCGATCCAGCAGAAAAGGCATAGTCATCTCGGGTGATTGTTTTGCCCTTGTTCAAGCAGCCAGTAAAGATTATACCATCTGCGTCCCAAAAATACTGTGCGCTTTCATAAGTGCAGGTCCGCGTGTGTCAACCTTCGGTTTTGACAGTTCTTTCGTTGCTGGATGGTAATGGTGTATCCCTGTTTCATCAGGTTACGTCTGTTATACGAAACGACGGAAATTTTCATCTGGATTTCACTGAAACAGCTCCAGATTGTGCTTCGAAGGGCTGAACCCCGTTCACGTTTTTGATCGATTGTTAGCAAACGTGGCACCCATCTTACCGACAGCTTTCTCGCATCCAAATAATTATGCTGAATATTATGTGCATGCTGTATTGAGTTTCTGGTAGACTCAGAAATTCCACACACTTTCAATCTTCATTCTTCGTAAAAAATTTCTGACGTAGTGACCTTGTCATCAGGGAGAACGGACTAGAATGTTCAGAGTCACTTGTGCTCATTAATCCTTAACGAAAATCAGCAAACCACTTGTAAATCGTGGTAAACGAAGGTGAAGACAAATCATAATATTTTTCAAACTTGGATTTTGTTTCTGCCACTGCTACGCCGCTTAAAAAGTTATGTTTTATCTACACAAGGAACTCCCTTTTCTCCATTGTGTGAGCATAAGCAAGAGTTTACCAACTAAAAGGTCTGCGAATAGTAGACTTAGCATCGAATCAGTTTACAAAATGACAGCATGCTAAAGGTGATACCGCAACAATTCTAATACAACTGAGCCATATATTGGATTTTGCACGGATTTATCAAATGGTCAAATGACCCTCGTGTGTGTGCATATATATATATATATATATATATATAGATATATTATTTGCTAAAAGCAGAGGTATTACTTCGCAAGATTATAACTCAGAGATATGACATTGGAAATCCATTTGCTAATATCAGGAATAATATGAAATATTCAAATATTGAAATAAGCTACATAAATATACTTCAGGGCAGAAGTAAACTCATTCGAATGAACTCATTTTTATTCTCTTAGATTGAATTTTTAGGCATACAGAATAAACGCAATTGTAACATGCATACTTATGGTTCTTTAGGGGCATTAGGGCAAATGAGACTATATCCCGGTTCATCAGCAATGGGTTGCAATTTCTAAACATCTACAGTCTGTTGCTGGGAAGTTTTTAAGAACTAGAAAGCATTTGGCCCTCAAAAAGTACCCCTTGCGGTGAGAAGTCAAAAATGAGATTTCTGAGTAGATCATCCTCGAATAACTTCGAAATTAAAACGATATAAGCCTGATAAAGCAGTTATATTAACTATAACAATTTTCACTCATAAACTTTAATTATCTTTAGAACACTAGAACTATCAATAGGTAGGATATAATTTAGGAGGCTGTGTTCAGATTTACACGTTGTAATGGTACATTATTTTGGCGACTTAATCCCCACATGCCTAAACTTTGTTAAAAAATGGTCCCTGTTAATTTCATTTTGAAAGATTATTCTTCTAATTAAAAGATAAATTTTTCAAGGACTATTAGAGTTCAGATAGTGAAGATTCTTTCAACTTCGTTCCATTCTTGACCTAAAATTTTGAAAGTGTTTGCTTCTTTATTTATATATATATACAGTAACCACCGCTTGTAGTGATCAGTGGTTATAAGAATCAACCGTTTATAAGAATCAATATCACGAAAACAAAAACAAATGTATTATTTCAATGTTAAAATTTTCGCTTTAAAGAATCAATCCACCGGTTTTAAGAATCAGTTTACACTCTTCGCTTCCCTTTCATTTTTCCAAAAAAGCCACTTAAGGGGAGTGGTCACTTTTAAGTACCTTTAAAAGTATCATTTTTTAGACCTATGTTCGATTGTATGTACTACTCATGATTTTTGCTTGATTTACATGAAATTTTTTGAGTAACTGCCTAACATACTGTTGATTATATATATACAATATTTCAAGGTAATTAAAAAAATAAAATTAATTTTTATGCATGAAAAGTGAATAATTCTTTTAAATCGAACATTTTGCAGTCAACTGTTGTGACCATTCAGTCAAAATAAATTATTAAGGTACAGTAATAATTGTTTACTATATGTGATTACAATACTTCAGGCAAGAATATCCACCAACATTATTCTAAAATAGTATATTAAAACATTTTAGTACGTGCTATTTTTAATTAGAAATTTCAAAAATGACTGAGTAAAAGCTTATAAAAAATTCTTTAAAAAATAAAAATATGTTAAGGTTCAAAAATGTTGGTGGATTTTGTTGCCTGAAGTATTGTAATCACATATAGTAAACAATTATTACTGTACCTTAATAATTTATTTTGACAGAATACGCACAGTAGTTGACTGCAAAATGTTCGATATTTAAAAAAATATTCACTTTTTATGCATAAAAAATAATTTTGTTTTTTCAATTACCTTGAAATATTATATATATATAATAAACAGTATTATAGGCAGTTACTCAAAAAATTTCATGTAAATCAAGCAAAAATCATGAGTAGTACATACAATCGAACATAGGTCTAAAAATGGTACTTTTAAAGGTACGTAAAATTGACCACTCTCCTTAAACCCTCAAAAGGCACGAAATCCTTTCTTTCTTTTTTTTTAAAGGAAGATTGATAAGATGGGATGGAATATAGTCGTAAAATTCATCCCTTTCTTTTTTAGACATAACATAATAATTTCCCCTTAAACGCTTTAGCACAATACTCTCCTATTGCTTGACCCAGGGGAATCTTTACCTGTCCGGGTCCGATTTCACTTTTGTCCACTGACAAACAAAAATAGGGACTCTTTTTTCTCACCTCCCACATCCTGGTCGCACCTTCCTGAACCCTGAAACACATAAATCTTCGGCGAAGTGTCCACTATCACTTAGGCAAACGTGACATTAGTAGATTCAGCACATTATCAAATCGTGAAACGTAAGCTAGAATCTTCGTCTGAGACTATTAGTAGTGATATAGGTATAAACAGCCTCCTAAAAACTTTATTTCGTCAAACTACCATAGAAAACTTTTTCTTGCTCCCTTCCTGTAGTTGAAATATTAAAACTGTTAAGCAGGTATGTGGTTACAAATATTGCATTCTTTTCTTCTCTTACTATAATCATGTGTATCTTCTTATAGGTCTAGAAATTAAGTTGTATTTTTAAAATTATAAAAAATAATTTTAATAAAAGATAATTAACGTAAATTAAAGAGTATTTTATGGTAAATTATCTAATATATCTATATATAGGTGTGTGTGTGCCTGTCCAAAAACCTAAATTTCGGCTATAAGAATCAACCGCTTATAAGAATCAAAAACAGTAATAACAAACGTGATTCTTAGCGGAAATCACTGTATATATATATATATATATATATATGTATATATATATATATATATATATATATATATATATATATATATATATATATATATATATATATATATATATATATACATATATATATATATATATATATATATATATATATATATATATATATTTATATATATATATATATGTATGTATATATATATATGTATGTATATACATATATATATGTATATATATACATATATATATATATATATACATACATATATATATATATACATATATATATATATATATACATACATATATATATATATATATATATATATATATATATATATATATATATATATATATATATATACATATACATATATATATATATATATATATATATATATATATATATTTATATACATATATATATATTATATATATATATATATATATATATATATATATATATATTTATATATATATATATATATATATATATATATATATATATATATATATATATATATATATATATATATATATTCGTTCATTTATTTTATAAACCCTGATTCAAATAAGCAAAAACTGGATCGCTGGCCTGGTACACAAGGGGGAGAATTACAGATCGAAATATTAGTTGCCAAATTTTTCAAGATGTGCAGAGTATCTCATAATCCAGCCTTTTCAACAGTGTTGAAACCCGTCAAAATGACTGATCTGGTAAGTTCTAGTGTTAAGACAAGTCATAATAAAAATGTAGTAAACTCTGTAGAAAAAGAAAAAAAATCCTGTCGGCACTTTTGAATGTAGAGCTAACCTTGAGACAATCCAAAATTGAAATACTTATGAGAAATATACGTAGAAGAAACAAAAGCAGTATACCTAAAATATTGCTCTTTTGTTTTATATATTATTATTCTGTACCATACAAATTTCAATAGCAATTCTCTTTATTCAAATAATAAACAGTATTTATTATTTGAACAAAGAGAATTCTGATCTCCTACACGAAACTGCCTCATCTAATGTGGTAGATTTCCAACAGCGGTGTCTCCGTCTCTTTTAAATATCCTTTCATTTTTATTTTCCTTTTCCTTTATTTTACACTGCATATAAAATTGAAACGCTTTAAAACATTGTTGCAGAAACTTTGATTTGTGGATGGACTGTGTCGTCTCAAAAAATGTTTTAATTCAGTTTTGGTTCACTTCCCTCTATTACAGGACAATGGTGGCTCCAGGGGGGGGGGGGACAGTAGGGGCAATTGTTCCCCTCCACCCAATAAAAGCCCGGCGGGATTTTTTTTTTCATAGCCTAAAATTATATAATCGTAGACCTAATACTAAATGAGTTCAAATTTAAAATGAGACGATGCATATTTCTTATATATATATATATATATATAACCCTAAGGGCCGACGTTGCCCCACCCCCCCAAAAAAAAGATGAAAAACTCTAGTCGGTCACGAGGGGGGTCGCTTTTTAAGAGGTCGCCACGGTTTTGTTCAATTAAAACAACTTTTTAGCGAATTTCACAAATAAAATTTGTCAAAATTTCTTTACCATGAAACTGTACGGCAGTGATGATTTTATATAATTCTGAATTTATTTAATTCTGAATCAATAGTTTATTTAATATTTTATATAATTCCAAATCAATATGGTAGATGCATTATTTTTCTCGAGGCTCTGTTCTGTTTTGTTCTGTTCTGTTCTTGCATTTTACACACCTTTGAGTGAGGGGTGAATGTTTCTTAATGTCCTCCATTTCTTACAAATTTCTTTCAAATTTCTCTTTTGTTAAACTCTTCATTTAATTGGATTATACATTAAATTAGGGAGAATGCATTTTATTTTATTTTATTTGTCTTAAATAGCCTTTTTAAGGAAAATACACTGGGCGTAGGGGAGGAGGGATCGCAGGAATGTAAATGATTGAAAGAAGTCGTGACTCGAAAATCGTTGGGGAACACTTCTCTGTTATAATAACAGAAATCATCCCATGAGCTACCGAGCCAGCCAAAATGTCTAGTATTGACATTGTTAGAAATTATTTGCTATATTAACCAAATTAAAATTCCACCGCTTCCAATTGCAAATTTATAAATCCTAAATACAGCCAGTATAGATATGCTACTTCTCTATTTTCAAACATAAACAGATAAATGTCTCATCAAGAAAGTTAAACTATTTTAAAAAAAGTTCCAAAATGTATCAGTTGATGGGGCTGTAACATTTTGGAACTTTTTTTAATTATGCCAAATCGTTTCCCCCTTCTTCCTGTATATTCAGTTCAAATTTGAAGCCATTCTGATCAGTGGTTCTTTTTTTTTGCAGCCTTTTGAAAGTGGGACTTTAATTATGGAAAACCCAGGGTGTCCATAATTAAAGTCCCACTTTCGTGAAAACACAAAATTTCGTGAGTGTAACTCAGATTTTTTATCAGAGCGTTTACTGTCAGATTACTAGTGAAGCTAAAACGTTCTGTTACGAAAGTTTATTAATGCGAATGTTTTAACTCGCGTCCATAATTCTAAATCTGCTCCTTGATCTTTAATATTTAAAAGAAAAGACGTAAAGCTAATAACTGAATTTTTTTTACCCAAGATTTTCATTTTTCAAAAGCCTTAAAAAATTCAACAAAAAAAAAATCATTCGATCAGAATTTAAAAATACTTGAATATTAAATTACAGACACCAAATGAATTGTATAAAAATATTGAAATTTTAGAACTCTATCTTCTAAATGTATAGTTATAATAGGGCGATGGATTGTGGACAGCGTATTTAACGTCGTGTAAGAATGCGAAAAAGTATCATCCGTCGAGCCGGAGTCGAACCAGCGACCTATGGATATCTGAGTTTTCTACCTCTACAGTCCACCGCTCTGCCAACTGAGCTATCGACGGTTGAAAGTAATTGCCTTATTTACGGTTCGGTAGAAAAGTAACGGAATGGTGCTACTGTCCTCTTTTAATCTCTCCGTGTTTACTTACATAAACAAAACAAAAAAATGTTATTGAGTGATTGCGAGGGATCACTCTAGTTTTGCGGCGCCGTCCACCATCTTGGATTTTTTATTTTATCGCCGCGGGTGACTACCGTGTTTTTGGAAATGGAAATAATTTTATCTCCTTATTTCAGAGTTGTTTTCAAAAGTCGGACGTAGCAAAAAAATTTGAGCAAACTTGTCAAAAAATATTTAAAATTAGCTGGACTTTCATGAATATTTCAGACTTAACCAAATTGTAGTCAAATTTTTCAAAGCGTTATCAGAACTTACCGAAGAAATTTAAAGAAAAAATTTATCTCGGCATTTTACTGCTCCCCTTTTTTTTAACTTAGAACGTATTTTATACAAATAAAATTCATACAAGATGTTTTAGAAACATTTTTCTCGGCTTAGAAAATATTTTAATGAAATGAATTTCACGCGTGGTATTTGCTTTCAATGTATGAGAAAACTAGCTGAATACCCGTGCTTCGTTACGGAGTAACGATTCAAATTAAATACAACATACAACGGTCAATGTATGCAACTAATGCCAAATATATATATATATATATATATATTTATTTATAAAAAAATTGTAACGATATTTTTATAGACAAAATGATGTAGGAGAAAATATTCAAATTAAATACAGTGGTCAATGTATGGAATTAATTTGTATGTTTAATATCCATAAAACATACTAATTTGAATAAAATTCTTAAAAAACTTCCATTTCAATTAGTCTGGCAGTTAAATTGTATCTTTTACCGTATTTTAATATTTCTTTTGTCAATTTATTTCGTAGTTATGCACGACGCAAAATTAATTTAAAGTATCACAAAAAGAAAAGAAACCACTTGATCGGAATTTAATAAATTAAATTATAAAAATTAATCTTCCTCCAAAATCAGAAAATGGAGGTAAAGATTCAAAAAAGATTTCATTTTAGAGGAATTTTTATCTTTCTCGTGATATAAATTTTATAACCCCCAGATTATTATTTTAAATGCAGACTAAAAAAGTTACACAAACAGCTTAAAAGTTTAATTTTAAAAAATCTAAGAAGAATTTTTCAAAAATCTTTCTTAGTGCATCCCTGCACTATAAGAAGAATCGCCATGTAAAATTTTAGCCCTTTAGGTCCAGCGATTTGATCTGTGCGTTATCTGTCAGTCAGTCATGAAGCTGTTTTATATACATAGATTACGTCTATTACGGATTATAGGAAGAGATGCGTTTTAAGAAATTTAGAAAATGCTAGAAGAATTTTAAATTTAATGAATGAAATATTAATTATTTAACTTATTGTTACTTTCCTTTTTCAGGGGTCTTTTCAGGAACGAAGGAAAAAATTAGAAAAAATTCGTTTCAATTACATATTTTATTAGATTTAATTTTCGGCTTCTACAAAGTCGTCGGCATACTTGTGATGTCCCCTCATAGGGAGCAGTGTTTTTCTCCTGCATGATGCCCCACAATAAAGTAACGAACAAATTTGCGGTGTGGATGGCTCAATGTTCGAAGGGAAATATATTTGTCGCATTCGAAAAAAAAAAAGAGAGAGAGGTAAAAAGAGAGGAAACAAAAAAAAATTGATTTTCTATAAATATTTTTAAGTTTACGTAACTTTTTTAGTCTCACTCAAAAACATCCTTTTTCTGTATTCTATTTTAAAATACATTTACATTCAAAAAAAAAAATTACGTGTTTGCTAAATTTTCTTTATAATCAAGCTTTTATAGAACAGGTTTAATTTTTAAGAACTGGCTAAACGTATTCTTTCTAGATTTTAAAATCACTATTCGAACACGCTGACGAAAAAAAAATCGAAGCTGGTTTTCAAAAATAATTATTTTATTATTTTTATATATTTTAAAGATTTTGAAAAAAAAAAAAAGTCCAGTTGATAATAAAAAGGGTACGTTAATACCAAGCTCGCTGAAGTTTTGAAAACAGCACTTGACGCCCGTTAACGAGGAAAATATTAATGTAAGTATGGAAAACGCGTACTCAAAAAAAAAAAAAAAAATTCAGGTGGTCTCTTCTAACGAAACTACCGCGGGTTATTACCGTAAGATTACTTACCGTAGCTTACCTCTTTTGTTTATATACATCTATGTATGTGTTATGTATATATGTATCTATATATATATATATATATGTGTGTGTATGTATGCATGTATGTATATATATGTATGTATGTATGTATTTCAAAATTTTGACGCATTTTGGTACTTTTCTGTTTAACTATTTACTGCTTGCCCAACCGATACAGACTGGGTTTGGCGAGCTGCCAAAATTATAACTCACGACGCAGGACATCTGAAATCTTACTTTCTGGAGGACAGTTATGGAGGAACGTAATCCTACGTTAAAACTCATATTCTGATGCTATCCTATCTTAGGACTGTGATCTCTGTTCATCGTAATTTTAGCGAAACACAGATGTTTATCCGTCTATTCGGTAATATGACTAGATCATAAAAAAGTGAATACATGTTGTTGCAGAGTTCAATATTTTTTTTTCCATTTAGAATCGATATTATCCAAGTGCTGTTGATAAGATACTAAGGTGTGAACAAATCTGAAAATTTTGGGAAAAATTGGATTTTAGATCTCATGCACGTGGAGCGATAGCAACAATTTTTTGATTTTCCTGATCATGGTGATAACTTGAAAAAGGCTTTGGAACTGACAATTATAATATAAACTCTAAACGACTATAACCTGAGGCTATGATGCCCCGTGACGTCCCGTTCTTCTAAATCAACGGAAGGTCAAGAGCTTAGGATGCCAAATTGTTATAATTATCGCCAGTATAGCCAACTCGGAAAAAAAACGTTGTCAGGAAAAGAAATCCAAGATGGAAGATGGAAGACGTCCCGAACACTAGAATATCCTTGCTGCAAGAATGAAAAGTTCAGTTATTTGATCGAAAATTTACAATTCAGCAGCTCACAAGTAGTAATGGTATATATTTTAAAAAGAAGTTATGGTCTTATTGTAAGTGGTTACGAGACTGAAACTCGTAAATGTCTGTGCGAGCTGAGTTTGCTTAACATGCTCCGAGTTCAGAGCTATTCTGAAGCGATGAATGTAAGAAGTTTAACTGATTTATTTATTCGGATAAAGGTCAATGATGTTTCAATTCACAGTTTATTTTAATAATATCATCATTTAAAATAAATATTTTCAATTATTAAAATACCAGTCGTTTGGCGCGTATCATTTAACAATGCGCTAAATGTTTACTAAAACATTTGGAGCGTAAAACCTTTATCATCGGAAAAAATTTGCTAGAGGTTACGCAAAACAATGAAAACGTCTTTGAACATTTCTTATACGTTTGCGAAAAAAACACTTGTGTTAACAGTCACGATGAAAAAAATGAGATGAGCCGAAAAAAAGAGCTTTCTTTTGATAAAGTGAAATAGGACTTCTAAAGTAAATATCAAGGTGTGTTTGGATAGTAATAAAAAGAAAGGTGAGTACTTCGAAGTCCCCATATTTTTTCTTCATAATGTTCGCGGAAAATTTTTGTTTATTATTACTGGTATTTTTAAAAAATAAGTACAAAAATGATTTCTACTACTTGATTTAACCTTTTCCTTACAGGGTGGGATAGCATGTATCCCAAGAATATGGGCTCACAAATGAATATATATATATATATATATATATATATATATATATATATATATATATATATATATATATACGTGTGTGTGTGTCTGATAAAATTTTTAACCACCTCTAATCTTTAATCGCCCGTAATAAGAATTTTCTTTCTATATGGTAACCTCTCCGTACTTTACCTCTTTCCAATACTAATTTGGCCAATATTACCTACCTTGCCAATTTCCGGCAACCCGTTTACAGCTACTTCAGTATGCTCGCCAGAAGAGAGTTGGATGCCGTTTAGTAAGGTTTTGTTTTGCTGGAATAAATTGCATTTGTTCGTTGAATTCGAATCGTATTCATTTCGGCCTCGATGTGTGTTCAATCAGGAGATCACCATTCGGGCCATTTTATATATATACACATATATATACACATATACCCACATATATATATATATATATATGTGTGTGTGTGTGTGTGTGTGTGTGTGTGTGTGTGTGTGTGTGTGTGTTAGTTATATACATATATACATACACACACACACACATATATATATATATATATACATACACTACTGGCCACTGTAAATGCAACACCCTGAAGGAAACATGCAAATAACATGAAATTTACAACATGCATTAGCGGAGGTGAGATATGCAAATGATTAGAATTTCAGCGCAGACGCACATCACGCGTGCCTGTGGCGCCACTTCAAAGCGCTATTTAAGGCTTGGAGATTTCGACGATTTCAAGTTCGGCAATTGTGTTTTTCTTGTGGTTTTTTCAAAAAAAAGATCAATTATGCCTCGTCGAAAACAGCGATCATCTTTTGATCAAGTATCCGAGTTCGACAGAGGAAGGATAGTGGCCTACCGAGATTGTGGATTATCTTTCAGGGAAATCGGTAGTCGTGTTGGACGAAACCAAACAACTGTAATGCGGATATGTGATCGTTGGATGCAGGAGGGTACGACGGACCGGCTTGTTCGATCGCATCCACCTCAGCGCATCACTTCACGTGATGACAGGCAAATTGTGCGCATGACAGTGACGGATCGCTCAGTCACATCACGAACCATAGCACAGCACATGCAGTCTGTAACGCATCATCCAGTGTCCGCGCGTACCATTCAACGCCGTTTACAGCAGAGTGGTCTGTCCGCAAGACGTCCATTGCTTTGTCTACCTTTGACGCAGAACCACAAACGTCTCCGCCGCCAATGGTGCGATGGCAGAAGGATGTGGACGGCAGAATGGAATGAAATTGTCTTTACTGACGAGTCACGCTTCTGTCTGCAACACCACGATGGTCGCATTCGAGTCTGGAGACACCGTGAAGAGAGGATGCTGAACAGCTGCGTTATGCACCGCCACACTGGTCCTGCACCGGGTATTATGGTATGGGGCGGTATTGGATATCACTCTCGCACACCTCTAGTACGCATTGCCGGTACTTTAAACAGCCAGCGCTACATCTCCGAGGTGTTGGAGCCAGTTGTCCTTCCTTACCTTTAGGGCTTGCCCACAGCCATATTTCAACAGGATAATGCGCGACCACACGTGGCACGCATTGTCCAACGGTTCTTCGTCAATCGCCAGATTGAATTGCTTCCCTGGCCGCCTCGCTCTCCGGATCTTTCGCCGATAGAAAACATGTGGTCCATGGTTTCTCTACGATTGACCCCGATTCCATCCCCAGCTGCCACAGCAGATCAACTTTGGCAAAGTGTGGAAGCTGCTTGGTCTGCTGTACCCCAAGAACTCATCCAAAGTCTCTTTGAATCAATGCCGAGGCGTATGGCAGCGGTGATCTCCAACAATGGCGGCTACTCTGGCTACTGATTTTGGCCGGAACCACACTTCACAGAAGTCTATAAATTTAATCATTTGATACTTGGTCAACATGTTATCTACAAAATAAATTTTGTTGTGATATCTCTTGTCTTTCTTGGTGTTGCAATTTGGGTGGCCAGCAGTGTATTTCCAACTTAATGGCCGTTTTTTTCAAAAGGGGTATGAAATTTCCCGTTTTAAGGAGAGAATTGGAAAAATGGGCCCCGTAAGCTAAGGTTAAGGCACAAGAGTCACCAAATGACGATCAAGTCCCAATAAGAAAAAGGCAATTTGTTTGACAGTTTTGATTTTTTTTTTAGCAATTATAAACTGATAGTTAGTGAATATCATGGTCACCGTGATCAACATAGTACATAATCTTAATTTGGTAAAAGTGTAAAGGAAAATTAGTACTCCCAATGACAAGAGAAATTAAAAGAGAATTATATCATTTTTCCACTAACTATTCATTCCCACCTTTAAAGCTGTAACTATTTTTTAGATACCCCAAACATTTTAGTTAATATTGTTAAGTAAAATATCTTTTCCTTCATTTGTAAACAGAAAAGTTGCTACAGAGTTTAATGGTTGCATTTTTTTTGTCCTGTTCATAAAAAGAGAAACTAATCGAAATAATATTTTAAATAACATTCAAACTTTAATGTACTTTCAAAGTGCTCAGCTCATGAATTTGTCCTACATCATAACAAAGCTTATAGAAGAAATAATTTTATTTACATTCTTACAAAGATGTCCAGACATAATACAAGAGAAAGTTTTGGTAAAAATCTTTTATAACATTTAATTTAAGTATTTGTGAATTTAGACTCATATTTTCTGCTGTTCTTCTGTGAAGTTGGGCTGTCGCTGTTTAGTGCCGCAGTTGCAAGCAGGTGTTAAGAGGAAACATACCTGAAAAGTTAAATAAAGATCATTAATTAATATTAGTAATAAAAGAAATTTCAATATTTACTAACTATCATAAAATCTTTTGATGTTGTTAATACTTGTGATTCATAGCTATAAAACCTGACACAAACCTCGGAGTTTCATGATCTAGCCTTTTCTTTTGATAAGATATACTTAAAACTTTTGCTAACTGGATACATATTAGGTTGCATATATCAAATCTTTGCAAAAGTTTTAATTATTTGTATCGATAAAATATTATTTTAAAATTATTTGTTTCAAAACAGAAACAAAAATCAAAGGTGTATGAACATCTTAGCACAATGTAGCACAATGTAGATGGTATTTTACAAAGGGTAGAGTATCTTTCGCATTATGATCTTCAAGGCAAAGCGAGAAAAATGCCGTTATAAAACCTCCTTTCACCGCAGTATCTAGTAAACTGTAAGGGATATGAACACAGTAGCATAAAGTATGCGCTATTTGACAAAGGGTAGAGTATTTTCCGTATCAGTGTTTTGAGGGGAAAACTAAAAAAATCCGAGATAAAATCTCCTTGAGAAGCAGTATCATGGCGGCTCCAAGGAGGGGGCAGTAGGGACAATTGCCCCTACCAAAAAAGCCCAGCGTATTTTTTTTTTCATAGCCTAAAATTATATAATCGTAGATCCAATACAAAATGAGTTTAAATTTAAAATGAGACGATGCTTATTTCTTATATATATATATATATATATATATATATATATATATATATATATATATATATATATATATATAACCCTAAGAGCCGATGTTTCCCTCCCCCCCCCCAAAAAAAAAAAAAAAAAAAAAAAAAAAAAAAAAAAAAAAAAAAAACTCTGGACTGGAGCTGCCCTTGAGCAGTATCCAGTAAAATGTGAGGGTATGAACATATTACACAATTTTAGAGCTATTTGACAAAGGGTAGAGCATCTTCCGTAGCCACAGTATCCAGTAAATTGTAAGGGATATGAACATTGTAGCACAATGTAAGAGCAATTTGACAAAACGTAGAGTATCATCTGTATTAGTGTTTTCAATGGAAAGCTAGAAATACTCCGAGATAAAAACACTTGGCATCACAGTATCGACAGCTGAAAATAAAATTTTGGACTGTTAGAAGTTGCAGTACCTAGTGGTATGATCGTTCCAATACTAATTTACGTGGTTCAGAAAAAAAGAAATCGAAAGTCACTGACAAATGGTCAAAAGCTCTCACATGTCATGTCATGTTTCACTTCATTAAACCTTAACTCCCTCCTTTCAGGAACGGAGTTTGGTTACATCGGTGTTTCATTCAAACATATTGCGAAAATTTTAAGCAATATTACAAAACCTGCTTTCGGGAGATAAAAAATAAACAATCACTCGGATAAATAGCTCAAGACAATTAAAATCAAAAATGTTTATGTTTCTATAGCTTCAGATCTCAGATTGCATCCTAAAATAAGCCACTGCAAGGAAGAAAGCCCAGCTGTTCTTATTTGGTGAAAATGGGCAAGTTGAGCATTACAATAGATATAACGGGTACCACTTTCCCACTTCCAGTTCTGGAAGTGGGAAAGTAAATATAAAGGACTAAAGATCGGTGCTTTGTTAAGCTAAAAATATCTACAAAACTTGACGCCCACATATATGAAGTATGATAGCAGTTCATTTTGAGTTCGGATTGCCCTTTGAAACTCGACCCTTCTCATGTGCCTATACCGAATCCTGCGATGTATATAAGTGTCACCCATGCACCAGACAGTGAGCTGAGCTAACGATCGCTTTCTAAGTTACCCTTACATGTGAGAGATGGATCACAGTTGGTCAACACTTAGAACGAACTAGATTCGTAGTGGTGGCTCGAAAAGTTACATTAGTATGGAAAACTAGTAGATGGTGTAAAAATTGGTTATGGAAAATCCGAGACAGCTCGTACATCGGACTGATAAATGTTTCGGACAAAACGTTGATTTTCCTTTCACTACAGACGAAAAGGAACATGTTGTTTGGGCGTCGTTTTTATCCGCACACAAAAGAAACAGACTACATTTTGTAGTAAACGGACAAACATGATGACCTCAGATGGCAATATATACTAACAGCTTCAATCCACCGTATGTAGTCATCGTCAGATTAGAATGGCGGTAATGATATCAGTGCGCCTAACTAAAAAACGAAGAAAAGCTCAAAATTATAGCCTGAGACGAAAATTTTGGATGCACCCCTAAATTTGCAGTAATAATGTTAATAAACTTTGTCTTAAGACTTCATATTTAAAAAAAGAATAATCTCAGAAAAAGTATCTTTCACAGAGATACATTTAAGTTTGTATTTGTAAGTTTTGGTTTCATTTTTCCTCTTCGGATGACAGAACAATAACGTTGTAACTTTTCAAGATATAAAAAAGACAGAAACAAAACTGCCGTTTGCATCAATGTGATCGAGTCGGGGAGAGACTAACGGTCCGATGTCCCTTCTGTTCACGTACTCGACGAAGAAATAACTGGTTTTTCATGCAGCTTGCTTCACTCTCGCGTGTTTCCAACCCATGCCTCTATGTGTCACACTTGTTATAGATCATCAGCCAAACTGGACATTCCGAAACACTGAACTTAAAATGAGACACTTGTAACAAAAAATATATTACACGAAGCAGGGAGCTCTTTGAAATTTGATTTTTTCAAATAGCGTCGCAAGTAATAATGTGGTGATATACCCGAAAACATTTACATCGAGTACTTGGCATATTGGTAGCCAAATCCGAACTCAAAAAGGAATCTAAGCTGATACAATTACAGTGACTCTCTGAGGCCAACTTGGTTCTAATTTACGATGGTCAATTTTCAGCTGTTTGACGTAATCCTGCCGCATAAATTTCGAACCCAAAACAGTACTTCTCAGAGCAGAATCTTTTATGAAAACTAATATGGCGTATTTTCACCGAAATGTTCATCTTCCCTTTCTCTGATTCTTTCCTGCAACAACTATAACAAGGTTGAAATTAATGAATGCCAGATATCAATCAGCATATTACATTTAAATAATCTGAAATGTAATATTAAGAGAGAGAATGTATCAGTTGTAAATACCATATTACGAATTGTAAGGTATAAAAATGTTAAGATTTTATAAATAATTTTCATAAATAGCCATAGGGCTGAAAAGAAGGCATACTCCTAGTTGTAAAAGCAGTGGGCTGGACGTATATCACCATTATTCTGATTATTATTGTTATCATGTGGATGATTTATAGTTATGCAATGAAAATATAATGAATAATTGTGTCTAAGAACAGCGACTCTCTAGTGTATAATAGCCGATAGGTACGAAAGTATTTTTCTTTTTTTTTTATTCCAGACTTAGTAAATTGGAGTCCTTCCAGATGGCATGCCTGCAATGTGTTTTATTTTATTGCTTCAGCTGGAGGTATTGTTCGCAGCTGTTAGAATTATAAAGCGTGATTTATAAAGCCTTTGCTTGTTTCAAATGTGCTACAAATGAAGTGGCAGTTTTCCCCGTTGTGATTATATATTGCCATCGCTTTGTGTACAGTGTTTGATGTAATACGAAAAATAACTATTTCCTCTGCAGATATCTAATCTTGTCTTGATTCCAACGATTGAAGATTTATTTTTTTTTTCAGGCCACCGTTTTTTTCAGGCCACCGGGGTTTATATATTCTAAATTTTGAAATAATAAAAAAAATGATTAAAATGTACTTATTGTGAAGAAATAATAACGTTAAAATATTAAAATATAGATTTATGGCCATTAACAAAGCGAAACAAAGATAGTTTGGAAACATGTTCTACTACATCTAGCATCTGATTTCGACTCAAACTTCTGTCCATAATCCTTGAAAACATTAAAATTACTGCAATTATTATTATATTTTCTATCCGTACGTCGCGTAAGATACAGAAGCATATTCGATGTAAATTATTCAGATAATGCCAAAATATTCAACCTTCTTAACATTTAAAAGAAAATTTATGAAAATGCATGCAATTTTAAAAACTTTTCCTTCAGATTACGTCTAGATTACGTTTAGATTAGGTACTGAAGATCTACCGTGTCACCCGAAGCACAGCCTTAAGCAATTTAGAAACTATCGCAGGAGAAAAGAATCGGAAATCGTTACATGACCATTATATCCCAAATTTTGTAAGATGCATTAACCCTTCTTCAATGTTTAATACAGTGGTTATGATCACTCGCATTAAAGCTCTGAAAATCATCCACTAGCCATCATTTTCGGACGGTCAGGATGTGAAAAATTTTGCAAGCCACAAAACAGTACCGCTGGCTTAAAAAAAAATTACGAAACGCACGAGTAGCAACACCACTACACTAACGATTGTAACAAGAGATGGAGAAAAGACAGATTTTATGATCCTTTTTCGTTTTTTTACGGAAGCATAATTCAGATTTAGAATGTGTTTTATTTGCTTTGTTTGACTGAGTGCGTGGAAGTTGATATAAATGTAAATTCAACTGAACCGGCTCTGACTGAGAGAGATTCATTTCGTTATAATTTGGAGCGGATTATGTTCTTCAAAACAGGCAGGATTTTCTTCCTTCCTACCTTTCATTAATTAACTTTCTCACAGACGCGAGTTGTTCTTTTTTGAATACAAGACATATTATGAAGTTCAATTTTATTCGTATCATGAAGAAATTCAAGAAATGTATCATCACCAAGAATTCAAACGCCAGGCTTTTATTCGTTCAAGAGTACCAACTGAATACACGCTTCGCACAAACCGCAAAGAAGCCAAGTTGGCTAAACGCTAAAACAATATATATATGTTTTCAATTTGCAACACATCAAATTGATGAGAACCGAATCAAAAAAATAAATCATGAGACAGAAGTCAGGAAAAACAATGTAAGAAAGAATCAAACTTTGTAAATGACACAGATGACCGCGAATACGAGAATAGGAAAAATACTACAGTTATGGGATTTAATAAAACCTGGTGAAATTATCTATTTCCTAGATTTTAAAAGAATGATGTTGTTGTTGCTAAGCGCCCCCCCCCCCCCCCTAGCTAGAAAATGTTAAACCAGGTCCATGAGGTTCTGTCATGTGAGCAAATGAGTGGCAGCAGAATACTGCTCTTCTCCAAGGAAGCTGAAGGGGATACTTAAACAGTCCTAAACAGTCCTAAAGAATGTATACCTCTTCTTAAAAACGGATTGAACCTCCGAAGCAGTTAGGACTTCAAACAGGGGCGAATCTTCTAAAGAATCCTCTAAAGAATCCTAAAAGAATTAAAAATGGAGCATCTAAAACATCTTGCTCTTCTTCCTTGTCCTGTAAAATGGTACTACAGTAGTTGATGCGACGTTATTTCTGCGTAGACCGTGGAAATGATTGTAAGCATAGGGAGACGTAATTTTCGTATTAACGAAATAGATGCGAATAAATGCGAAATTTGGCGATATGAGCGAATATATGGGAATTTTTAATTTTTTTTACTACTCTTCGGTGAAAACTTGGTGATAAACGGCTTTTTAAGCGAAATTAGGTAATAATAGAAATTTATTAACATAATTGATTTTTTATACCATCCACGGTCTTTAACTAAGAAATCTCACTCTTTTGAAATTTGCTTATTACTTATTGCTAAAGACTTAAGGAAAAGAATGTGGAAACTACTACGATGTTAGCTTTTAACTAAGAATTTTGATACTTACCTAACCAAGTACGTAAAATTGTGATGTTTTTAATAAATGCGAAATTTTTTAATATATATATATATATATATATATATATATATATATTTGCGGATAAATGCAAAATTTTATATATTGTAAATTTTTTTTGCGAAATTTACATACCCCTAGCCATTGTATATTTTTACAGTGTCATAAGATCTACTACAGCTGCGTAGTGGCACTCATGACTTTAAATGTCCCTTACCCATACAAATGCAGTGCATTTGGTGTAAGTTCTGTGTTTATTTGACATGCATAGGCGTAGCGTCGGGGGGGCACGGGGGGGCACGTGCCCCCCCAACTGAACTCGAAATTTATTAAAACTTAATAGAGTTCAGTTAAAATCGGAAAATTGTAGAAAACTTTTAAGAAAGTTGGGTTTTTTCCCGCTTTTTCAAACTGTGAAACTGAATATTCCGATTATGTCTTTAGCGTTAACATAGATTTTAACAATGATATAATCCATAACAAAAATTCGATGCTATATTTTTTCCTCGGCTAAAAATCCTTTGCGTTCAGACCACACTCTTTACCCCCTTGGGGTCGTTGAACTTACTCCCCCGCACCCCTTGAAGGAATGCGCTACAAAGGGTCGCTATCAGTGTTCCTGGAAACACGAAGCAGGCGCTGGGTGGAGAATTTTAATGGTTTAGCGGCTGGCCTACACCACACCACTTTCTATATCCACCTCTACCAGTCAGTAATTCTTTGTGTGTTGGTTTCAATTCTTTGTTTACGTGCACGCTTTATCAAATCATTGTTTTTGTACGTTTGAAAATGTCAAAACAGAAATCAGTACTTTCTTTTTTCAAAAAAGTCGATAGCTCGAATAAAAAAATTGATTTGTTAAACCAAGCATAAAATCTAGAAGCAAGTAGTGACAGTAACATTAATAAATGTGCCAAGTCCAACTATGGTGATAATCAGCTGATGCCGATACCATCCTGTTCAACAAATCTCGATGTGGAGGAAAAATGGCCTAGGCCTATGGACGTGGTGGAAAGTAGTGGTAGAGATCCTGCTCTGGGTCTACAATCAGCGGATATTTCTAGGGGTCCATTCCAGCCTGTTGATTGTTTCATGGTAAGCAAAATACAGTTAAAATCTAGACAGTTTAGAAACACGTGGTATTCTGAATTTGGTTGGGTTGAATACAGCCCCATTTTGGATGCTGCATTTTGTTTCTCTTGTCGTATTTTTTGCAAAGATAAAACAGGGCGTGGAGAGGAGTCATTTACTAAAATTGGGGTGACAAACTGGAAAAAAGCATTGGAAAAATTTAGAAAACACGAAAAAAGTGATATGCATCTAAAATCTACCCAATTTCTTAAAGAATACCGAAAATCTGGCAAAACAGTTGCAGACTCTTTGTCTTCAGCACACACTAAAAAAGTTAAAGAAAATCGAAAATATGTAAAATTCATTATTAAAACTATTTTGTTCCTTGGAAAACAAGGTCTTGCCCTAAGAAGACATTGTGAGGGTTCAGTGTCTTTAAATACAGGTAATTTTCAGGAGCTACTTGACCTTAGGTCAAAAGATAAAGGAGAAGATATAATAACACTGATGAATTCATCAATTCATTCATACAGGAGTCCCCAGATACAGAATGAAATTATAGATTGTATAAAAAGTGAAATGATACAATATATCGTGAAAGAGTTAGAAGAGGTTACGGCCTATTCTATAATTTGTGACGAAACAACAGATGTTTCCAGTCGTGAGCAAGTGAGCATATGCATTCGCTACATCACTAACAATGACGAAAATGTCCGAATTAAAGAGAGATTTCTGGGCTTTGTTGATGTTGCAGAAACAACAGGTCAAAACTTACATTCGGTTATTAAAGGGTATATACAGCAAATTGGGATAAATCTTAATAAAATGCGTGGTCAGGCGTATGACGGTGCTAGTCAAATGAGTGGAAAGTTCAATGGCGTAGCTGCAAGGTTTCAGGAAAAAGAGCCTAGGGCATTATACACTCATTGTCATGCCCATTTGTTGGATCTTGCTGTTATGCGGTTTTGTGAAGAAGTAAGACAGTTGCGAAATTGTTTGTCCATAATAAATTCTCTGTATAATATTATCAATGCTTCTGCCAAGAGGTTTTCTATTTTTGAATCTATATGTAAACAAAATGAAGAGGCTAAAAGTAAAAGGCTGATTAGTTTGTCACAAACATGATGGACTGTTCGTCACCGTGCTATAAGGGTTATCTTAAAGCAGCTCCCAGAAGTTTTGGAAGCAATGGAAGTTGTGGCAAGTGACGCTTCCAATAGAAAGGTTGCAGCTGAAGCAGATGGACTAATAAAGCAGGCTAGTAGTTTTGAATTCATCTTCAGCCTTAAACTCATGTACAACGTTCTAAGCCTGACTGACATACTGTCGAAAGAGCTTCAAAGTGAAACGTTAGACATTTCCAAACTGTTCAGTAAAGTTGAAGCTGTTATCGACAGTATAAAACTTCAACGAAATGATCAAGGTTTCATTCACTTATGGAACGAAACAGAAGAACGTTGCAAAGTTTTTTCCACCAAAGGCTTGTATGTTGACAGACTCTCCTTGCTTCGAAAACGGAAGAAACCAAAAAGGTTTGAATATAATGATGCGTCTGAATCTTTTTATCATCACACCTCGGCAGAAGGGCAATGTAAAATAGAAATTTATTTTGCGGGGCTTGACATTGTAGTAAGTAACCTCCAAGCTCGATTTTCTCAGAATGACTGCGACAAAATCAATTCCATTATCCAGCTTTTGTTGGATTGGGATAGCTTAGATGAAACTGTTGTTGGGAAAATCCAACCCTTTTATCAGTTGTCTTTCCTCACAGCTGAAGTTTTTTCACTGCTTCTCTAAAAAAAATTTTATAAAAACAGACAAGAAAAATCCAAACATAAATCTGCAAGAGTTGGCACAGTTTTGCACTAAAAACGGCCTGAAAAACAATGTACCTGAAGTGATACATCTCTTAGAAATTGCTCTTTCATGGCCTATCACAACTACGACCGCAGAGAGGTCATTCTCTACCCTGCGAAGGCTCAAAACTTACTTGAGAAGCACGATGAAAGAAGAACGCTTAAGTGGACTTGCCATAATGGCAATAGAACATGAACTGACGCAGATGTACTCTAGTGAAGAGAAACTGGACTTGCTTGTGGAAAAATTTTCAAGGCATTCTGAAAGAAGACTTTTATTAAATTAAAGAGGGCTGTTATGGCAAAGTACGAGACAAGGTTTACCAATGTGTTAAACAGACATTTAAAATACACTGTAAAAACTTGTAGAACTTGCCTAGAATCATTATTTTATATTTTATTTATTAACTTAAGATTTTTCAAAGTTTCAATATTTGTTGTTTAAGAAAAGAGTTTGTAGTAATAAAAGCACTGATTTTGACTAGAAAGTGATTTAACTTTACCATCCCTGTCCTGTGAGGGAACGTAAAATAAAATATTTTTTGTATTTTGAGTTGAGAGCTAATTATAGCAGAGGTGTGATAGGTTTTTTGCTGAATAATTAAAAATCCAATACAGCAATCAAATAACATTTATATTAAAATGAGTTACGTTTAGGAGATGTTGCTTTCGTAACTTTGTTAAAATGATAGCTTTCACTTAACTTTTTAAGTTGTTTTATTTCACTTTGCTTTTTACCTGTTGAGTACTTTCCGCCGCTAACAATTTAGGCTAACAACTTAGCCGCTAAGGAGAGCTTAGCGGCCGAAAGTACTCAACAGATAAAAGACAAAGGGAAATAAAACAACTTAAAAAGATAAGTAAAACTTAGACTTTATTGGTTATCATGTTTTACAATATCCTCGCAAAATTCATTAATCATGTTGTAGAAAAGCTTTTGGGTCCTCAGATAGCCTAAAAACACGTTTTAGGGCTTTCAATTAAAAAAAATATATATATAAACTTTTATAGAAACTTTTTAATTTGATAAATATTGTTTATTGAAATGTTATTTCCTTATTGAATTAAATTACGACAATTTTTTTATCGTAGTATTACAATATTTATATATTATTTTACTATACAATCATTCCTTCGAATGCGATTGACTGCTTGGTGAAAGGAAAATGTGTTATTGATATTTTGAAATATCGTTTATATTTTGAAATATCGTCTATATTTTGAAATATCGTCGATATTTTGAAATATCGATATTTTTGTGCCGAAATATTATTGATATCGATATTAATAGCCGATATTATCATCGATACTCATATCGATATTTTGCTTTCGATATCCCATCCCTAATTCGTGCCCCCCCAAAATTTAGAAGCACGCTACGCCTATGTTGACATGGCATTAATCAAAACGTATCATTAAATAGCTCATAATAGAAGCACTCGTATAAATACGAAAAATTCTCTTCATTAGGTATGCTTTTCTGTTATGGGCGTAGGAAATAATTTAAGATAATTAATTTTAGCATTTGTTCAACAACTAAAAATGGTGTTCTTTAGGCATATTTTTCTGTAAAAGGACTAATTAATAATTAAAACTACCTTCAGATCTCGTTTTTTTCATAGATTTTTAGTTTTAAAAAATTCTTTTCACTTTTAAAATAATTTTTTAGGTTAGAGTCTTAGGAACGATAAGCAATGAAAACATATTTTTTTAATTTAATAACTATATATATTTATGTGAAATTAGTGAGAAAAGTGTTTTTTCATATTTTCAATTATGAAAAACACAATCAAAAATATTTTTTCACCTGCATATTTATCAGACTCAGAATTGCAATGACATAGATTATAATTTACAGCCTCTTCAAATTTTTTAATTTTTTTTACAAACTATAATTAAAAATACAGTTCCAAAAATGGAAGTTATTACTCTCCAGGTATTAAAATGCTTTCAGATTACTTTTGCTCCACATTGTTTTAAACATCCTAACACAATTTTTATTCAAGTGACAAACAAGTTTTAAAAGCTTCCATTAAAATAAACTCACAGAATATTAAAATAGGAAATAAAAACTGACGGATGTTGAACCGAACATATGAGGCATACCCGCACCAATGAAAAATAATAAAGTCAAGATCCCAAACAACAACGAAAAATGATACTAAACCAAACCAATGAATAGCAAAAATCACAATCAATGTTAAAATGAGAGAGAAAACTGTCTGATCCTTTAGATTTCTACTTCCCGTCCTTTCACAAAAATTTTATGAATTCTCTGGGAAATGCATATTCCTGGAAAAATGTTCACCCAATAATTTCAAACAAAAACAACTTATGTATACAATCCAATTTCTTCTGCTTGAACAAAAACTAAAGATCAATGATGGGAAATCTAAATCATATCTACATCAAGATAGGTGTAAAAATGCACTGCAGCCAATAGCAGCGTTAAGTACAATTATAACGCCATTGTAGACGTAGCAGAGTGGCGCAGTGGAAGCGTGCTGGGCCCATAACCCAGAGGTCCGTGGATCGAAACCACGCTCTGCTAAAATACTTTTTTTCCCTCAATTTTTTTTTAAGTTCGATGAAATTTAGTCCTTTTTTTTTCTTCTCAATTTCAAGTTAGTTGTCAACTTTAAACATTAAACGATTCCCACAAGGAGATTAAAATTTATGAGGTAAATAGTTATTTTTAAATCTTCATTATTAGTTGAAATAAAAATTATAAAAACAAAATTAAACTATGTAAAAAAATAATTATTTTAAGAGTTACTATAGTACAGTCTCATGAATTTGAGGACGTTATGTCCAGAAATAAAATGCTTTATCAGGGCTAGAGTCACCAAATATGGTATATTACACTTCCCTTTTAAAATTTGGAAGATAATGAAATTCAATGAGTATGGTGGTCTTCGAAGTTTGATATTTGTTTTCAAGTAGATACCTTAAAATTATTTATTTCGGTTTATTTATCTTATACGAATTCTGTAATTCGCATTAGAAAATATTTTTTACACACCTTTTACGCTCTCGTTAATTGGAAGTGCATTGTAAAACCATGAAAATTATATAAAAAGTTCGCATATTTAATTGTGTTCCACAACTGAATGGGTTTTTAGCGAGTATGTTCGTCCGTCGATAGCTCAGTTGGCAGAGCGGTGGACTGTAGATATGATAATTTCAGTAATCCATAGGTCGCTGGTTCGACTCCGGCTCGACGGATGTGACTTTTTTTCCCCCATGTGATTTAAGTTACCTTTATCTATATTTACGTTTTTGTTTACCGTTACTCTAATATCTCAATGAATTTGTTTAATTTTTTTATTTAATGTACTCCAATTTCAATAATTTTCGCCTGTATATGCATCAATAGCGAGAAGTAATTATGGACAGCTACTATGCAGTTGTGTCCGTCGATAGCTCAGTTGGCAGAGCGGTGGACTGTAGGGGTATAAACTTCAGAAATCCATAGGTCGCTGGTTCGACTCCGGCTCGACGGAAATGACATTTTTTTTTAAGCCGTCTTTTTAATAAAATACCTTTACTTTTACATTTACTCTTTTGTGCATATTAATATTCTAATATCGCAATGATTTTGTATAATATTTAGTTAAATATACTCCAAATTCCAATAACTTTCATTTGCATTTGCAAAAATAGCAATAAGCAATTATGGCCCATTTTATAGAAGATCCGTCCGTCGATAGCTCAGTTGGCAGAGCGGTGGACTGTAGAGGTATAAACTTCAGTAATCCATAGGTCGCTGGTTCGACTCCGGCTCGACGGAAGTTAATTTTTTTTCGCAGCATTTTTTTAAGTCATCTTAATCTACTTTTTGCTTTTGTGTATATTAATATTTTAATGTACGAGAAGATAGCATTTTGAATCTTTGCTAGATATTTAGTAAAATAAATTTATTTTAAAAGGAAAGACATATAATAAAAGGAAATACTTCGAAAATTGATCTAGTTTTTAAAAAGGGTAAGATTCCGGAAAAACATTTTCTTGACTTTTTTCTTAAACTTTGTGGCATTTTTTTATCTGTGATTTTAAATTTATTTTAAAAGGATGGAACTCATATAATTATGTAAATAGTTTAAAAATTCTCTGAGAATTATTTTTATTTAGGCATAATTTTGATTATCTTTTTTTCCCTTCAATTTACGGGAAATTCTTAGACGTAACATGCCTAATATGACAGACTAGAATCGCCTGTGCTTGTCGTAGAACATGTAGGCAGAGCACTTCAAACAGCCTCTATCACCCCTGAAAATTTAAGCAAAGTTTAAAATGTACTAGTAGGACTTAACAGGGTGAGCTTTCAACTGAATGATCATTTATTCGGTTTACGGTTTATTCAGTAAAATTTTTATTCGTAAGTTTTAAATAAGTATATACAGTGTTATTGAATAAAACACATTGAAATAGGTCTAGAGAAAAGTATTTCCGTGCACTTATAGATTTTAGAAGTTAAGTTTAAATGACAAAATTCTGACATGAAACATTGAGAAGAAACTAATTTTTTTCTTTCGAAAAATACCCAGTTCATAATTCATTTAATTAATATAACGTCTGATTTAGATAGATTTGAAAAAAGGAGCAGTTATATATTTCAGTTAATTAATTTGTTAAGTAATTAATTTTAATTATTTTATATTTTTGCAAAAAAAAAATATTACGGTATTATTTCAGCCATTTCATTTAAACTTGTTGTTTCTGTTATAGTTACGAGATGGCGCCACTGAAATAGCAGCATGTGCTTTCATTATTACCCATGAGGAAGAGACTTCGAAATTAAAAGTATGTACACTTATAAAAAATGAATTGATAAAATATTGAAATGCATTTAAGCAAGTTGTGTGAAATTTTGTTTCCACCTCTTGTAAGAAAATTCGTTTCATATAATAATAGCAATCAACATAATTAAATAATAATTTAATGAAATATCCAGCAAAAAATTTTCACACCTTATCGTAAATTCTGTGGTAGATACATTTTACACTAAGTGGTAGATGCATTTTACACAGCTGCTTTTTAAAATTTTGTGTAAAAAAAAATATTTGCTTTCTTATAAAAAAAAATTGCTATTATTTGTTAAATTTAAAATTCAAAGGTGTTACGATTTAGAAAGAACCAATTTGCAGGCGCGTGTAAATATTTCTAAAACTTAAAAAAACTGTATCCCATATAGACGGTCTTCCACATTTCATACTTTATGCGTGCTATTTTCTGAGAAAAAAACTCATTAAAAGAGTTTAAGTTTCAGCTGGTTTAAAAAAAAAAACTTTTATTAGTTCAAGAAATTCGTAAGTATACCTGTATTTACTAAACTAGTAAATGTATTTACAACCAGTGTATCTTAAAAGCATTTTAAAAATAAAATCATTCAAAATTATTTCCACTTTATAAAAAGTTAAAAAATAATATTTATTCCACCCGTTAAACTGTGTAGCAACACACATACGCAAATTCGCGTCTGCTGAACTACTTCACATCATGCAAATTTCCATATTGCAGAATTACGTCACACCAATCACTGACTGCTTGTAAGGACTCTAAAATTAGATATATATATATATATATATATATATATATATATATATATATATATATATATATATATATATATATATATATATATATATATATCATGCGCAATTTGCTACTTTTACTCTTTTGGGTGGTTTGCTCAGCTTGTTCATTTTCGTTCTTCTTCAGCGTATTCTTGAGCTGAAGATTTTGTTGTATTACTATTTTAGTTTTTAAGAATAAATATGTAGTTTTTATATATTGGAGTCGGATTATCTACACCTACGCCTCACTTTGGGCCAAAACTACAACAAAATGAGTGAATAAGGGAATGATTTTCCATTTGAATAATAAGGTTTCCCATTTTTGAGGGATAAAAAAGTCTTTCATTGATAATTCATTAGATTTTCAGTACAGGAAATATTGCAGTACAAAAAACACGTACATATATGAGCGTGTGAAACAATATGACCAAAAAAATAACAATAAAACGTGAGAAATTCACCCGAATGCAAGATTATTTAAAAGAATCAGTTGAAACTATCACCGAATTAATTTTAAAATGGGGAAAGTTGTTTCAATTCGTGAAGTGGACATATGTTGCACTTGTACTGAATGCAACCAAGAAGTGTTTAAAGAGTATATAGCAATTTTATCGGTACTTTAAATATTGCAGTATGCCAATGAATAATTAAAAAAAAACTATTGCATGCTGCTAAGTGCCTGTTCACATAGGAGTCCGGTAGCGGGAACGTTAAAGTATTGAAATATATTTAACCAATCACAAACCTCCAAACGATTAGCAACGAATTTTTAACGCCTTTGATTAGTTTACGTATTTCCGTCTCAGCGACATCTTTCCTTTTACGCTTCCGCTACCGGACACCTATGTGAACAGGCCCCTAATGTGCAAAGGGTCCTTTTTTGGAAGGTATAGGCACATAAAAGGAAATTTAGGCTGCTTAGGTAGCTGCGACTAAGTGCATGTTCTGTAAGTTTTCCCGATTTTCTTTTACAATTGGTATTACAATTGGTATATTTTCTTTTAAAATTGGAAATACCCTCAGAAAATGAAACATGAAAGGCACCTATGCCGTAGGCAGATATTCTGAAATAAATTTCCCACAAACAGTGAAATCACAAAAATAAAAATAAAAAATATCCTTTCCAAAAGAACATTTTCGATGTAATTACAGAATCATTTGCGGTTAGTGTTTCAAGCGAATTTAACGATTACAGAATTACTGTCAACCCTATTTTTCAGCTGAATTAATTATTACAATATAAATACAAATATACTCCGTTGCCCTTAGAGCTTTCCGCATATATTAAGTTTTATAATTAAGTATTATAAATCTGTAATTTCACAGACACGAGCAAATTATAAATGAATAGGAATTGTGAAATAATGTCTAATAATCCATAATATTTCCAACTGTCAAATAATATCTTATTATGTTGTTGTTGTTTCTAATGCCTCTTAGCCGGAAGTAATTCCAGATCAGGTGCATATATGGTAGCGGGATCAGGGATGCGGCTGCCATTTATGAGGCATTACTAGGGTCGGAGTCCGAGTTAGCCAGGTGCCACCTCAATTTTGGCCGAGCACCTCCAGGGGCGACACGTACACTCTCGCACCATCTCTGACCTCATAGAGAGACTTTCCGGTCTACGGATTTAACGTGCCCGTGTCCGGCCTAAACACGGAGGTATTTAATGGCGCTTGTCGGGATTCGGTCCGAGCACCCTCGGCACTGAAAGCCGACGCGCTACCATTAGGCTACCTCAAGTCCCGTATCTTATTATGATATAAGTAAAGTTGACTCACCTCACGTCTTACCACCAGTGCTTTCCGTATCCATAGTAGCTGCTGTAGTAAGGGTAGTAGCTGCTGTAGTAAGGGTATTTGTAGTAATAAGAGGAAGGCCAGTAATAGGAGGAAGGATAATAGTAAGGCCAGCTTTTTCCGTAGTATTGGTAGTAGTGGTAAGGATAGTATCCTCCATAGTAAGATTTAGCGCCGGCAAGCACGGTCACAAAGACAGCAAGGGATGCCAAGATAAACTGCGAGAGAAAAAAAATACAATTTCTTTTCCGCACACCACACATTTTATCAGCAACATTATTCAAAACAAATAAATAGAATTTTTCAGATGTTAAGGCTGCTGTGTACTAATCCTGTTGGATTCATTAACCTTAATGTTAACCTATGGAGAAAATGTGTCCAAGGATTGACTACTTCGATTTAGAAAAAAAAATTTTGTTGTACTCTAACAGAGAAAGAAGTTTTAAAACTTGGGGACATTTTTCTTTTCTTTTTTTAAAAATGCAAATAATTTTTTTTTTTAACCTTTAGCTTACGGGGCCCATTTTTCCGATTCCCTCTTTAGAACGGGAAATTCCATACCCCTTTGTAAGAACGGCGATTAAGGGGGTTATATATATATATATATATATATATACACACACAGGGTGTCCATAATTAAAGTCCCACTTTCAAAAGGCTGCAAAAAAAGAACCACTGGTCAGAATGACTTCAAATTTGAACTGAATATACTGGAAGAAGGGGGAAACGATTTGACATAATAAAAAAAAGTTCCAAAAGTGTATTAATAGATGGCGGTGTAACATTTTGGAACTTTTTTTTATTATGCCAAATCGTTTCCCCCTTCTTTCAGTATATTCAGTTCAAATTTGAAGTCATTCTGACCAGTGGTTCTTTCTTTGCAGCCTTTTGAAAGTGGGACTTTAATTATGGACACCCTGTGTATATATATATATATATATATATATATATATATATATATATATATGTTCATTCACTCTTCGGATAATGCTATCCCATCCCGTAAGGAAAAGGTTGATTTAAATTATTTGGGGGGAAAATCTAGTCTAGTGTGTTTTAATCGTTCCTAAATTCATTCCATTTTCTCTATAGGTGACATTGAGGTGAGCGAATCTGATAAGGTTAGTACATAGCAGCCTTAAATAGATGAATTATAACTGTCAGTGTCGAGCATCAATCACAATCAAAATATCCATATCCCGAATTGATGATTTTTGATCCCAGATTCTCAATCTCACGTGTCTCTGATTTCTTAGAGTAAGGGCCTGTTCACATAACAGTCCGTTAGCGTAAGCGTTAAATTTTAACCAATCATATAGCTGAGCGCTATGACATCATCCGTTGACTCACGTATCATCATCCGTGAGCACTCCGTTGACCTATTACGCTTACACTAACGACTGATGTGAACTTTTATAGGAAAGTGGCTGACTGTCTACGTTTTACCTCATTTTCAAATTAATCTAATATTTTTTCTTCATCGGAATCAAAATTTAGAGAAAAAAGAAATCTGAAGACAACCGTATTTTTCGGACTATAAAACGCACCATTTTACATAAAAAAAATCGACTTAAAATTAGGGTGCGGCTTATGGTCTAAAGGTAACATTAAAATAAAATTGATTTTTTATTATCTATATTATATACTTGCCGGGCTTCACCCAGCTATCAAATCACTTTACACTCGAATCAAAGTTCATTTAAATAAAAAAAAAATTTTACTTTTAATTGCCAAAAAATCCCCCAAAAATCAGTACATCTTCAAATGATCTATTTATGATTAAAAAGTTTGAATTAAAAGTATTAAAAATAGAAAAATAATTAAAAATTAGACACACGGTGAAACATTTCTTTTCAGTGTTTCATTTTTTAGTGAGAATCAGTCTGTATTTACATCGTAAAACATGGCGGTTACGTTTTGTTCGGTGGAGTATGCATTTAGAATTGAAATATCTCTAAATCTATTAAAGTAACAAAATAAGTGTACGCAGAAAAAATTATCAGTTTTTAAAGCTCTTTCCAAATATGTAACATTTATGTACTTTGATGGAAAAAAAAAAATACATCGATTTCGACATTTTCAAACATGGTCGAATTTCATAACGGATGCCTTACCGAAAACGGTCTACCCGGAATTGTTCCCCGACCGACAAAGTTTTTCTTTTATTTATATAGATATTTCATATATATTATTTATTAAATTTATTATATTTTTCTTTATCTTTATTAAGTAAGAAACTGAAAATATCTTTATATACCTAACAAAATACAAAATATTCTTTTCTTAAAAAATCCTCCCATAAATTTCAGGTGCGTCTGGTCCAAAAAATATTGTAATTATCTCGGTTCCTTCAATTTTTCGGAAGGCATTCGCTGCCAGAATCTGGGGTTTCTAGTTCTTTGATTAACATAGATGTTTGTAGCTATTTTGAATTGGTTATAAACTGAGCCCCGATATTTTTAGCCCGGGTAATTATTTTTGCAGTTAACTCGGGATTGGAATTATTATGAAATAAATCTAAAATTTCGGAATTAAATATTATATACAATCATGTGTACACATGTTCCCTGTTGAGCTGTAGAAAATTTAATGGTAAAAAGACAGTGGTAGAAATCGATGGCAATCACGTCATTAAAAGAATCATTTGGGAATTGAAATGTAAAAACACAGAGGTAGAATACAATGGTAGTTCATTTTGTCAAAATAACTCTCTAAAACAGCATTGGCTTAAGGGGGGGAAATGGATTAAATTTGACCAATTTCAGGGCTATGATTGCAAACATATCTTTTCATAAATGAAATGGGAATTTCTGCTTTATATGGAGAAAACTAGTTAAGTTGTCACTGTTTTGAAACAGTATGGAAGGAGAAATCGGTGTCAATAGAATTTATGTCTAAATCGGAAACAGCGTTGCCTGAACAGCTTGATCCAACCATTAAGAAAAAATTAAATCATATATATTAAGAGTAAATGAAGGAGAAATCAAACATAAAAGCATAAAATGTAAAGAGCAATATTGATGTTTATGTATACAACATAAAATTTCATGTACAAAAGAAAAAATTCTAGTTAAGTAGTCGAGAAAAAGGACATTGAAAGATAAATCTGAAAAAAGTTCTTTAGAAACTTATACGCTGTCTTCTCTACAATTCAAGAACATTTGTTTACATTCAATATATATTGTTGATAAAAAAATGCATATTAAAAATAGCACCGCATTTTTATCATAGACTAAAATATGATAAGGAGTATTACATGATAGTCAATTAAACAGTAACTTAATTAACAGGACAAAATATTACAGTGCTAGGCAGTTAGAAGGAATTGGTAAAAATAAGTTATGAACTCAGTTACCTCCTTTTGTCTCGTACTTTAAACAATCCGCATGCTATGTATATATATATATATAAAATTTTCAGCTTCGAAGTTCTTCAACAGCGACTCGAAATTTAAAGATTTTTTTTAATACTACGGATGACACGCTATCCCAAATAATGAGTTCTTCACTGTTTTCCATTGAGGCTAGTCTTAAAAAATGATCTAAAATGTTGGATTTAAGAGCAAACCATGCAAAGCGTTCATTAATAAATTTCATTAACCGATCGTAATTGAGTTTCAGGGGAACATAGGGTCATTCATTAAGCGTTAAACTAATCTATATTACATATTGATTAAGTTGAGATCTTACCAGTTTAAGCCTTAAGGGGTATAACCTGAAGTAGTTTTTCTAAAGTTCGAGTTATTCCATGGAGGAACATTTTCTTTTAATATTTGTCAAAACGTACTATTACATTGCAACAAGGCGTTGTATTTAATTTATAATTTTTTTTCATTTCAAAATGGGAAAATTTGACGTTCGTGTGCAATCTTTTTGAATTTTGCCCCAGAATACCATAAGACGCAAGTAGCTGATCGACAGTGATCGAAATCGATAAAGTAATGCCAAATTCGAAGTTGAAAACGTGAGGGAATAGCTCTTTGAATCCTGTCTCTACATACATAACTGCGTAAAAACTTACCTAGAATTTTTTTTTTTCAGTTAAGTGTAAGAAGAATGCAACAAAAATCGAGAAGATATCAACAAGTCGGCAACATACCAAAGAAGCCTTCATTTTCCAGCAAGGAAACGGAAATTAAAATCCCAAGGGAACCTCGGAGAGTGGATCACAAAGCACTGCAAGCTGAGACCTCTTCGCTAACAACGCACACATTCCCCTCTCTCCCTCTATATATACGCATATATATTCCCAGTAACGGACGCCTGCCTTCCCAGTACCACCTATTTTTCAAGAATATGCGATGAAAAGTGTATTTAGAGAAGGGGAAAAAAAGTTGTCGAACAAAACGTCCGAAAAGAAAAGCAGTCCCAAATTAAGGAGTTACGGCAATCAGGGTCAGAAACGACTCCCAAGGCCGAAAGGGGTTTGATACATTTACACGCCATTTCGCCTCTTTGTTATACACAGGCATGACCACTGCGGATTTTTTTTTTTTCTTTTGCAGCTTTCCGGTGAGCGTTTTTGAAAAGAACATCGGTTTCTGTTTTTGGGGGAACAAAAGAAGGGTTAAACAACGGCGAAACGGAAATTCTTGTAGTCGAAAATTTCGAATGATGATCACGTATCGCGGGCTTTTCTTGCGCTGCCCCGAACGTCGTTGCTTCACGTTGGTGTTGGGCCGTGACTGTCTTGCGCGAGTTGTGACGCAAACGAATTGGGCGCGAGCTCTGTGTGTCTGGGTGTTTATTATTCGGTAATTCGCGCAATCGTTAGCGGCTGCCAATTAAAGAGCCATTAATGTCCCACACAAGCGGCACTTTCAAATGTAAAGACTGGAAAAATTAGGATAGTTAGTTTTCTTTTGGGATATTATAGTGAGCATGAGTTCGGATCTATGTGTATTTACTTTTTATAATGCCTTATGCATTCATTGACAGTGGTAAATGATAACGGTAAATGATAACCGTGACTGATCTACCCACGGCAATACACATATATACATAGATGTTTGGTGTTGACATTTTTAAATAACATTAAAAAATAGATGGCTCGCAAAGTCTGCCCATGACATACAATGTTGCCGGCAGCTTCAGATTTACTCAATTCTAGAATTCATTTCTATTTATTTCTTTTGTAACTCAAAGATATTTGAAACTTAAAAATAATCATTCTTCCTTTGCTCTGTAGCGATATCAATGCGTTATTCGCAGTGACGTAGAGGGGGGGGAGCAAGGGGGTTTATCATGCCCCGGGAGTCACTCGCAGAGAGGCGCCAAATGCTCCCCAAGATCATAGGGGGCGCCAAAAAGGTATCGTACCCCGGGCGCCAGTTATGCTCGCTACGCCATTGGTTATTCGGTTTTATATAGTAGTCAAGCACCTGAAAGAACTCTCCACTACCTGTACACACATTTTCTGACCTATACGCTATTTTCACATCTCCCCTAAAACACAGATGTGATAATAGAAGGGAAAGACATTTTAGGACATCGGGATCCTTTTCTATACAAAAAAGGTTGGGCATATATGACGTCAAAATGTAAAAGGAAAAATTCAAACCCGCAACCTCTTAAAAAACAATCAGTTTTGCCTCATTTGAATTCTTCACTAAAAGATATCTCTTCTAGTGAAGAATTCAAATGTCTTCTAGGAAGGGATTGGAGACTTAGTAACGTAACGTTTTGTAAAGACTGAAAAAAGCCATGTACAATCTGGGAAAAAAATTGCAGGGAACATAAACCTTATAGGAGGGGTCAAATATTGAAAGATACACATCTCCAGCGAACCTATCAGATGGACATGGCTGTCGTCCATGGCTGCCGAGTACGCTGAACTGTATGTTTGCATGAGTGATACTTCGTCTAAGGGTATACAAAATTTTTATCTTCAAACTGCTTAATTTGCACCACAATTTGTGTATGACGTTAGTTCTTTTCTTTCGCGGACTGTTTTGGATGCTCCTCGTCAGCCACCAGTAAAAATTTAGAGTGATTACGGTTTTGGAATTCTTATCTCTCCAGTCTATGCTATGTTCATGGCTATGCTATGTTGACGAACCCACGGCAAGGGTGAATCCGTGGCATCTGGGTGCACTGGAGATGTATAGCCATACAAACTGAAATAACAATGAACAGGCTGTTTAATGCGCCGCAACCAGTCACTGCGTCACTGTTTCAAATTATTGTCACCGTTATTACTTGGTTGGTTGGATCGAAGCGCTGCAGCCATCTTTTGCAATCTGAAATCAAAATGATGAGAAGAAAAGTTTATGGTGAAAAGTTTATGCTAAGGAGAAAAGAACGCTTATTCTGTGTGTTGAAGTTTGAGAAAGTTAAATATTGTTATCTGAGTTATTTACTCACTATTATAAATTAGTTTAGAGGGGGGGGGGGGAGAGAAAGAGAGAAAATACATGCTTTGAAGTTTTAAGTTTCGTTCAAGCAAAATAGTTGGATGCGAAATAAAGTAATAATACATATCATACAACAAAGTATTGAATATTTAATAATGATTAAACCTGTCTGTATGTTTCTGACGGCTTCTGTATTATTTTAAGCGATTATATTCAAAATGCATGTATTCCCATGTACGCACTATAAGCATAGGGCTAGAAATGAGTTCGGGCGGAATCTGACCTTGAAAATCTTACCCACCGGAGCCTGAATGATTTTGGGTTTCGTTGAACTCGAGCATGACAAGTCCCGAAGCCCAGTATTTCGTAGTTCGTGTATTTCAAAAGTGAAGGCGTGTTATTATGTTAAAATAGTATAAATTCTTATATAATTTAATACCTTTTTACATAAACGTTCAACTACATACATGTTTCTCGGTCTGTTTTATTTTCTGAAAATTACTGGAAGGAGTCCCTGAGCTGGTCCATGTCTGAAGTAAAATTTAAAGAATTAAACCCGAACCCCAGTTGGATGTGACTCAGTTCAGGGTAAGGCTCATTCAGCCTGTCTCACCACTTCCAGAAACGTTGGCAGTGGCAGGTTTTCTCTATTCATGTATTATCGCAATGCAATAACCAAAGACAACTCTTAATTCTGTTTACATCAGACACTCCCCCACCCCACCCCACCCCCCAAACAAGCTCCGAAATTTTTCTTGCGTGGGTTTTTTTAGACTACTTTACTTACATTGCTGACACACGTATTTCCAAAATTTAAGAAATTATCTGTTGATGTCTTTTCATCCTCAACATGCCTGTTGAAGTACATACCTTGCACAAAATACAGGTTACATTTCAATATAGGAGGAGAAAAAAAAAGTCAACATTATCGAAAAAATACTAAAGAAACACAAAGCTTTTAAGTGGTTTTCGAGAATGGTGAACGCTAGTAATTTTGTAAAAGAGATTTTTTTTAAAAATCAGTGTAATAGATGCTAAAAAAAGTCAAACTTCTCTATTCCTAATAACCATTGAGTGTAAACAAGAGGCATGAAATCACAGAGACGTATTAAAGGCCTGTTCACATTTAATCCGAAGCGTTAGCGTAGCGCCAGGGTAAAAAATTTTTAACCAATTATATACCAATCATAAACCCATTTAACCAATCAGCGCCGAAGGAATCTTTAACGCTGACGCTGAAATATTCAATGTGAACAGACCATTATGTATATCTTACAAAGAGTCTGAAACATATAATTTAATGATCAAATCCTGGTACTTAAATACCTTTTGAAGATCGTTTTGGCTATGTAAGATGGCAACATCTGGGGTATTATTTGTTAAATAAAGGGTATTAACCTCTCTTAAATTGATACAGACTTCACAATGAGTAGATAAACAGTACTTACAATTCCACTGTTTGACGTGCTTGAAAAGCAAAAGATGACCACATTATTTCCGACTAACTGATTTTTTTAATACTGCAAGAAATAAATACAAAAGAAGGTCAAAATATATAACTGTATTCCTACCCTAAAGAAATGCCTCAGCCCTTGAATGATCTCAAGTAAGGTATAATTTATTTTCCTTTAAGATGACATATCGAAAAGCTCGTTTAAGAGACTGGTGGGCTTAAGTAAATTGTAGATGATTTACATCAAAGTAGGTTGTATTCCTACCCTAAAGAAATGCCTCTGCTCCTGAATGATGTTGAGTAAGGTTTAATGTACCTTCGTTTGAAATGACAGAGTGCAAAGCTCGTTTAAAAGACGGAAGGGCTTAAGTAAATTGTAGATGATAAACATCAAAGAAGTTGTATTCCTACCTTAAAGATATGCCTCAGCTCTTGAATGATCTTAAGTACGGTTTAATGTACTTTTGTCTAAGAGGACAAAGCACAAAGCTCATTTAAGAGATGGAAGGAATTGAGTAAGTTGTAGATGATTTACATCAAGGTAGGTTGTATTCCTACCCTAAAGAAATGCCTCAGCTCTTGAATGATCTTAAGTAAGGTTTAATGTAGTTTCTTTTAAAATGACGGAGAACAAAGCTAGTTCAAGAGACGTAAGGATTTACGTAAGTTGTAGAGGATTTAAATCATGGTGTTTACATAATTTTCACGATTTCAAGGTGTGCTCTGCTTTCAAGGATCAATAACCAATGTACAATTTTCCTTAAACAAAATGTTTTACTCCTTCAATACTTTTATGCTTGTTCTTCAATACTCGTATACTTCAATACTTATATTTTTCAAAAAAGCGTTTTCGAATCACATTTACTTGAAAATATTTGCGTTGTTTCTCTTTTAAAGTCGGGTAACTTCTTATTGATCTCGAGTCAACTTAGTTAACTCAGGCATGAGTTGACGTCGCAGATCTTCAGTCCTCATGATCAGTCATTCGGAATTTTCCTTCTTGACTTTTTCTAATAACACAGTGCATATTTAGCAAGGGCGATGATTTTCAAATAAAGTGCATTTTCGCAAATAATAAGTGCATTAATAACGCATAAATAAAGTGCATTAATAACGCATTTTCGCAAAAGTTGATTTTTATAATCGTACGTTGAATTATTTATCTCACAATCTGAAAATAAAATGCGGGACAGTGGCCGAATGACTAGGATGCTGACATTTGGAACTAGAGAGTTCGAGTCCCATTGTTGGCATAGATGTTTGTAGCCGTTCGAATAGGCTTTAAGCAGTAGGTACCGATCTAATTGACCCCTGTGAAACAAAAAATAACCATAGCAGCGGTCTCAATCATCCAACCAAGAAGTTAAAAAAATTAGAAGATATTTAAGTTTTCAAATGTATATTTTCGAATCTTTACTTATTTTTCGCTATCTTTAAAAGATCTGCTTTCAGCCGTGAAAGACAGAATACAATAAAAACATTTTCTAATCGTTAATTAGAAAACGACCAAGAGAGAAGTTCCCTATAGTTTAACAAATGGATAGAAAAATTCAACTTATGCTTTAATTAGGGCTTTTGCCCTTATCAAAAACTCACTAAAATGAATTGAAAATTTAAAAAAAAAGTCTACTTGTTTTAAGTAAGAATGCGGCTTCATTAAAATTTAAGATTCATTTCTTAGTATATTAACTCTGATATCACATTAGCAACACAAAACTAGACAGACCGTTGGAGAAAATAAACCTTTATTCGTATAAAATGTAGCTGACTGAAGTGGACATTAAACGCACAATGGATGGTTCAGTCATGTCACTTCGATCCGAACAATGCCTAACATAACAAGGACATATTTCCACCTATTCTTCTCGTTCTTGGAAACGCGGCGAAATTCACCAGCGTATCTGAAGCATTCGCAAACACATTTCGAGAATAACTATTTTTCAGATACAGAGGTATAATGTGGATATACTTTTATGGGGCATTCACTCATCACAAAGAGCATGTAGACTTTCTCTTCTCAGAGGAAATATTTGGAAACAAATGCCATAAATATACTACGGTGATTAATTTATGGTTATAATACACTACTTAAAACCTACTTTCTTACAGGAAGTTTCAAATAAAATGTTATCTTTCCTATGATTTTTTCACTGCAGTATCATATATTTTACTGTATATTATTTAAATTTCTGCTACAGTTTCCCACTACAATGCAATGCATCAGACAGGACCCGACATAGCAGCAAAGTCCTTGCCGGTATACATCTTTCTTTTACCTTTAAAACCACAACCAGTCTTAGGAAGTCAATTCAAGACCTTCTGCACTTCTCCACCAAGTCATGTCTCTATCTTAAGTACTAAAACTAACTCATGGCACAACAGTCCGAATTGCTTTTCAGCACTGTGGACCAAGGCCTGCGGTGCCCATCTCCGCTTTCATGACCGTAGGCTTAGGGTGCCATACAGCATATGTCTCTGTCAGGTGGTCAACCTGACGCGGGACCCTCATAGTTAGTTCCCAAGCATGCTTGGTCCTCATTTTATCGGTCTTGCCCAGTCGCAGGGTCGAACCCTGGACCTGTGGGGTAGCAGCTTGATGCTTTTAACCACTACGCCACCGGGCGTTCATCATAAGTACTAAATATCACAAATGTATGGGATCATTAATTTGGCAGTCCATAATTGTATAAACCGGCAAAAATGTTTATTACAAAAGTAAAATAAACATTTTTGCCGGTAAAAAGTTTAAGTTAAATGTTTTCCCTTTAATCTTTACTTTCAAGATTAAACAGAAAAAAGAAACTTTTTGAGAATATTTAAACCTTGATGACCTACTCTGATCTCAGTTCCGATGTAATCGAATGAATAATTTTCAGATCGGGCTATTCGTCATTCCTGGATTATTCTATTTATAATCAAATTTTTAAAAAAAGATACTAGTTCTACTAGTATTTATTTTTTAGAACACTAGACTCACCTCATGTCTCAATGCAGTCCATTTTTCCAAGTACCCCTATCTCTAAGGACGTTTCCAAATATCGTCCTCTATCCAAGAAATAAAAAAAAAATTAAAGATATTTGTCTTGCAGTGGATTACATGGATTCGCGGTAAACGTCATCGAACAGGAAGATATGTTGGCGAAAAAGGGTTCTGAAATACAACAAATAATAGATAGAGGAACATCCTTTCAAACTGCTAAACTATAAATAAAAAAGGCTTCAAATTTAAAATATGGACAATACTTAATAAATACAGCTGCATTAATAAATTGGAAACACCTACGAGGCACAGATATACCCGATTGGCGGCGCCGAAAGGCGATTCCAGTTTTTCATTTGAACACTGGGCATGGCTGATTGGAGGAACACCTTTTCACATGAGTATCCTCCATCTACTCCAAATCACCCTTTATGCGGAGATGAGAGGTCATATTCCAGTCACATCACTATTCGCAGAGCTTCAGAGGCGGAGTGATACTGGAAGATATGTTATCGTATGGGACAATGGCTTTTTCATTTCTTTCTTATAGTTTTTTCTTTTTCCTGTATTTTCTCCTAGTTAAGTTCCCTGTGCCATTGGAATTTTAAAAAAAAATTATACTGATAATTAGTCTTGCGTTTAGCAGGTGTGGTGCTTTCAGGTATAATTTGTTGCTTTGTTATTTATTTTTATCATTATTTTTAAACTATTTTAAACTTGCTTCCAAGAGACGCGGTAGTAAACGCATAAATCTAGCTGAAATTCTGTATGACAGCTATAGAATTTTGTATGCGGCAGATACAATGATGCGTCTCATCGGTTATATTTTAAAATTCAAATTTTAAATTTTAGATTTCGCCGGTCCATAATATTGGGTTATTACACAATTCTTTTAGTCGGTGCGACATTTTCTGCTTCAGAAAAGAAAATCGTTTTATATTTTTCCCGAAACTATAGAGTTTTAGATTTAAAATAATCTTTATTTAAACTATGAGTCTTACCTTTTTAATAATAAATTTTTTTAAAATAATCTCAGAAATAAACATGGTTCGTATACTGTCTACAAAAATGGCTTACGAGCGTTCTGTACACGGACGTAATACCTATAGAAAAATAATTTGTGCAGGATTTTTTTTCAGTCAGATTTTTCAAATTATCTGAAGGTAATATAGGCTCCTCGACATTTATTTTATTTAAAATTAAACTTTTAACTGATAATTATTGCAAATCAAATAATTTTAACCTTTAAAGTATAATTTTTGTCTGTTATACCCTACATCTTTTGCAATACAAACTTAAATTTAAATATAAAAGAAAGACTATACCAATTTACCGATAAGTAAATTGTTTAGGATTGTTGACATAGGAACTGTCAATTGTACCTCATAAGCAATTATTTGTAGACAATTACTAAAATTCAGTAAGCAGAGTAAATCCCTTCCTCGAAGCAACTTGATTATTTTATTCCAAATCATTTAAAATATAATTTTCTCAATACTTGTTTTTTATGTTTTTCTACTTTAAAATATATCAGTAACTTTTAATTACTGAGTTTTGACTGATTTTACAAGCATTATTTTGTTAACTGAGCAATTATTTCCAGGGCCCGATTATGAACGCTGGGGGCCCCTGGGCAGATGCTATTTTGGGGGCCCCCCCTTACGAACATTTATAAAAATAAGAACTATCCATGGGCTGTACATACTATTAGAAGTACTGGGTGCATTCACCAAGGGGGTTTTGGGGCCCCCTAGCATCAGGGGGCTCTGGGCAAAGTCCCGATTTGCCCATGCGATAAAAAGGCCCTGATTATTTCCAGTCTTATATGATAGATAACTAGCCTGTTTAGAGTAACGAAAGAACCTGTGTTATACCCAAATAAAATTTCTTATAAGCAAAATGTAACAAGGTGTAGTAGAAGTACATGGAATAAAAGACAATAACACAAATCAGCTAACTTATTATTGAAAGTCCTTAAGATATGATAGCTTTGTGAACAGTAATAACCAAAATATTGCCGATTTTATCGGTACTTAGTCGAAATTTGGGGTAGAAAAGAAAAGCTTTCAGTCATTCACCACATCTCACATTTGAATGTAAGGAATACTGGGGTCGGACACTACTGGACACGAATATAGTCAATCAAAGCTTCCAACTCGAGTGCCAAAAATGATGCTGATTAAAACGTCGTGCTCTCTTCTAACCAACCAAAGTTTCTTATGCTAGAAAAGATCGAGAACTCTACTAAGGGGAATACCAGTTCGTCATTCTCAGCTACTGGTATTTAGGAAGTAAACGGCCCACTACCACACTAAAAAGAAACTTTTTGATAATATAATAAACACAGATGAAGAGAGCTCACTTCCGAAAGGAATTTGTACAAAAGGGAAATAAATAAACACATTCTCGATATGTTGAGGAAAATTATTTTTCACTAACAACCAAATATAAGGAAATAGTCTTATTTAGAAACAATCACAGAAAAGAAATCGTATGATGATTTTGAGAAATGCTTTCAGCATCGAAATCATAAAATTATTTTGTCAAGAATATTTTTTTGAAACTAATTGGGCCTGTAACCCGGCTTTTAAAGAATTCCGGTTGAATAAGAATCCTCAGCACCTATGGACCACATACTATAGTCTAACAGACCCCAGTTTTGGAATCATTGCCAGGTATTATTTTAGAGACTGAAAACTTCACCCGAAATCTATATATTTAAGTTGCTAAGCCGACTTTTGGGGCAGTCCGTGAGAGAAAACTACTGCTGTAAGCAACTAGTTTAAACAGGGCATCATGACGCAAAAACTCTGACTCCTTGGACAGAAACAACCACTAGAGTTCGTGGCGATGCCCTTTGAACTCTTTTTTGCTGAGAAGAAGTATTGGCAGTTGATCCAATGTTTCCATGCTTGTAGCAGCATATTTTCGTGTGTTCCTGTATAATTGTTAAATTTGTGTTAAACTATACTTAATTGTTATGTCTTCATTAAAATAGTAAAATGTCACCTCGGGTTTCATTATTTATTGCCGGGATTGAGTTTTTTTTCTCGGGTATTATGTGACTGTTCCGGTGAATAGCCACATAAATGGCGCCAACACGTGGGGTATCCTGTTGTAACGGGTAAAATGTTTTTATTAGTTGTTGGTCGCTAAAAATAGCACCCAACTATTTTATTTTGTTTTGACTACATTGTATCGGCTCGATTTTTTTTTAGCTTCTACTCAACTTAGTAAAGCGAATGCCTGCACTTATCTGGTTCGTCGCGACAACAGCTCGTTTGGTCAGAAATAAGTGTCTTTTGATTTTTTATATGTATTTTGTAGTATATATGTATAAAATGTTTTGGCAATCGGGCCCTATATTGATATTAAATAAGGTATTTCTATGAATTTTAAAGTAAATTCTTTATAAAATTTTTGTAACTGTTGTTCTAAAGAAAAATTAAAAGTGTTCTTGGCACCAAGCCCAATGAATGTGTAATGTTTAAGTGTATTGATTATAAACTTTTTAGTGTTAACAAGTGCTCTTAACAATCTAATTAATTTTGTGAAATATTTTTACATTTAATCATTGAAATCGGTGTTCTAAAGGTAACCCTAGCTGGTATTTGAAACCGATAGTAAAGCAATAATGGCTATATGAGAACCAACAGCGTTCTAACATTAAATTCTGACTGTGTAATATTACGTTTGGTCAGAAATAAGTATCTGTTGTACTTTGTATGTGTATTTTGTAGTATATATGTATAATTATTGAAATCGGTGTTCTAAGGGTAGCCCTAGCTGGTATTAGAAACCGATAGTAAAGCAGTCCTTGCTATATGAGAACCAACAGCGTTCTAACATTAATTCTGACTGTGTAATATAGAATTTTGTTTATTTTATAACATTTTGATTATTGTTGTATTTTCTTGTTAAAACCCATGTTTTCAAGTAATATAGGGCTGGAATTTTTTTAAATTTCGTTTTGATTTTGATTTTTGGTTGAATCTATCTTAATGGAAATTTTGTTTTGTTTTCAATACTTAAATCTAAAATTGTTTTTTGTTTAGAATTCTTTAGCTCTAATTTGGTTTTTTTGTTTGAATTCTTTAATTCTAACTTGGTTCTCGTTTTAAATTTAATTTTGGTTTAAATTTAAGCTTGATTTGAAATTCTTAAGTGTAAACTTTGTTTTGGATTTGAATTTTGAATTTGATTTTGTTTTAGAAATTGAATTTTGTTTTAATTCTTAATTACAAACTTTTGAATTAAATTTTGTTAGGTATTTTGTTTAAAATTCTGGTTTTGAAATTCATTTAGAATTTTAGTTGATTCATCGCTATTATTGTTTCGATTTTGTAAGAATTCTATTATTACAGGATTGGCATGGTACTGTGTTCAAAACTTAATTGATTTAATTGTGTAAACCTTTCATTGTTGAATAATTTAAAAGAAAACTTTTAAATTTTAAGAATATTTAGTAACTTTTGATTTTGTTTTGTTTAAAAGAGAAAGTAGGCATATTGTTTTGTATTCACTCCCTATGTTCTGTTTATGTTCTACCGATCTTGTATTACTAATATTTTATTTCAGCTTACACACTTTATACACCAGTTTAATAAGATATTGTTTAGGACTGTTACACCCAATTAGGACCTAATTTTGTCAGGACTCTATACCATAAGAGTTGTCGTAGATTTCTCAGTGCCACACTGTTAGGACGGTATTTTTACATCCACAAAATTTCGTTGGAACTCTCCTTTCCCCCCCCCCCTCAGGCAACAATGGCTTTCCTCGCGCGTGGAAAGAAGGAGGATCTGAGGAACCTGGCTCAAGATTTTGGAGTCGATGTCGCTTCTGACATAACGGTCATCGTATTGAAGAGTCTCATCGTCAAATCTGATCAGTATGATGAAGACTTTGCTAAAGAAAGATTGGCTACTATCATTGAGGATAGAAAAGCAGAACGAGTCCTAAGGGAACGACAAGCAGCTCTTGACCGTGCTGAAAAGGAAAAAGAAACAGAACAAGTCCTAAGAGAAAGACAAATGGACATGGATCGGGCTGAAAAAGAAAGAGAACAAAATCAACGCTTCGAATTGGAGAAGTTGAGACTACAGTTAGAAGCTCAGAAAATTTCTGCAGGCTCTGGAGCCCATGCTTCCGAAGGTGATGTTGACTTGCCCAAGTTCGAGTTAAAAAAGCTGATTCCCTACTTCAACTCCAAGCAGGATGATATGGGATTATTCTTATACCTTTTTGAGAGACAGATGAAGTTCCTGAAGATTCCAGAGGCCAAATGGGTCGCCTACTTGATCGGTGTCCTATCAGCCGATGTGGCTAAGTTGATCGCAAGGGAGCCTGAAGAGAAGGCTCAGGAGTATTCCCACGTGAAGGATGTCCTGCTGAAGCGGTTCAAGCTAACCAGCGAACGCTTCTGACAACTTTTTCGCCAGCATCGAAAAACCCCTGAGAGTACCTGGCGCGACTTCTACTTTGAAATCCGCAGTTACCTGGACGGATGGCTAGAAGAGCTGAATGTCACCAACTTTGACCAGCTAAAGGACCTGATGTTGGCTGACCAACTGAAAAGGAAAACCCCACCAGAGGCCCGTGAACATTTCCTGGATGACTGGCATACATGGAATTCCCCCGGAGAACTGGCTGACAAACTGGATGCGTATGACAACCAACGCTCCACCTCTAGAAAAGATTCGGCTTTCAAGAAAAGAAATTTTGAAAGACCTAAAGAAGACGCAACCCGTCTTAATCCACCTAAAAAGACTTTTCCTTTCCATGGAAATAGAATGGACGGATCAAATCCTGACCCTCCACCCGAATTTAAACCTGGCGTAACATGTTTTGGCTGTGGAAAACCCGGATACATCAAAGCAAAATGTCCAGATTGCTCACCGCCAAAGAAAAAGGTCTCCACCAACCACCTGAAAGCCTTTGCTTCAATAACCAAGGGATCACCAATAACCCTATTGGACGCAACTATTTGCGGAGTTTATGGAAGAGTGTGCGCTGACACAGGCTCTACACATTCCATAGCTGGAGCATATCTTTACTCCCTGTTTAAGGAAAACAACTTACCTTTTCAGAAAACGGAGCTGACGTTGCACCTAGCAAATGGATCCCAGACTCTGGAGAAATGCCTCACCACCCAGGTTCCAGTATACCTGGAAGGCCGCAAGATTATGACCAACTTCATTATCCTGCCGGACGCAACCAACAACCGCACCTTACTAGGAACAGATTTCCTAGAAACCGCTAGAGTGGTACTGGACTTAGCCGACAAAAACTGGTTTTTTCAGGACAATCCCAAGGAAAAGTACCCCTTCGGTGAAGAATTGCCTCTGACTCCCGTTCAGGGCAAAGAACAGATAGAATCCAACAGCTGCAAACTGAGAGAGGAAGAAGGAGAAAACCTGGATCCTCACCAAAGAAAAGATCTCAATGACCTAATTGTCAAATTTGACACTGTCTTCAAGCTAGGGGGAGGGGCAACACCCTTGATCGAACATCACATCAATACTGGAGACCACCCACCTGTGGCTGTTCCTCCATATAGGATGTCCCCAACTAAGAAGGAGTTATTGAAGAAAGAACTTGATGACTTGCTTCAGAAGAACATCATAGAGGAGTGTGAATCCGCCTATGGAGCTCCTGTGGTCCTGATTCCCAAACCTAATGGAGATGTAAGGCTGTGTATCGACTACCGGAAGCTGAATGCCATCACAGTTCCCGATGTCTACCCTTTGCCCCGCATGGATGACCTCCTGCAGGATGCGAAGCATACTGCCTACATGTCCACCATCGACTTAAAAGCAGGATACCACCAAGTAAATGTTTACCCACCTGACAAGGACAAGACTGCTTTCGTGTGTCCCTTTGGAACCTATAGATTCAACAAAATGCTTTTCGGACTTAGAAATGCACCTGCAACCTTTCAGAGATTAATGGATGTATTCAGAAGAGATTTGCCAGTCCTGGTCTATCTGGATGATATCATAGTTTTATCACCAAGTTTCGACCAACATTTAAAGGATTTAGAAGCAGTTTTTACCAAATTAATTAACTTCAACCTTTGTGCCAATCGCAATAAATGTACATTTTCCTGTTCAAAGGTCAAATATCTTGGTCTGTGGATCACTCCTAAAGGAATTGAAGCAGACCCGGAGAAAGTTTCATCTATCCAAAATATTCCCCCTCCAAAGAATATCAAGCAACTGCAGTCATTTCTGCAAACCTGTTCTTGGTACAGAAAGTTCGTCCCGAACTTCTCCGAACAGTCAAGACCCTTAAGTAACCTAACCAAGAAAAACACACCTTGGACATGGACCACTGAACATCAAAAAGCTTTCAACATTCTAAAGAAATGCTTAGTGACACCACCAATACTAAAGCAAGCGGATTTTACTCAACCTTTTACCATAAGGACGGATGCTAGTAGCTATGCCTTAGGAGCGGTACTTTTGCAAGGTGAAGGTCAAGATGAACGCCCCATCGAATATGCCAGCCGACTACTCAAAAGTGCGGAACGCAATTATTCCACCACCGAGCGCGAAGCCTTAGCCGTGGTGTGGGCCCTCATCAAGTTTAGAGGATACGTGGATGGACAAGAAGTCACCATAGCATCTGACCACCAGCCCCTGAAGTGGCTGATGAGCCTGAAGTCCCCATCCGGAAGACTAGCCCGGTGGGCCCTACAGTTACAAGCATTCAATTTGAAAATTGAGTATATCCCTGGAAAGGCCAACGTAGTGGCCGACATGCTGTCGCGCCCTACTTGTCTACACGAAGAGGATACGTGCGAAGCCTGCACTGTCTCTGTGATGTTACCTTCCAGAAGCTCAAAAGAATTGAGGGAAGAACAACTTAAAGATAACGACATCAAGAAGATCATAGACACTTTTGAATCTGAAGAGAATGCCAATGTCCAATTTGCAAATGAAAATTTTGCAAATTGGACTGCAAGAGGCTACCTGATGAATCAAGGTGTGCTATACCGTTATGCCCCTGATGTGGAAGCTGAAGACGCACAGCTCGTTGTTCCGGTTCAAGAAAGGGAAAATGTTCTCAAGGAGCACCATGATGCACCGACTGCCGGACACTACGGAGCCGAGGGAACTTTCCATAGAATAGCCTCCCGCTATTATTGGACCGGCATGAGAAAGCATATCACAGAATATATCAAGAATTGCCCAGAGTGCAATAGATATAAAGCCTCAAACCAGAAACCAGCTGGTTTACTACAGACTCCTGTACAGTCACGAAGATTTGAAGTCCTATCCATGGACCTATTTGGACCGTTGCCCGAGAGCAACGATGGGAAGAAGTGGATCTTCATCCTTGAAGATGCGGCAACCCGATGGGTCGAACTGTTCGCATTGCCCAATGCTACAGCGGCTGAATGTGCTAAAGTCCTGTTGGAAGAAGTACTAATGTGGTATGGCTTACCCCGACAGATAATCAGTGACAACGGACCACAATTCGTGTCTTTTGTGATCCAACAACTGTGTTCCCTGTTAGAGATAGACCAATCACTAACACCAGTCTACCACCCTGAAGCTAACCCAGTGGAACGGAAAAATCGGGATTTGAAGCCTAGACTAGCAATCCTAGTCAAAGATCAACATACAACTTGGCCGGAACACCTGCCACATATCCGGTTCTCACTGAATTCAGCAAAGTGTGACTCGACAGGACACACTGCAGCCTATCTAACTTTCGGACGAGAGCTCAGAACTACTGATGATGTCACCCATGACCTAAGAACAGTCCTTGAAAGTGATAATTTCGTCCCTGAATTTACGCCCTACCTCAAACGTTTTGCAAAAATAGCCAAACAAGTGAAAGAGAGGTTAGAGCAGAAACAAGACAAACACAAAAAGTATGCATACAAGAAAAGATCACCTGCCCCACACTATGCACCAGGCGATCACGTCTACATTGACCTCCATCCCATTAGCAGCACCGCTAAGGGAAAAACAGCAAAGTTCGTACCAAAGAGAGACGGACCATATGTCATCGTAACGCAAAAGTCGCCCACCTCTTACGTGATAGCAAGCCCTGATGAGCCGACAGTGCCCTTGGGCATATATCACACATCAGCTGTGAAACCGTGCAAACAAAGACAATCCACAAACCCAGTGTACCCTCTAAGGAAACGGGGTCGTCCGAGGCATAAACCACCAGACTCAACTGCAGGTTCCTCGTCGGGACGTCTTCGAAACCTGAGGGGGAGATTGTAACCAACTAGTTTAAACAGGGCATCATGACGCAAAAACTCTGACTCCTTGGACAGAAACAACCACTAGAGTTCGTGGCGATGCCCTTTGAACTCTTTTTTGCTGAGAAGAAGTATTGGCAGTTGATCCAATGTTTCCATGCTTGTAGCAGCATATTTTCGTGTGTTCCTGTATAATTGTTAAATTTGTGTTAAACTATACTTAATTGTTATGTCTTCATTAAAATAGTAAAATGTCACCTCGGGTTTCATTATTTATTGCCGGGATTGAGTTTTTTTTCTCGGGTATTATGTGACTGTTCCGGTGAATAGCCACACTGCATCAATTTGCTTCATTTTGGTCTTAAACGAAGGATTGTAATCTGTAGATTTGTAAAATTTGATTTTTGTAACCGCAATTTCTATTATTAGCGATAATTTACAATTAAAAATGGATTTCTGCGCATGCTCAGTGGCATGTTTAAATCTGGCTTTAGAAACTCACTGTTTTTGAGCATGTTCAGTGACCTGTTTTAATGATAAACACGTTTATTTCGAGGAGTCTCTCTAGATCTCTCTCTGCCATTTTTGTTTTATGATAATTATGTTTGTGGAATATAAGATTAAACCTGATGGAAATTGTTTATTTCGTGCTGTTTAATTAGCGATAATTTACAATTAAAAATTTACTTTCTGCGCATGCTCAGTGACATTTTTAAATCTAGCTTTAGATACTCACTAAGCACGAGACCGCTTAAACATATTAAGTTGTTTCTGCGCATTATTATGATTTTCAACATTTGGCAATGAGTATAATTCGTGTATTAGTTCATTTATTTACTATCTAGCCGTTATGTATTGACGGGTACAAACTAGTTATTTTTAATCCAATTTTGCACCTTTAAAACAAATTTCGATCATGTTGATTTTCAAAGATTTATATTCCTTATCTTATATGATTATAATTACTGGTTAAACTTAATTTCAAGTGGTATAGACCCATTGAAAATAAAGAAATAAAATTTATTAAAGGTATTTGAGTTCCATCTTAAAGAGCAATATAAAAGAAACGCTAGCTAAGCTAGTGTAAGAACGTGTTCTAGTGTAAGAACGCTAGCTAGACACAAAAGGTGCAAATAAAAGGGTATGAAAACGAGAGTTACTTTCAGTGACAAATAAATGGTACAATCTTATAAAAAAAACCTCCAAGGAAAGTCATATAAATAAAATTTTTATTCGCACCGCTGGATTCGAAATCAAAAATGATTCTCTCTTTCATTACTTTGCGAACACTTGAATGCACTGTACTTCATTATTCCGAATGCATTGTGTCGTCATTTGAAATACATTTGTATCACGCCGGTTGTATTTTAGAAAAATACAGACGGCCTTCACCAAGGGATAAAAAAAAAGTATTTTCCACGGGGCAAGTTAGAAAAATGTGTGCGTTTGAGGATAGGGAAAATGTTTATGAAATAAGCGAGTCTCGTTGCAGAATGCTTTCGGATTTACTGTAAATTCGGTGTCCCATCGCGATGTCGATATTCTGAATTACCACAGTTATAGCCATTATTTGGAAGATATCCGTGGAGTTCGTTCATTCTCCCCTTTTAATTTTAGCCTCGCGGGGACCCAACAGTCGGGAATGTCCGTATAATCTATACATCTGTGCCATTATGGCAGATGTTGAGATGTCATTTTTTTCATGTTTTCGGCAAATTAAAAAAGCAACTTTTGTTGTGAAATATAAAATAGCTCAATTAAGGTTTTCGATCCAAATATTCTTTAGTTAATACTCATATTCAACCTCAAGCATATGGCTGGTCTTCAATGAAAATTTTCAATTAGAGACTAAAATATTCAATTAGGGACAAAGTATTACCTCTTTTATACATAACAGCATTTGCCAATACGAATAACTTAGTATTATTTCATAATTCCATTATCAGCTTTTTCCACATTAAAGAACCAATTTTAAGTGTGACATATCAACTTAAAACACAAAATTGAATTTTTCGGACATATCAACATCTGCCATAACACCACAGACATCTACTAGAAGCCAGAACGATTTTAATGGCGCAACATCAAACTTACGGAAAGGTATAAAGTAGTTAGATGATGCTTATATATTGAAATTTATTCTTGGTTCAAAAAGTAAACTAAAACTTATTACCAAACAGCCTTTATACATTGATAAAATGCATACACAATGCCTTGAGGGGAGGAATTGATTGCAAATATACAGTGTGTCCGTAAAATAATAGTGGGGTTTCAAATGGCTATAGCTATGAGTGGCTATGAGTTATACGTCAAATGAAAGAGAAACATTCCAAGTTTATGTGAATGAAAGCTTGCGTACAGACTCCAGGACTAGCGCAGGAAAATTCAATTTCCCAGTTAGACGGAGCTCCTCCACATTTTACTCCAATCGTGTGGGAATTTTTTAACAAAACTTTTCCTCAGCGAACTCGACGAGAAGGGTGGATTACCTGGCCCTCCACGGTCTCCAGACCTTACCCCCACGGATTCCTATTTTTGGGGTTATGTAAAAACACAAGTGTATTCCATTCTAGTTCAAAATCTGGACCATTTAAAAGAAAGGATCACCGAAGCTGTTTCGTCTATCACACTGGATGTTCTCTGCCGTGGATGCGAAGAGACTTAATATCGCCTTGATGTCTGCAGGGCAACTAAGGGAGCTCATATCGAAGTCTTCTGAAATGGTAAGAAACGTGGAGATTTTCTCTTCAATTTGCCGTATACTTCATCTCTCTACAATACTTTGTCGCGAAGCTGTAACCATTTAAACCACACTATTAATTTACTGGCACACTGTATATATATCCATAGTACCAGTCACCCTCGAAAGTAATATTCAACTTTGTTATGGGATCATCAGAATAGATATATATATATATATATATATATATATATATATATATATATATATATATATATATATGACGAGCTTAAATTCTCGTCCTCCCTCAAAACTCGTTTCCACCAATAACTATAATAAATCTAAGCAGTCAAGAACATCGTAAGCTTGTGGAATTAAACACACTAAATTTACAACTAAATCCTTTATTTAAATTACTAATTAATAACCCGATTCAATCTGTGCCATTTTCGATCTCTCATCTCGTGACGCGCGCTACCTCTCAATTCGGAATCCAAGAACGCTATATTAAACCTTGTGTTAAAACTTAAACGCAAAACCTTCGCGCATGCCCTGTGAAAACTTCTAGAACTCACTCCACGTCTGGCATTATGTAACAGTTTCACTCCTCGACGCCTATGCTTGCTCTAAAAACACATTCGTTCACCTGACCACAGACGCGTGTCAAGGTTACATCTCAAAAAGGGATTCTCTTTCCCAATTCACGCGAAGCATTTCGAACTACGTAAGCTCTGTGAAAATGATGGCGCTCGGTGCCAAATAATAAATTATCCTTAAGCCCCCTTTAATTTTAACTTGATTAATTACACACACACACACACACACACACACACATATATATATATATATATATATATAAACTCATTTGGTCGCGGGTGGCCAGTTTGCAAGAGCAGCGGGCCAATGATCTGAACGTTCCTGGTTCGATGCTCGTCGCTGCAAATCCACCGCCGTATTCACTACTGGTGGCCGGGGCATGTAAAATAGGTCGTGGCTGCAATGTACTCCAAAGTTCTCAAATTTACCTCTGGAGGTGCGAAGTCAGGTGTTCCGGTCTCGTCACTTGACTCGGTTCAAAATTACGGGACCGGTCATTTAGCCAAGTCGGACTCCGACCCTTGTGGTGCTAATTCAAAACAGGAGCCTCCCCTTTCAGCCCATTAGCCTATTAGGACCTGGTGAATGGAACTTCCAACCAGGGGGCATTAGCAACAACAACATAAACTGATAGGCTATGCCATGCTGGGGGAGACCAGGGCTCCTTGGTACGCTAGGGATGTATATATTTGCAATCGGCTCCGCTCACAAGGAAGTACTCTAGGAATTTTGTCATCTTAAAGAACTTTAAATTAAGTACCACAATTCGTTATAGACAATGGTTCTCTCCGAAGTGAGCTAGATGACTGCACTTGTCAGTCTCCAATAAAAATTTTGAGAAATTATGCACAGGAACTCCAAAGGGTGGTGATCTCACCACCCTTTGGTCACTGTGCGAGTGACAGCACTGCCTGCAAATTATTGCCAAGCCTACAAATTATTGCCTTCAGATTTCCAACAGTGCTCGTAAATCGAGATGAAACGGACGGGGAGAGAGAGAAACAGGATAGGAAAGTGAAAAAACGCATATCGTTATCCGAGAGTTTAGTAGTTAATAAAAACACATAAATTTAACTAAGATTAGGATTAAAGAAAGAAAAACTAAGTAGGGAGATTACTTAATATTTTTTACCACGGCAACTGGGGACATTTTCTAAGCGGGTTGGAAACAATAAATCTTAAGCCAGCAATAAAACTTGAATTTCCGGCTTCCGACCAATGAGAAAAGACTATTTGAAGAGTGAGGAGTGAGGCGTAAAAAGTACAGCTGGATCCGATCAGATTCTGAACCTTGTTTCGTCAGCCAATAATATTGCTGGGAATCGATCAATGGGGATAGTGGTAGGGGAGGGAAAGGGATCAGAGAAATAGGAAAGTAAGGCCTGTATTAAGATTTATAAGTATTTAAACAAAATTTTTGGTGAATAGAACAAGTAAATCAATTTTTTTAAAGTAAATTCATAGAGACACAAGCTGCTAGTCGCGAGTAAAGGATGGAGTGAGGCCGTCTTCAATTTGTAGGGTCTGCTAGGTCGTAGTCGGCGAGATTTAGAATGAGTTCATTACTAGGATTTTTTTGACATTTAAAGGCTATATCTTGAAGAAAAACTTGAGTCAAAGATCAATTTAACCCTTATTATCCTTCTTAAACATACAAATTAAAAAAACTGTTCAGAATAAAAAAATGATATTTTAGAATCATGAAATACATATATTTTAACAAGAATAATTAAGAAATTTAAATAATAAAATTTTTTTTATATAAAAAAATTTATTCGTCAAAATTTATTCGTCATGTGGCGGTGCCACATTTTTTTTAATAAATTTTTTTTATATAAAAAAAATTTATTAAAAAATTTATTAAATTTTTTTTAAAAATAATTTTCATATAAGATAGATTAAATTTTAATATTAAATTAATATTAACTAAAAATAAGAGTATTCATGGACACAATGTGTAGCACATATATATTTTCTATATTTATAAAGAGAAAATATATAAAAATATACACGCACGCACGCACGCTCGCTCACACATACATATATGCAGGATTCAAGATTTTTTGCAAATTGAACAAAATAAAAATATATAAAAAATTTAAAAGAAAAATTATCTTATTTGGAATTAGTTCTCTAATTATGAGCATTATAAATGAAATCATTTCCATTCTGCATGGAACTTTTCAAAGCATGTTGTATTGTCATTGCTCTTTGCAATCATACATAAACCAACATCGCAGTTAGGACACATCCACCTTGTTCTATGGGGTTTTGCCGTCGTGCTGCAATAAGCACATCTTCTGGATTTACATTTTTGTGGAATGTGGCCAGTATTCTCCAGTCTTTTCTTTTCTGAAAGTGTATGTTTTCTGAATTTTAGTTTTACTGGCCCCGAATGTGATTTTCGTGCAGTGAGTCTTTCAGGTTGTTTTGGATGGCCTACTGACACAAGAGCAGTTATTAAATCCAATCGAAAAGTTTTCATATTATTATAATAGGGATTTTTCCCCATGCATCAAAGTGTGCAGAATATATGAATTGACAATTGTCACATCCAAAAAATGAAAAAAAATCCTGTGCCACCACTTTTTGCTTTTCCTGTCAATTTCATACATCGATTTTAGCTGATCAAAATAATCAACGAATCCCATATTTTTGTTATACTCAATAACAGTTTGGGGGCAAGTTATTTTAATTTTTTCTCCATTTTTCTCTCGCCTTTCAACTTCACAAGATTTAGTGGCTTCATTTAAAGTTGATAGAAGGTGCACCGTACGCTTGTCTTTCCATTTTATACACACAATATCATCATTACTCATGCACCAGTCAAATTCTCCCCGTTTCATTTTTTTGTCCTCAATTAAATTTTTTGGCAAATTTTTTCTGGACATATTTACTGTCCCACAAGCATAGATATTTTGTGCATCAAGGTATTTCATCAGATCATACGAGGTAAAGTAATTATCAAAGAAGAGTACATGATTTTTCCCTAATAACTTCTGAGTTAAGTTTTTAATCACTCTTTCTCCGAGATTCCTCTCTACTACTTCAGTTTTCCCTGTATAAATCTGAAATTCGCAGGCAAATCCACTCTCATCACACCTCATCCACACCTTGTAACCTCTTTTTATTGGTTTTTTGGGCATGTATTGTTTGAGTGACGATCTGCCTTTGAACTTTATCATGCTCTCATCTATTGCTTGCTTCTGTCCAGGCTTCATAACTTTCAGAAAAACTTCTGATAAGTGATCAATAAGTGGGCGCACTTTGTACAATTTATCGAAATTCTCTTCAGATTTTGTAGGTTGCGAGTAGGGATGCGACATCGATGTCGATGTTTTCAAAACATCGATGTTTTGATAAAAACATCGATGTTTTAAACATCGATTTATTGAAGCCGATGTTTTTTTAACATCGATGTTTTGTGCTCGATGTTTTACGTTGTCTCGATGTTTTTTTTAATGCAAAAGTACCGTAATAAAAAAAAATTACCACGTAGCATAACTTTCACACTCAGAAAATGTAAATCTGAATTCTGAAAAGGACGAATACAAAAGGGGGAATGATTCCTTGGCAAACAGACAAATGGCAATTAACAACCAATGAACCAATCAGAACGCTTGGAATGTTCCTGACACTCCAGAACCTTCCATGGGGTTTTATTTTACAAATAGTATATACACGAGTGCATCCATTTAAGTTTTTGTTTTGTTCTGGTTTTATATAAGTTGACGTTAATATTATTAGTAAGATGCCTTCCAAAAGTACCGTTTGGAAATATTTTTACAAAACCACTGACAAATTGGCGAAATGCAATATTTGCCGTAAGTCCCTCAAAACTTCTGGCAATACCACGAATTTATCTGGACATTTGAAAGCAAAACATGGCGGTATTTACAACGAGAATTTTGAGTCATCGATGTAGCCCAAAGCAACCAAGTTTTTGTCATTTGTGCCTGCCCAATCAGAGAGTAAAATTAAATCACCCCCTCTCCCCACGACTAACGGAAGAAACATTAATGTTAGAGATTACTAAACCAGTTTTAAAAAATCGATGTTCTAAAACATCGATGTTTAAAAACATCGATGGTTTTTGGGCGATGTTTTATTAGCATCGATGTTTTTATATTGAATATCGATGTTTCAAAACATCGATGTTTTGTTATCGATGTCGCATCACTAGTTGCGAGCTGTTATCATTTAGGTGCAAGTTTCCCAAAATCCAAATAAATTTTCTAATTGGCATGATTCGAGAAACGAAATTGTCATGTAAAATTTCATTTACAGACCAAAAATCTCTATAACTTGGTAATCTTTTGATTCCCATTACTAAATTAATTGCTAAAAAATTTATCATGTCCTCTACAGTAATAGGGGTAAATGCACTGCCTTTTTGCGCCGCATATAAATTAGTTTGGAAAACAATAGTTTCTATAAAACTTATAGAGAACAATGTCAAAAAGATGGAAATGGGTGATGGGTCTGCAAGAGAAGTTATATCTTCCGATGGTCCACTTTGTTCCCTAAATTCCATATTTCGCATCTTTTCTGGACCTTTATTTTTCCACATAACTTTAGAAATACGAGAAGGCCCTGGCAAATTTATGTCATCAATATCTTCATCATCAACATCAGTGTTTTGGCTTGAAGATAAATCACTGATAAAATTGTCTGCTTCACTCTGTGATGATTCATTAGATTCGTCATAGGAAGGTAAATTCTGGAATATTTCCAGAGCTTCTGAAACATTTAGTCCTCTTTTCGGCATTTTATGAACTATGAAGACTATAATATTTGAAGAAATATATAAAACAGATGATCACAAACAGCACTATAAAAATTAAACTCCAGAGAGAGATTTTCAGACTTCATAGAGAACAGCTCAAAGATAAAATACCTTGCGCATTTATTTCTCAGTTCAACCCTCTGTAAACAGGTAAAAACACATGTGATCGAGGGGGTGCCGGAGTCATATGATCACAAGGTCATCGGCCTCACATTTTAACCGAATTAGGTAAACACGGCGAGCGAAAACGGCAACTTTTGTTTTTCTCTCTCGTCAGAGAAAAACAAAACGAAAGTTCGACCGTTACTGGAGTATGGTTTCATACTGGAACCATACTTTTGACTTTGCGTTTCCGACTCGTTTTTTAATTTATTTAAATAACTGAAAGATGTAATTTATAATTAAGAAGGTCTATAATAAGTCCATGTGCTATAATTTAAAATTTGAGAATATTTTCATTCTTTTAAAGCTAGTAGAATTTTAGAAATTTGAAGTGACTTCACATTTTAACTCCATCTGAAGTAAATATGCTAGATTTTAAGTGTAGTGCTGCCATCTAGTGTATAGAAAAGGAATGAAAGTGTAAAATGCATCCATTTATTGTGAAAAAATCGTGATAAAACACCGAGAAAAAAAATGTTCAATGTGTGGTTTCAGTATGAAACCAATGAACGTTAAAGGGTTAAAGGCATTCTGCTGTTGCGGGCAGTTAGAGAGTAAATTAAACGTTCATCTGCGAAGAATGTATTTCTGATGTTATTCATATGAGTTTTCCAAATAAGTCGTTTATCTAAAGTAACTCCTAAGTATTTAACTGTTTCAGACCAGGAGATGGGAGTGTTGCTTACTTTGATGTTGTGGCTGCTGTATTTATTTTTAAATTTGTATGTGAACATGACAGCAATAGTTTATCTGTTGATTTTAATTTTCTATTTGTCGAGCCAACTCGTAATTAAGTTTATATGATCCCTGACAGACTTTACAGCATGTTTAAAGTTTTTATTCGAAGCGAAGATGGCATGGTGGGTACTAAATTTCTGAGGGATATCGTTTGCGTAAATATTCAAAGAAGGGGGCGGACCGCCGACAACACCTTGAGGGACACCACTAAGCATAGGAAAAGGGTCTGAAAGAGAGCTGTTGATACATATTTGGAATGTTCTGCCTGTGAGAAAAGATTGGTTAATTATAATAATTTGTCGTGTGAAGTAATAATTATTTAGTTTGGGGGTTAAACCATCAATACAGATCTAACGCGTGACACACGAGGGAAAGGGAAGCAGTAGAGTATTTATTAATTTTAGATTTAGAAGGATTTCGGCTATTCTATAAAATTGCTGTGAAATAGAGAGTTTATTCCTAAAACCCAATGGATAAGGTATTATAATATCATTGTCATTTAAATGTTTATTATTTTTGTTCTATAATATTCTTATTTTGCTAATGGTATCTATGAGACTAATGGGACGATAGCTATCAGACGAGGAGGGTGTCTTTCTGGGTTTGAGAATTCCAACAATCATAGATTTTTTTCCACTTGGAAGGAAAATATTTATATTTAAAAATTCCGTTGATTTAGAAATAATTTTTAGAAATATATTGAAGGGGAAGGTGTTTGAGCATCGTATTGATAATGTGATACTCACCTGAGGACTTCCTACGAGGCAGGTCTTTAATAATTTGTCTAAGGTCAGGGGAGTTGGGGGGTAGAGCCATCGGGAGGAGTAGAGTTATATGCTAGTCATATCGATATTTTCGATACTACACTGCTGGCCACCCAAATTGCAACACCAAGAAAGACAAGCGATAACACAACAAAATTTATTTTGTAGATAACATGTTGACCAAGTATCAAATGATTAAATTTATAGACTTCTGTGAAGTGTGGTTCCTGCCAAAATCAGTAGCCAGAGTAGCCGCCATTGTTGGAGATCACCGCTGCCACACGCCTCGGCATTGATTCAAAGAGACTTTGGATGAGTTCTTGGGGTACAGCAGACCAAGCAGCTTCCAAACGTTGCCAAAGTTGATCTCCTGTGGCAGCTGGGGATGAAATCTGGGTCAATCGTAGAGCAACCATGGACCACATGTTTTCTATCGGCGAAAGAGCCGGAGAGCGAGGCGTCCAGGGAAGCAATTCAATCTGGCGATTGACGAAGAACCGTTGGACAATGCGTGCCACATGTGGTCGCGCATTATCCTGTTGAAATATGGCTGTAGGCAAGCCCTGAAGGTAAGGAAGGAAAACTGGCTCCAACACCTCGGAAATGTAGCGCTGGCTGTTTAAAGTACCGGCAATGCGTACTAGAGGTGTGCGAGAGTGATATCCAATACCGCCCCATACCATAATACCCGGTGCAGGACCAGTGTGGCGGTGCATAACGCAGCTGTTCAGCATCCTCTCTTCACGGTGTCTCCAGATTCGACTGCGACCATCGTGGTGTTGCAGACAGAAGCGTGACTCGTCAGTAAAGACAATTTCATTCCATTCTGCCGTCCACATCCTTCTGTCATCGCACCATTGGCGGCGGAGACGTCTGTGGTTCTGCGTCAAGGGTAGACAAAGCAATGGGCGTCTTGCGGACAGACCACTCTGCTGCAAACGGCGTCGAATGGTACGCGCAGACACTGGATGATGCGTTACAGACTGCATGTGCTGTGCTATGGTTCGTGATGTGACTGAGCGATCCGTCACTGCCATGCGCACAATTTGCCTGTCATCACGTGAAGTGGTGCGCTGAGGTGGATGCGATCGAACACGCCGGTCCGTCGTACCCTCCTGCATCCAACGATCACATATCCGCATTACAGTTGTTTGGTTTCGTCCAACACGACTACTGATTTCCCTGAAAGATAATCCACAATCTCGGTAGGCCACTATCCTTCCTTTGTCGAACTCGGATACTTGATCAAAAGATGATCGCTGTTTTTGACGAGGCATAATTGATCGTTTTTTTTTTTAAACCACAAGAAAAACACAATTGCCGAACTTGAAATCGTCGAAATCTCCAAGCCTTAAATAGCGCTTTGAAGTGGCGCCACAGGCGCGCGTGATGTGCGTCTGCGCTGAAATTCTAATCATTTGCATATCTCACTTCCGCTAATGCATGTTGTAAATTTCATGTTATTTGCATGTTTCCTTCAGGGTGTTGCATTTACAGTGGCCAGCAGTGTATTATTGAGAAATTCCTGATTGCAATTCTTTTATAATATCATCGGCTATGCCTTTCTGAGGAGCCCATGAAAAGGGAGAAACCTCGGTCTCGCTCTGCCTAGTACGCTGCAGGTATATACAGTAGAGCCCCGATTATCCGCGAGCGGATTATCCGCAAGTGCGAGTCCACGAAAAAAAAATTTAATTACGAACCTCAAAAAAACCAATTTTGATTTTTAATCCAAGCCAACTTGCAAGTGTGCTTAAATCTTCTGACGGGCAAATATTCGCAAAGTTTTTGCCCCCAAATGTTACTGCTCTGATACAACCTATGGACCAGGGAGTCATTGCAACCATGAAGAGAATATACAGGACAAAGTTGTTACTGTCAAAAATCGAGGAAGGCTGCGATCTCAAAGAATTTTGGCGGAATTATGCAATTTTGGATATCATTTACGATATTGCGTCTGCATGGGATTACATCAAACCCTCAACCCTTGTTAAATTACGGAGAAAACCCTTTCCGAGTATCGAAACAAATGTCAACCGAAACATTTGTGAAGAAGAGAATGAAGTCATGCCGACCGCTAGACTTGTTGACCTAGTGATATCCGTTCCGGGAGGTGAGAATGTCGACGAAGAGAACATTGAAGAGTGGCTGGAATGCGACGCAAGTGAGTCGGAGTTTGAACGACTGACATAGAGATAACGAAGAAAGCAATGGGAGTGAAGGAGAATGAAGAATAAAAATGAAAGTGAAAACGAGGTGCCTACGCGGATGACACTAGGGATGCGACATCGATGTCGATGTTTTCAAAACATCGATGTTTTGATAAAAACATCGATGTTTTTAACATCGATTTATTGAAGCCGATGTTTTTTTAACATCGATGTTTTGTGCTCGATGTTTTACGTTGTCTCGATGTTTTTTTTTAATGAAAAAGTACCGTAATATAAAAAATTTACCACGTAGCATAATTTTCACACTCAGTAAATGTAAGTCTGAATTCTGAAAAGGACGAATACAAAAGGGGGAATGATTCCTTGGCAAACAGACAAATGGCAATTAACAACCAATAAACCAATCAGAGCGCTTGGAATGTTCCTGACACTCCAGAACCTTCCATGGGGTTTTATTTTACAAATAGTATATACACGAGTGCATCAATTTAAGTCTTTGTTTTGTGATGGTTTTATATAAGTTGACGTTAATTTTATTTGTAAGATGCCTCCCAAAAGTACCGTTTGGAAGTATTTTTACAAAACCTCTGACAAATTGGAGAAATGCAATATTTGCCTTAAGTCCTTCAAGACTTCTGGCAATATACACGAATTTATCTGGACATTTGAAGGCAAAACATGGCGGTATTTACATCGAGAATTTTGAGTCATCAATGTAGCCCAAAGCAATCAAGTTTTTGTCATTTGTGCCTGCCCAATCAGAGAGTAAAATTAAATCACCCCCTCCCCCCACGACTAACGGAAGTAACATTAATGTTAAAGATTACTAAACCAGTTTTAAAAAATGGATGTTCTAAAACATCGATGTTTAAAAACATCGATGTTTAAAAACATCGATGGTTTTGGGGCGATGTTTTATTAGCATCGATGTTTTAATATGGAATATCGATGTTTCAAAACATCGATGTTTTGTTATCGATGTCGCATCACTAGATGACACACGAAACTGCTTTGCAGCACGTAGACGGATTGCTTCAATATTTAGAGGAACAAGACGACAATGCACATCTGGCAGAACAAATCATGTTAAGGAAAGTACAATTTAGAATAAAGAAAAGGTGTTTTAAAAGCAAGAAGCAAAAACGAGTGACTGAGTTTTTAAAAAATGTGTAACTGAGCACTTTTTGTACATACAGTTTGTACGTATTGTTTTTTGTTCACCGTTCTTCATTTTAGTGATTTAGACATAGAGCAAATGTGTCTGCTGTGCTGTACATATGTATGTATTTTAAAAGTTTTATTATGTTGTACAATAAAACATAGTTTTTATGTTGAAATTTTTTTTCGTGTTTGGCCCTCATCTTTCGTGTTTGGCCCTCATCGTTGAGATTTTCGGGTTATCCGAGATTTTTGTTATCCGCGGTGCCCTTGACACCCAATTCAGCGGATAATCGGGGCTCTACTGTATATTTACTGTCCTTCAGGACCTTCGGGAAGAGTAATGGGAACTACAGTACATGGGCCAGACCCTTCTATATTTATTGTCCTATTTTATTAACCATCATATATTGTTGAACACAGCCACCCACATGGTATAGTGGATAGCGTCCTACTCTTCCATGCTGCGGGCTTGGGTTCGAATCCCGAATAAAGCATAGTCGTTATCAAGATGTCCCTTCATAGAGAGCAACGCTGGCTCACCTAAATGGTGCTCCCGAATTAAAGTAGACGGTAAGACTTCGCAAATCCATAAGGGTCAAGGCAGAAGATTCTTATCATCATCAAGAAGACAAGAGTCTCCGTATTGGAAAAAAAATTTAAATTGTTGAACAGTCATTTATTAACAATTTGACATACATTGTTAAACACTATCATTGTTAGCATCAGTTAACATACATAGTGACAATAGTTAAGATATTCTTAAGCAGCCACACACTATTAAATAACAATTTCGGCCGATTTAATATTTTTGTATCTTTGTTGATATTTTTTTGACATTTATTATTATTTTACAAATGTCAAATATGAATATCTTTCTGGTAAATACGCCGTAGAAGTACCAGAGGGTTCAGATCAAAAATCTCAGTTCAGTAAAAAGACAGAGTTCGGAAGTTTTGAGTAAAATTGATGTATCGATTTTGCACAAACATTTTCTCTTAAAGTTATAAATATAAAGTATCGAATCATTACCAGCAATTGCTTCCCTATTTTACTGTGTCTTATCATTCCATTTAAAAACTTCATTATGGAGAAAATTCGCAGAACTGAAATGAAATTAAGTTGCAACAAATTAATCTAATCGAATGAAAAAGTTATAAAAAAGTACTAAATAACTGGTATAGCCTACTGAATAATCAATCGTTCAAATAAATTTCTTCCCCATAAGTGACAATGAATTAATAACAAACGAACCAAAACTAATACAATGGAAATATTTCGTACGCACAGAAAACTGCATCTTACAAATTTCGTTATTCAAATTTCTTACAATAGTAAAGGGAAGAAATATTTTCCAAATAAACTGCGTGAAAGAAACAGAAACTGGCATTAATATCGGCAGCTTATGATGCTAAACATTGACGATGCGCATATTTCACATTCTACACGCATTCTAGACGGTGAAATGATTTATAATGCGGCTCTGTATAGGCTTTTATTCAAAGGCACTTTGTTCATAAAAATTTACTCGTATTTATGACAATCAGAACATCGTATCTGTTACACTTCCTCAAAAAAGTATTCTACGTCAAATTTATCAATTTTAACGTAGGGTTACGTTCCTCAATAACGGCCCTCCGGAAAGAAAAAATTCAGAGTCCGTCGCGAGTTATAATTTTGGCAGCGCGTCAAACCCAGTACCAGTAAACAGTTAAACAGAAAAGTACCAAAATGCGTCAAAAAAAAAAGAGGTAAGCAACGATAAGTAATCCTACGTTAATAACCCGTGGTAGTTTCGTTAGAAGAGACTACCTGAAATTTTTTTTTTCATATTTACGAAACTGTAATCTCCGTTGAAACAGTAACTCATCTCTTAAAACAGCAATCTCCATTTTATCAAATGCAGAAGAATGTGATAAAAAAAAGTTTATCAAATACTTCTGCATCTTAAAAAAGAAAAAAAAAATCCGTTACATAATTTTATTTACGAATTAAAGAGCCTGTTTCTCCTGTAAATTTCCTTCAAATTCCGCATTCTCCCTAAAATTGCATTAAATGAAAGTTTGCTGGACTATTATGCTTGCATCAAATGAAAGTTTGCAGATTTTGCTGGACTATACTCGTATAATCGGTTGCGAAATAATAACATGGTTACCGAAAAAAATATTCGTGAATCCTGATAAAAGGACACCCACGAGTCTTAAGGTACCACCAAGCACAGCATTTTAAACAGCAAAGAGTTTTTCTGACGTTGAATGCAAAATAAATTTTCAGCTAAATGTTAGCTAGATGCCGGGTGAATTGTAGTATGTAACATATTAAGTGAGCTCGGTGGACCAGTTGGAAAAGGCAGCGAGCCTATATACATTTGAGGGATATAAATGCAGCGAGCCTGTATATATATATATATATATATATATATATATATATATATATATATATATATATATATATATATATACAGCTACCCGCTGACAAATCCACAGCAGTGTACACTAAAGGCGGCTGGTGTACGAAAAATCTGTCGTGGCTGTAATGCCCTCCAAGTTTTCAAATTTAGCTCTGGAGGTACGGGGTCAAGTGTACCGGTCTCGTCACTTGACTCGATTGAAAATTACGGGACCGGATCGTAGCCAAGTCGGGCTCCGACCCTTGTGGTGCTTGAAGGGGTGAATTGCTTAGCGGTCACAAATCGCAAGCTTTCGTAATCTACTGTCTCAGCCTCCTGAAAGGTTTATGCAGATTTCAAGCTGAAGCATAAAACCACACATATAAAACTTCGTTTCCGCACTCTCTCGCCGCTACCTTTGGATGTGTTTTGTAGCTGTCAAGTAACTGACGAGCTTGGCCACCGTGGTGTAAATTAAGGTTACCGGAATAGAGTTGTTCTTGTTGTTTATAGCATTTATTGCTTTTATGTCAGCTAACATGCCTTTCTACAAACAAGACACCTGCCCCACTACAGTGTTCGACACAGTGCGTACAGTTTTTTTACATGCTAATTAAAACCGGAGCCGCCCCCTCTGCCCAATAGACTCCTACAGGGACTTGGTCTGATGTTGCTGCCTGTCAACCAGGATCTGAAACAACAACTACATATCAAGTTTCAGAAAATTCAAATACATAAAGTCAAATACAAATTTTATTATCAAAATCTGTATCCCGATATTCTGTATATATTGAGAGGAAACTCTTTTCATTGAATATGACTATATTATCTTTAAATGATGTTATCACGGCTATCTTCATCAACACGTCATTTCACTCTTCCAGCTGAATTAATATAACGGCATAAGAAAGTACAGCGCCCACAATTTTAAGGATGATCTCTCTTCTCAAAGTGAAGAATTTTAACCCTGTGACTGCAACTTTGGACTCAAAATTTGTCGACATTATTATTAATAAATTTGCAACTCTTTCTTCAGGAGATAACTTGGCAGAAATTGCTCGGAAAACCTCATTCTGAAGTTTCAAAGCAGATTCGTGAACGCTAGATGCTCTTATACTGAGGATAAGAAAGCTTAAAACGGACATAACTAGGAGTAGAACATCAACAGGAAAGGGCGTGAACCTCATTTTCGCATTTCCGTGTCCGACGAGATATGTGATTACCATAAAAATATTCCAAACCATAAAGCCATACAGCAGTGTCAACAGCATGGAGAGAGTCTTTTCCATCTCGGCCGCGCATTCAATCACTTTTGTAGAATGGATGCTAAAATGTTCATATAAATTCTTCAAAGATTCGGGGTTTCGAGCTAAAAGTTTCTTTCTCAGTCTCTTTATTATGCCACTCATTGTCGCAAAAATATGGCAGCACAAAATGACGCAAAATCCTTGCATAAAATAATGTTGCTGTTGGAACAAAATGTCAACTGTCAAAAAACATGCTGCTGGCGCCCAGAATTGATTGCTGTACCAACCAAAGAAGATATATTTCTGGTAGTCTAGTTGTGAACTGGGTATCTGTATTTTTTTTATGGTATTTGCAATGTAAATAACTGGAACAAACGACGCAAGAACTAAGTATGCTGAGTATTTCACGAGTTGATAATAAGGCTTCCTTTTTGTACCCAGTTGTTCATCTAGTTGTCTCATGCGTTGAAACATTTTGATAATACATCGCCTTTTCTTAAAAAGAATCAAACGAATTAATAGGCACGTTATATCAGTAATTACTGTAGAAATAACCATCGTTATTGAAACTGATGAGAAATATTGGTGCATGTAGAACAAATCTGCAAAAAGGATATAGGTTAGGAAAATGGTCACAAGTACATCTATAGCAACAGCTATTCTGTTTCTAACACGCAAGTTGTGCTTTTTAGGAAACAGAAATACGAAGAAAACAGCATAGAAGCACCTTATGATAAAACGAATTTCTACAAATCCATTCTTTCCTCTTTTATGCTGTGGCTGTTTTGTTGTTTGACGCTTGTAAAATTTACAATCTAGATCGCCCCGTTTCGGATGTCGTTCATTTCGGTTGCGTTGCATAATCACCCCTTAACTCAATACGATCCTTTCTCGATAAACTAGAGTGTTATATACTAGTAACTGCTTAAATGCCTCAAATTTTAATTTCGTAACAATTTGTTCTCTCCTTGTTAATATTGACTGCTTCTCCCAGATAATAATCATAATACTGGCGTCATTTAGAACTGCCAAACAATTTTCATAAAAATATTTACGTCTTCCTTGTGGAAATAAAAGATATTATATCTTCTAACAGTCTAATTTTTAATCTATAGTTCATAGACTTGTTTAATTTTCAGAACTTTTCGCCAACTCTTATCTTTGTAAAGGTTTCATCAGTAAAACCTCCGTAAAACAAATATGCAAGAAAGATGCAATGTGTCTTCTCACTGCAGAAATCAGCTATAGGGCCTTGTAGCTAACGTCTGATACAAGACCCAGAAATAGAACGCAATTTAATACGACAACAGTTTCGAGCCATTCACTTACATTTTCCTGCACGTCACCAAGAGGCAAAAGCTATAAAAAAATATGACTTACAGACACTCGTGGAAAATAATTACGTATAGAAACACTTCTTCAATTCACCACAATAAAATTAAAAAGCGGCGGCTACATCTTTCAAACTAATCAATATTTCAATCATCAGGCCGAGGAGAATTGTTGTGATTATCGCAGTGAACAGTTTACAATTGCTATTGATGCGTAACAAATGCTAAAATTGATTTCAATTCATCTATATAATAGCCTATGATAAAGGATTCAAGTTTCTATTAAGTAAGTACATTTTCAGATAAAATGTAAGCATTCAATTTATTTTATCTGTGAGTAGTGTTTTTCGTTAGAAGTAATTATATTTTCGGGGAAGAAAGAGATGACTAGCTAAATATTACATTGTTAGTGATACTGATCTATAAAAGAACTTATTCCTATAATTACTAAATTCCATTTACAAAATATAGCTACAGTCAATCCTGTTTTTGTGCGGTAGATAGGGACCGCACAAAAAAAAATATTCAGAAACTTCATAAATAGCTATAACAAATAATTTTTCACATCATATTAAAGAAAAAAAATTATGCGGTGGAGAGGGACCGCCTAAAAAAAGTCTCACATAGAAAATATGTCAAAGCTTTACGAAATAGAGAGAAAGTGCTTTCCAAACAAAATTAATAATTAAATAACACATGGTGTAGTATTAAAAATAGGTTGAGATGCATATTGCAGAATGGTAACTGGGAATTCAGCCTCTGGAACCGAAAAATGACATCAATAAAAGATAAGCCAGAAATGACGACCCAAAATTATGAACCATGGAATATATTTATTTTGAGAGAATAGGAAAAATGGCTTAAGGCCTCAAAAATTACAGGATGTTTAGCATTCTATGCGCTTATGAAGGCCTATGGATGATCTTGTGTACACATGCGAACAGCACCGTTTTCGAAGTCCAACTTTCTCCTCTCATATTAGGCATCCTGTCAAGCCCTTCTCTGCAGTCTTCTCGTCCAACGGGTCCAGAGTGATCTCTGTTGCAGGTGGTTGATGAGTTTCGCATCGGTCCATCAGCCCGCCAAATTTGGCGAAGAGCGCTCGACAAGCGGCGAGAAAACTGCGAAAACAAAGTAACGCAAAGAGAAGCGATTATGTCTGTGTGTCTCGAGAAGGCGAAAAGTGGCCAAACTTCTAGCGTAATATACCAACCCTTTCTCCCCCACACGAGGAATTTCACTAATAAGAAAGCGGGGTGCGTTCTTAGCACTTAAAGTAGGTTTTCGTAGAATAAAACTGGGTGGTCAAGGGGCAGTATCCACATTTATGCGGTACGCGCAACTGTTAGGTGGAAAAACCCATAAGAAAAAGATAGTTTTAAAGGGCGGTACAAAACGTTACGACACATAGAAACATTTTTAAAAAATTTAATTTCTCATTTCAAACATGGAGAAATTTTCAAAATGTATGTACATTATTCGATATTACTCGTCGTAGTCCAAAACGCGCATATTGTGATGAACTGGTTCGTAATCGCTTTCGTCGCTTGAAGATACGTATTAGAGTTGATTTATTTTTTGTTACCATATAGTCGGTGATAAGTTTTTGCTGCGACGGTCGTTTGATCAGCCGCTTGTAAACGTCGCGATAGCCAAATATACACGATCGAAGCTCTTTTTGCAATTTCAAATAAATAATTACAATTATATAACTTCGATTTTTTTCGATTCATATTCATAAACCGCATAAAAAAATCGCACAAAAACAGGTTTGACTGTATATTGTTTCCACAGTGCTACTGAAGAGCGGTAGTGTTTTTTAACTGAAACCTCATTTCAACAGAAAACTTTTTTATAAAAGCTTTTATACGAAAAGCAGAACTAGATGCTGTTTATAAATATTTCAACTCTTTTGAATTATGAATAAAGAGTCCAGTGCAGTTTTTCGGGAGACATTCCAACTTATAAAGAAATACAATCAATCCAAAGACACGGTACAAATGGATGATAAAATCACTGTGGTAACAACACATTGTAGACTCATCAACAGCTTTAATATCACAGTATACAAGTTTTTTTTATGTGCACAAATCAGAAATTTTGATTTAAATTCAAAAAATGCAAACATGAAAAAAGAAAATATTTTGCTAGCACACAAAACTGAATCCTGCAAAATTCAATATATGTTTCTTAGAAATACAAAAGTAAAGAGAAGACATATTTCATATATAAACTAGCTGAATACCAGAACTTCGCTATGGAGTGCATACAAATTAAATACAACGGTCAATGTATGCAATCAATGTAAAAAAAAAATATATATATATATATATATATATATATATATATATATATATATATTTATAAAAAATCGTAAAGGATAATTTTATAGACAAAATAATGAAGAAAAAATATTCAAATGAAATACAACGGTCAATGTATGCAATTAATTTGTATGTTTAATAAAAACTTTCATCTCAATTAGTCTAGTGGTTAAATTTTATCTTTTTCCGTATTTTAATATTTTTTGTCAATTTATTTCATTGTTATGCACGTGATGCAAAATTAATTTAAAGTTATCAAAAAAGAAAAGAAAGCACGTGATCAGCATTTAATAAATTAAATTCTAAAAATTAATCTTTAAAAATTAACCAAAAATCAGAAAACGGAGGTAAAGATTTGAAAGCGATTTCATTTTACAGGAATTTTTAGGATCTTTCTCGTGATATAAATTTTACATCCCTCAAATTATTATTTTAAATGCAAACTCTAAAGAATGTTACGAAAACAGCTTAAAATTTTAATTTTAATAAATCTAAGAAGAATTTTTCAAATATCTTTCTTCGTGCACCCCTACAACATAAGAAGAATCGCCATGCAAAATTTCAGCTCTTTAGGTCCAGCGGTTTGGTCTGTGCGTTATATGTTAGTCAGTCAGTTACGGAACTGTTTTATATATATAACTTACATAACCCAAACAGAATCTTGCATTAATATCAGCAGTTTTTCAATCAAACAAGGTGAACTTTAAAGATACGCATAATTCACATTCTATATGCTCTCTAGACGGTGAAATAATGCATAATGCGGCTCTGCATAGGTTTTTATTCGAAGGTGCTTTGTTCATAAAAATTTTCGCGTATTTATAAGAATCAGAACATCGTATCTGTTACTCTTTCTTAACAAAATAATCTCCGTCAAATTTATCTAGTGTCTCTGCATCTAGAAAAAAAAATAAAGACATTAAATTTGCCCTTAAGTTTCTTTCAAAACCAGCAATTTTCTTAAAATTGCGTTAAATGAAAGTATATTGTCATACATAAGTAGACTTTGCTGTAGTATATAATAGGTTGCGAAACGAAAATATGGTTATAAGCAAAAAACGATTCGTGAATCCTCATAACACCCACGAGTCCTAAGGTACCACCAAGTACAACAAATGAGTTTTTCTTCAAGTTGAATGTTAGCACAATTTTCATGTTAATACTAAAGGCCGGTTGAAATTACAACAAGTAACACATCATAAAGTTTAAGCAGATTAAAACATACACTAAATTGTCACTTACAAATGTTATAATCAAAATTTACATCACAATATTCACTCTATGTATAGAGGAAACTCCTTTAGCTGAATATTATTGTATCATTTTTTAATGGCGTTATCATGGCTATGTTCATCAATACGTCTTTTTATTTTCCCAGCTGAATTAATATAATGGCATAAGAAAGTACAGCGCTCACAATTTTAAGGATGATCTCTCTTCTCAAAGTGAACAATTTTAATCCCGTGACCGCCACTTTTGACACAAAATTTGTCGTCATTTTTATTAATAAATTTGCAACTTTTTCATCCGGAGACATCTTGCTAGAAATTGTTCGGAAAACCGCATTCTGTAGTTTCAAAGCAGATTCGTGGACGCTAGATGCCCTTATACTCAGGATAAGAAAACCTAAGACGGATATGGCTAGGAGGAAAATATCAACAAGATAGAGCGTAAACCTCATTTTCGTATTCCTGTATCGGACGAAAAAAGTGATTACCAGAAATATATTCCAAATCATAAAGCCATACAGCAGTGTCAACAGTATGGAGAGAGCATTTTCCATTTCGGCCGCGCAAGCAATCACTTTTGTAGAATGGATGCTAAAATGTTCAAATAAATCCTCCAAAGATTCGTGGTTTCGAGCTAAAAGCTTCTTTCTCAGTCTCTTTATTATGCCACTCATTGTCGCAAAAATATGGCAGCACAAAATGACGCAAAACCCTTGTATAAAATAATGCTGTTGTTGTAACAAAATGTCAATTGTCAAAATACATGCTGCTGGCGCCCAGAATTGATTGCTGTACCAACCAAAGAAAGTAGCCCTTTGGTAGCTTAGTAGTGAACTGGGTATCTGTATTCTTTTTATGGTATTTGTAATGTAAATAGCTGGAACAATCGACCCAAGTGCTAAGTATGCTGAGTATTTCACGAGTTGATAATAAGGCTTCCTTTTTGTGCCCAGTTGCTCTTCTAATTGTCTCATGCGTTGAAACATTTTGATAATACATCGCCTTTTCTTAATAAGAATCAAGCGAATTAATAAGCTCGTTATATCAGCAATTACTGTAGAAATTACCATCGTTATCGAAACTATTGAGAAATATTTGCATATGTTGTACAAATCTGCAGAAAGGCAATAGCTCAGGAAGATGGTCACAAATGAATCCATAACAAACGCTATTATGTTTCTAACACGCAAGTTGTATTTTTTAGGAAGGGGAAATACGAAGAAAACAGCGTAGAAGCACCTTATGATAAAACGAATGTCTACAAATCCATACTTTCCATTCCTTCGTTTCATGTCAAATGTAGAATCTAGAACGCCACGTTTCTGACGTCGTTGTTTTAGTTTGCGTTGCATAGTCACCCTTTCATTTAATTCGATCCTTTCTCGATAAACTAGGGTGTTTATACTAGTAGTTGGTGCTATGCCGCGAATGTTAATTTCGTAACAATTTGTTCTCTCCCTATTAATATTGGCTGTTTTTGCTAAATGATAAACTTAAAAGACTGTTGTCATTTAAGCCTGCTAAAAAAATTCATAAGAGTAATTACCTCCAACTTACGTAAGTAAAAAAATATTACTTCTTCTAACAGTCTTCTTCTCAAACCATCCTTTATGGACTCGTCTAATTTTTAGAACTTTTCGACAACTTTTAACGTTGTAAGGTTTTTATCAACAGAAGCTTCGCAAAACAAACATGCGACAATACATACAATGTGTGCTCTCTGCAGAAAATCTATTACGTCTGATACAGCACCCAGAAATAAAAGACAATGTATTTCAAAAACAATTTGGAGCCTTTAACTCACATTTTCCTGCATGTCATCAAGCGGCAAATGCTAGAATAATTAGGACTTACAGATACTTGTGGAAAAATATTTACGTAACGAGCACTTCTTCAATTCACTACAATAAAATTAAAAAGCTGCGGCTGCACCTTAATTTAACCCTATCCTTTCTCGATAAACTAGGGTGTTTATACCAGAAACTTCTGCAATGCCCCTAATGATAATTTCGTAACAATTTGTTCTCTCCTGATTAATACTTGCTGTCTTCGCCAAATGATTAAGTTATAATACTGGCGTTATTTAAGACTGCTAAACAAAAACTTTTCATAATTACCTCCGCCTTAGGGAAATAAAAAGATATGTCTTTTAACAGTCTACTTCTCAATCCATCCATTAGACACTCGCCTAATCTTTAGAACTTTTCGCCAACCATTGGCATTGTAATTGTTTCATCATTAGAAACTTCTCCGAACAAGCGTGCGACAAAAGATACATTGTCTACTCTCCTCAGAAAACAGCTGTCACGTCTGATACAAGACACAAATATAAAAGACAGTTTATTACAAAAAACTATTAGGATCCTTTTACATTCCATTTTCCCACACGTCGCCAGAAAAGATATGCTAGAATTGATTTCAGTTCATGTACATAATAATAATCCATGATAAAGGCTCATATTTCAATTAAGTAATTACATTTTCAGTAGATTGTAAGCATTCAATTAATTTTATCCATGAGTAGTGTTGTTTATTGGAAGTAATTGTCTGTTTCATGATTAAAATGACTAGCTTATATTACAGTTTTAGACAACAAAAAAACGAAGCACCAAGATTTCTTCGGATAATTTCTTCGAGTTTCACTAATATACAGGGTGTTGCAAAAAGGACTTTACAAAATAAGAAGGGTGACTGTACGCCTCAAGATGAACAATATTTACTATTATATATATATATATACACTCTTAGATAAAAAAAAAAGCGACGCACCAAGAGGGGGTAATGTAAATTGGACACAAATTGATATGTATACAGGTTTCGACAGAAAATGCAAAATTTTAAAGTTTGGCAGGCAATGAATGAACATGTGACGCTGCAGCGCATCTTAACTGCGCAAGTAGCAGGATATTAAAGAGGAGAAATTTATATTCCAGGTCATAAATACTTTGCGAATTTCATTTCGTGTACTCAGGTAGACAGTAACTATACCTCGTATACAAGTGCGCGAACAATATGCGCAGATGTCAGCATTTGAGAGAGGACGCGTAGTTGGGCTCAAAGAAGCCGGTTGGTCTAATCGGCGAATCTCTCGACATTTGGATATGAACGATGCCACTATTAGACGATAATGGCGGGGATAGGTGAACTATGGCCTAACAAAGCGTCAAGAAGGAAGATGTTTGCCTAGAGAAACGATAGGACGTGAGGACCGAACAATCATCAGAGCGGCAGTCACAGTCCCAGATTCCTCATTATCATCGATCGTACGTGCATCTGGTACTTCAGTGACCGCAAGGACCATTCATAGGCGGCTCAGAGAAAGGGGGCTGAGCTCACGGTGCTCCTTGTGTCAACTACCATGGACGTTTGTACACCGACAAGCCCGTTTGCAGTGGTGTCGGGCACATTCGACCCGGAATGTCACTGACTGGACTAGAATTGTCTTCAGTGAGGAGTCCCGCTTCGAATTGAGCCCCGATGACCAGCGAATACATGTCTGAAGACACCCCGGACAGCAGTGGGATACCAACCTGACTGTCTTCCGCCATACGGGCAGACAACCAGGAGTGATGGTCTGGGGTGCCATTTCATTTCATAGCAGGACCCATTTGGTTTCCTCCGCGACACCCTTACAGTACAGAGGTACGTCGACGATATTCTACGCCCCGTTGTCTTGCCCTTCATATCACGCCATCTTGGGCTTACATTTCAGCAAGATAATGCCCGACCTCACACGGCGAGAGTTTCTAGTGCTTGTCTTTGTGCTTGCTCAACGCTACCTTGGCCAGCAAGTTCACCGGATCTCTCCCCCATTGAGCACGTTTGGAGCATTATGGGCAGGGCCCTCCAAGCAGCTCAGGATTTTGACGATCTAACGCTCCAATTGGACAGAATTTGGCACGATATCCCGAAGAAGGACATCCACCATCTCTATCAATCAATGCCAAGCCGAATAACTGCTTGCATAAGGGCCAGGGGTGGACCAACGCATTATTGACTTTTTTACTTTGTGAAGCTCTTTCTCTTGAATAAATCATCCAATCTTTCTCATATTATAGACATTTGTTTTTCTGTACATGTACATTACATCTACTGATTTTCGTCCCATTCGGATAACTTCATCTTGGTGAGTCTTTTTTTTTTTTTTTTTCTAAGAGTGCTAGTGAACTTTATATATAAAGAGGACTTATTCCTATAATTATTAAAGTCCCTTTAAAATATATAGTTATATTGCTTTGACAATGCTTCTGGGGAGCGGTAATGCTTTTAAACTTAAATCTCATTTCAATCTCATTGCTTTTAAACTTAAATCTCATTTTCTCAGTTTAAAAATCGGAAGACTGATTTATAAAAGTTTTTATACAAAAACAGAACTAGATATTGTTTATAAATATTTCGACTCTTTTGTAGTAAGAATAGAAAACCCAGTGTAGGGTTTTCGGGTGACATTCCAACTACTATAGTAAAACAATCAATCCAAATACACAGTACAAGTAGATGATAAAATCACTGTGGTAACATATCGTAGAGCTTTTGAAGCGTTCGAATCAAAACTTTTGATTGAAATTCGGGAAACGGCAAACATGTAAAACGGGAAGAATTATTTCTTTATTAATAACTGGACAGATCTAATATTTGCACTCGTTGAACCCATATTCAAAATAAGGAAAAAAAGAAAAAAATATATTTCAGGTAGTCTCTTCTAACGAAACTACCGCGGGTTATTAACGTAGGATTACTTACTGTTGCTTACATCTTCTTTTTCTTATTTCTTTTTTTTACGCATTTTGGTACTTTTCTGTTTAACTGTTAACTGCTACTGGGTTTGGCACGCTGTCAAAATTTAACTCGCGACGGAGTCTGAATTTTTTTCTTTCCGGAGGACCGTAACGTAAAGACCGTAACGTTGAAGAACGTAATCCTACGTTAAAAACTTAATAGAATCATTTTTCTTGAAATAATCCTTCATTCCAGTGGGAGAAAAATGAACGAAACGAAAACATCCGGAATCACTAGGGATATTGGAGAAATACAAGCGGATATACAAGTGTATATAAGCATTACATAATGTAAAAACTACTTAAAATAACTAGATATTTTTCTTTATTGCATTAAAACAGTGAGTATTGCAAATATGTAGAATTTTCCGTGGTGGTTATACATAAAAAAAATTGCGCGTGTAGTCTACATTTTTCTAGCGTTTATTCTTCTAGGAGATAAAACGCAATTGCATCACTGACATGAGTCCATTTTTTGTTTCTCCGAGTTCACATTTTTCAAAGATAATCAAAAGGTTAGGTGCAATTAGCTTCATTAACCGCCGTTTAGAGGTGGCCATGCATCATTGCGCATTATGTACTTCCAGAAATATAAAGATACTTTTTTGAACTCTGCGTGCGAAGTGTTGTTCTTGAAAGCTGCGGCTGCCAATAAGTATAAAGGCAATTGATTCAACATAAAAACATTCAGTATATGTCCCATTGTTTGTCTTAACACCTAAACAGTGAATGCGTTTTTTAACACCTTAACTGCGAATGACCTAAAATATACCGTAAAATTTTGACTATAATACGCACCGGAGTATAAAACGAATTCTTGATTTTTGCGCGAAATTTACGGAAAAAAATTAAAATTCGAGTATAATACGCACCCATAACTTTTCAATATTTTATTTAAAAGTTGCACAAATACTTATTATCAAAAATAAAATTTGTAATAAAAATAAATGAAAACGTCAAATTCGGTAGCTAAAAAACCTTAAATTTTTAATTATAAAAGCAAACAATACTTACCATTTTATCAGTCTTAATCACTGTCACTAGGTTTGTCTTTTACTCAATATTTAAAACTACATTTTTTATACACGAGTTTAATATGCACCCTCATTTTTGAGGACTAAAATGTGAAAAAAAGTGTGTATTATATTCTTAAGATTTTACGGTACAAACAATTGTGCCTCTTAATGAAATCATAATCATGACGAAATGCCAAGATTTGGATAAATACTAGAATGTGAATGTGTGTTTGAAAACCAGAACGGCTTGGAAAACAAATATTTCTGCATTACGCAGATATTTTATGAATATTGTTTTAAAAGAGAATTAATCCAGAATGAACCGAAAATAAGCATTAAAGTATGCATTTAAATCTATATTATCATTCATTTAGTTTATTCCTTATTTTAGTTTATTCCTAAGTTATTTTTTCCTTCAACACTCCTTAATAATAAAGATTGTATTCTGAGGTTATAAGAAAAACTAAAGGTAACATTTTTTTATCCTACTGCATTTAATCATAACACAGTGGTAATTAGTGAATTATTTTTACCTTAACTCTCGTGATCTATATAGTAAAACTAGCTGAATACCCGTGCTTCGCTACGGAGTACATTCAAATTAAATACAACGGTCAATGTATGCAATTAATGGCAATATCTATCTATCTATCTATATATATATATATATATATATATATATATATATATATATATATATATATATATATATATATATATATATATAAAATCGTAACGGATGTATTTTTATAGACAAAATAATGTAGAAGAAAATATTCAAATTAAATACAACGGTCAATGTGTGCAATTAATTTGTATGTTTAATATCCATAAAACATACTAATTTGAATTAAATTCTTAAAAACACTTCCATTTCAATTTGTCTAGTGGTTAAATTTTATCTTTTACCGAATTTTAATATTTTTTTGTCAATTTATTTCGTTGTTATGCACGTGACGCAAAATTAATTTAAAGTATTACAAAAAGAAAAGAAACAACGTCATCAGCATTTAATATATTAAATTCTAAAAATTAATCTTTAAAAATTCTCCAAAAATCAGAAAAGGGAGGTAAAAATTCGAAAAAGATTTTATTTTAAAGGAATTTTTATGATCTTTCTCGTGATGTAAATTTTATAACCCTCCAATAATTATTTTAATTGCAAACTTTAAAAAATGTTACAAAAACAGCTTAAAATTTAATTTTTAAAAAATCTAAGAAGAATTTTTCAAAAATCTTTCGCAATGCACCCTAGACTATAAGAAGAATCGCCATGCAAAATTTCAGCCCTTTAGGTCCAGCGGTTTGGCCTATGCGTTATCTGTCAGTCAGTCAATCATTCCGTCTGACAGATTGACGTCAGTCACGGAACTAAATATTACTCCATATATATAGATTAACATTTTTACCAGTTTCTCAAAGAATTCATCAGCCGTAGTAAAAATCTCATACTGAGTACGTAAGTTCACTTCGACAATATTTGTTATTGTGTTTAAACAGAAGTTTTCTTGCATGAACACGTACACAAAGATTTTATGCTCGGGAATTCCTCCCAATCCCCCCCCCCCCCCAGCTTCTCTCTCTACGTATTTATATATGTGCGCGAGCAACAGTGAGATGGAAGAATGTTGCATTTCGTGATTATTTTCATACGTTCCAACTCAAATTTTAATTTCTTGATCTAAATTTGATTTAGGGAGACATTGCCTTCATTTTTAGCTTTTAACCAAATTTTGCTTCATTTTTCTTCCTAGCCAGAACTCTTTTAACGCTTTTCACACGCAGGAACATAAGGGAGAACACAAATTTTGCTCTCAGAATTAGGAATCAAACCGTAGAACGCTGGTAGTGATAAAAGATGGTGATTTTAAGTGAAAACTAGATCTTTTGGCACCAAAGCAACTCAAGATAGTTGTGAATAACAGCACATCAGACGCCCGTGAATTAATTAATTTTAAAAAGCGAACGCGGGCGCAGTGGCCCAGTTGGCAAAGGCAGCGGGCTAGTGATCTGAAAATCACTGGTTCGATGCTCGTCACTGACAAATCCACTGCCGTGTACACTAAAGACGACTGGTACACATAAAATCTGTCGTAGCTGCAATGTCCTCCAAGTTCTCAAAATTAACTCTGGAGGTGCTGGGTCAAGTGTTCAGGTCTCGTCACTTGACTCGGTTCAAAATTACGGGACTGGTCCTTTTGGCCAAGTCGGGCTCCGACCCTTGTGGTGCCAGTCAAAATAAGAGCCGCACCTTCATGGCCCGTAGCCCTCGGGACATGATCAGATGTTGCTGTCGGTCCAGTTGCATAAGCAACAACAACAACAGAAAGTAAACATTAAACGACAGCAACTGAGAATTTGAATTAGATTTAAATCAGGATTCGTGGAGCTTTCGTCCCAACATGCTTTTACCCAGAACGATTATTTAATATATTCCCCGCCTTATATGTAAATGCTATTTTTTTTATAAACTTGTGATAAATCTTTTATAAACAGTAGTTTCTAGTTAGGGCTCACCTCATCCAACACTCAAGAGGTAGTAGAACGGTTAGTGTAAAGATGCAAGAATAAATCCGTCCCGGCGTTAGCCACACGGAATTCAACTGATTCCTCGCCGCCATAACACAATTACCCCATACGCCGACCCAAAGGATCGGAGACTAGGTCACATAGACCCCTCCCGTCAATTAAAAAGCTACTAAATTTCAAATTAAGATAAAATTAACAATTTAATAATAAATAATAATTTAAATTCCAGAATCCTGTGCCAGTTCCTGTGCTCCGTTTGAACCTAGTCGCTGCTTTATTTCTTTAGAACTTCAACAACAAAATTTTAACTACAATTTAGTTAACTATTCATATGTGAACTTTTAACATCACATAAGTATACACATACATAAAGGCATCTGCCCTTACATAACGAAAAATAAGCATTTATAAACCGACATAAAAGCAACTGCTTTTATAAAACATAATTTAAACAATTATAAACACATTTACATACAGAAATTAATATTTATAAACCACATATAGCAAACAAATTTACAATTCACAATATTTATATTACTTACATTGCATTTACATATTCAGTTATTTAATATTTCAAAAATTTCAAACAAATTATTCTATTGAATTAAATCAATTTTCAAGTTCATTACTTTTACAAGCCATATAATTCAATATTCAATAGCATACCATACTAATTCACATATTGTTTTAAAACATAAAGACATGAACAAGAAAATAAGTTACTGTAAAGTAAAAGGATTCAGTTTGTTAAAGAAACCAGAAGAAACCGATTTGAGGTTTCAAGTTCGTTCGTTCAAAATTTAAATGCCTGAAACTAAATTAGATATGAGTGAATATAATTATGGATTTTCCCTCAATTCATTATCATTTCTTTTAATATACTGCATTCTTGAATTTCAACATAACATTTGAAATTTGCAAGCTCTTGCGCCATGGACTTCAACCTAAATTGTACAGGAAAAAAAATACGCAGAGAATAACTGAATTTTCAAAAGTTTTTTAAAAAGTAAAAACTGAAGGAGAAATTTGTCATGCCTTTATATTTGACCTTCCCAATTCTTATGCAGGTATATTCAACATCAGGTTTTTATGACTATCATAAAATCACAAATGCTACCAAAATTATTCATTTTTTTTATTTTACCTAAAAAAGTAATAGTCTTCCACCTTGCAAAACTTCAAAAAAAAAGAAAGAAACTGTCACTTTCTATAAATTCCAGCCACAAAAATGAACAAAGGATGCGAATAAAAATTTCACCGTCTTGTTTTAAAATTCAACGCCTCTAACCTTTTGAAATCCAAACCTTGCCTTCTATTGTTTATGAAAATAAGCAGTATTTTTATTTTCAGCCTTTCGTTTCTCCATTTTCACTCTTCTAATAATAATAAAATGATTCTTTAATGAATGTTTTTTTTTTCCTTCAGTACGGTTCTTTCCGAATTCTTTGAAAGAGAGCATATTTTCAGAGGTGAGGACGACCCTGTGCATTGTGATACGCGATTTACAGTCAAGTATTGATTTAGGCAAATGAAAAAGCTTTAAGGTCGAAAGCGCACTTTCACGCACACATTGTTGATTTCCACAGAACATCTCTCAAGGAAGTGGAGTTCTTTCTTTTAATTCTGTCTTTTCGGACCCTTATAACCCTGTAATTTCGAATGATTCTGTTGTAGAGAGCAGAAAATACAACGAAATCGTTAACGAAAAAAACCTTGTTTTTGCAGTATCATGACAAGCAATGTGATGGATGCATTGCGGAATTTCTACAGATGCTGTATAATTAGTAACGCTCGTTCACCATAGCCAAGGACGGGTCACCAAGATGATTTTCCAAAATAATGATTCAGATTTTTTAAAACAGAAGAAAGTAACAAATGGATGTGTTTACAAGTTCGCAAGCCGGTAATTTCATTTTACATAATAGAAATACAAATAATATAATGTTCCGTAAGTATTGTATTATCCTGGATTGAGTTAAATGTGTGGGCCGTGGCGGCCTTGTGGTACAGCGCGCTGGTTTTCGGTGCTGAGGGTGCTCAGATCGAATCCTGGCGAAGCGCCACTAAAACGCCTCCGTTTGTGTCGTCCCTTCATAGGGGGCAATGCTGGTCTGCCTATATGGTGCCCCCATAATAAAATGGCCAGCAAAACTACGGTGACTTATAGGTGATTGTCTTCGTGACAAGTGCCTCATCATTGAAAAAAAAAAAGTTAAATGTTAGTGTAAGTAAGCTATCACTATTTAATTCTGACAACTAATTATTGTGATAACTAATTAAAGTAAATAATACTTAAATATAAAATTAAATTAAAATAGATAAGCACATGTAAATTTCCAATTCACTCAAAAACAAGTTTTTTTTACATTAAAGCTAAAAATATATATTAACGAGAGCGAACATATTCATTTATAATACGATATTTCTGTGGTTGTTGTGCAAAGGATGTTAAGGCTGCTATGTACTAACCCCTTTGGATTCGCTCACATCACTGTTCACCTATGGAGAAAATTTGTCCACGGATTGCCGACTTGGATTCAGAGCTTTTTTTTAAAAAATTGTACTCCGTCATAGAGAAAGAGATTTTACATTTGTGTACATTTTTCGTTTTTTTTTTAAATGCAATTAATATTTTAAAATTTAAATTATTCGGGGAAAAATCTGGTATAGTGTGTTTTAAACGCTCATAAATTCCTTCGGTGGATGAAATTTATAAAATGAATCCTGTAGCGCTTTGCAGAAAAGTTCAGGCTATCTGACAATACCAATTTTATTTGATTATCAGCATTTATGTACCTGTAAATAGTTGACAAAAATATATTTTAAATAAAAAATTTGAGGGCAGCACTTAACCCCTCTATAGAGAGAGAGCCATTACAATCCCTCAAAATGTCAATCCTAAGGGGGAGTGGAATTCTCGAACTGTCAACTGGACTCCTCCCACCACAAGAGTCTGCAAGAAGAGGAAAAGGGAAATACGATTTTTTTTCTTAGTACATAGCAGCCTTAAGTCCAAAATGGGCTAAAATGAGTTATCAAACCAGATATGTTTGAAAAATCAAGGGCGACTGCAGGGTACAGAAAGCAAAGTCCAACTCCACTCCTAAATACAGGGTGTCCGGGCTAAAAGTATCCAAAAGTTATGACTTATTTTTACGGAACTACCCATTATAATTTAAAATAATTTATTTAAATAAAAAGAACATCTCACCAAAATTTAATCGCAATCATAGATTTCGATCATAGTATCATAGATTTCGATCATAGATTCATAGATCGTGTGTGCACCTTTTGTAGCACGACAAACGTCTAAATGGTAATTCGGTTCTCTCCAAGTGTTTCATAGCATATAAGGAGTTATTAGACTTTTTTGCTTGGGGATTCATTAAATCCGTTGTGTATAAACAAAAAAATTAAAACTGTGGATGAGTTGAAGAAGCGTATCATTCAAGCAATTCGTGTAATGACTCCTGATATGCTGCGAAACATTTGAAGAGAACTGGATTACCATTTACACGCTTGTCATGCTACAAAAGGTGCTTAGGTCGAAATCTATGATACTATGATCGAAATCTATGACTGGTATTAAAACTTGGTGAGATGTTCTTTCTACTTAAATAAATTATTTTAAATTCTAATGGGTAGTTCCGTAAAAATAAGTCATAACTTTTGCATACTTTTTGCCCGGACACCCTGTACTTTTATTCGTCAGGGAAAATTTGCGATATGTGAAACAAAACTCAAACATGTTTGTGTTAAAGGAGTTATGTCCCAATCAAGGACTTAACACTCTTTACTCAACAAAAAAAATTGAAAAAATTTACTTTTAAAAAAAATTAAAATTAAACTTTAAAAAAAAACGTATTCTTCGAAATTTAGATACCATCCACAATTGGGGGTAGGGTAGGGGACCTCGATTCTTGATGTTGTTTTTTCCATTAGTACATCAACCATTTGGTGTATGCTTCATACGAAAATTATTTAAAACAGTTTAGAGAAATGACGTTGAAAACGAAAAGTTATTTTCGCATCACACCTATTAAAAAGTAAGAATATGGGAAAGATTCAATAAGGATGAGGTAAAATTTTAAAAAACTCTCGGAAAACACGAAGTTTAAAACGTTATAATATAGTTTTTAACAATTCATGTCAATTAATATTTTATAATGCACTTTTAAAATGATAAATCATCCAAAAATGGTACCTTTTAATCATAAAAACTTAAACTGCGTTTTTAACGTAGGATAACGCTCCTTCATAACGGTCCTCCGGAAAGCAAAATTTCAGGTGTCCTGCGTCGCGAGTTCTAATTTTGGCAGTGCGCCAAACCTAATCTGTATCACTTGGGCAAGCAGTAAACAGTTAAACAGAAAAGTACCAAAATGCGTCAAAATTTTGACATACATATATACGTACATATGTATACTTACGTACATATATATATATATATATATATATATATATATATATATATATATATATATATATATATATACATAACACATACATGCATATATACATAACAAAAGAGGTAAGCAACGATAAGTAATCCTACGTTAATAACTCACGGTAGTTTCGTTAGAAGAGACTACCTGAAATTTTTTTTCTTAATCGCAACGCCCCAAAAAGATATAAATGAGAATGTAATGTAGAACTCAAAGTGAGCCTATTGTGTTGATTAAAATTTCTGTAACGTGTGAAATGAGACTTTACGATTCCTAAATGCCTAAATGCGTTAGTAAATACTGACTGAGTATAATCCTCTAATCTAAAAAATATTGAAAATTGTCCTACAATCTTCACAATAATTTACTATCAAGAGTAATTTAATGGTATCAAGTGAAGTATACATATTTAATTACCGAGTCTCCCTTTGACTCCATTTCACAAGTTCTGAGAGGGCAGATTATAAAAGCCTGGTCAGACCCGAGAACTATTGACCAGATATTTGGCTCCTGTTTGGCCCCAGATGTTTGGCCAGAATGCATGTTTTACGACTATAATACCTGCAGGAAAAAAAGGTTAGCATCATCATTACGATTTCGCCTCGGCTCCCTGTTGTGCCAGTTAGTTAAGGCTTGAGCCTGGAACGACCGCAGTACTCAAGTAAAGTAAACAACTTATTTTAGCAACATTTTCAAAATATTCCCTTTATTGTGTCTAACATATTTATTTTATTTCCTTTTATAATTATAGTAATACAATTGTTAATAGTAGGTTGGTTATCAAACAGATTTCTTCTTTGAAAACAACTTCAAATATAGTAAAACCTCGTTTATCCGGACTAACTGAGACCATAGGCAATCCGGATAATATGGGAAATAAGAAAAACAAAATCCTTAACTAAGCAGACTTACCGTTTATTACGATAAAAAAATCTATGTTTTGTAACAAAATTACATAGTATTGTTTACAAGGCATTAAAAAATATAAAAATAACTTTTCACACCATTTCTTAATAAAGAAATGGTAAGTCTAGTAGAGCTTTCTTAAAATCAACAAATAGCATTTTATTAACCATAATTTATTGTACAATCTATGCAGGAATTGTACATTGAATCAAACTAAAAAGTGAATATTTGGCGTACTTGTAGTTTCGTTCTTGCTATCATAGTTAAAAATCATTATCTAATGTGAACATTAAATACAAATGATGTCTACAAATATGATCCGGATAAACGAAATTTTACTGTACCTTCATATTCAAAAAAGTGAGAAAATTCTTAAGAATTTGTGAAAACAAGTCGAGGTTTTTCGATTGTATCACAAATAAATTCAAAAAACAAAGACTCAGTTCAGACAGACTAATGTACTGTAATCTTTTCGACAGATTTTCTCGGCCCAGGTTTATTTAACTTTATCTTAACTCGGTGAGATAGGCCGGGCCTATTTTTCCTCATTCAGAACCAGTCCGCCAAAGAGCTCTGAAAATGAAACTAAATGGCTTTTGATCTTGCTTCCCCCCTGAATATATGCATATTTCAGTCAGATTTCATTCAGTCATTTAAATAAGCATTTTTATACCTTTTATACGAATTATATTATAGTTGGTTTTGTATTTTATAGCCTTAAAACGTAATATTTTTCTAGTCAAAACGTATCAAAACGTTTCTAAGGACAAATATTTTCGAAAGTCGATTACAAACACTTAGATCTGTAAAATCTTTCTGGCGGACTGGTTCTGAATAATGAAAAATAGGCCCGGCCTATCTCACTGAGTTAAGATAAAGTTAAATAAACCTGGGCCGAGAAGATCTGTCGAAAAGATTTCAGCACGTTAGTCAATTTGAGCTGGAGTAACGATCAGAAAGGTCCTGGACCGGGAGAAATTTTAAAATGTATGCCAACATAACCAACATCAAAATGCCCCCAAAATAAAAAATAGGAAGTACAAATGGCTCTTTTAAGGAACTAAGACAGAATTGAAAAACAGTTGAATATCAGTTGGAATTTCGTGTTTGTAAGTTAATTTATTCGACACCTAACTTCAATCTCCGACTACGGTCTCTCAGTAGATCCATGAATACATTTAAGGGGGTAGGGTCACGATTTTCGATAAAAAAATGCCTTTTCCAATTTTTGCATTTTTGAAAAGTATGTAATCTTGTGCTTCTGATGATATTTACATATTTGTTCTAGCTACACTAGAAGTATTTTTAATATTTTTTTAAAGAACTATTGCCATCTGTCAAAACGCCTGGCGTCACACCCTCAACAACAAAAACAAACCGATCACTGCATTCATAGCTGCATTTTTTTTATTTCCCGTGCTCTAACCAAAACAACCATTTTACCAATAGTAGTACTGGATTACATTAAAAACATTTATAGAGATTTAGCAGATCCTGATCTACTTGCCAAATGTCTGCATGGGAAAACACAAAACAGCAATGAGAGTGTAAGTAGTATAATCTGGTCACGGATCCTAAAGAATGGTTTTGTGCAGTTAGAAACTTTAAAAACAGGTGTATTTGAAGCAATTGCATCCTATAATGACGGAAATATTACGAAATGCAAAGTTCTTTCAACGTTAGGTATATCTCCAAGTTTTTATATTTCTCGAGTAATGCAAACAGCTGATCTGACGACATTAATAAAAGCTCAATATGATGTTTCACAGCAAACCAAGGAAGACAGAATAATAGAAGACAGAAAAAATGCAAATTAGAAGACAGTCTTGCTGATGACCCAGGTGATCCAAGCTATGGAGCTGGCATGCACTAAGCACAAGTGAATGTTTCACTAAATGTTGATTTTCTCAAAACAGTGTTTTTTGCCAGTTAAGGAACATTTTTTCAAAAGTTATTGCTGTGATTATTTTCAAACTTTGTATATTTAATAAATGCATAATATTACATATTTTAACGAAGAGGTTTTTAGAAAAATTAATTTAGAATAATTTAGTAGCATAAAACTTGATGTAATTTTGGTGTTTCTGAAAAAAATTACATATAGTAGAAGTTATATATATATTTTAAAAATAACAAGTTATTTAAATTAGAAAAGCTCTGGTTAAAGTATTTAATATACGTCAGGCAATATACAGTAAAAAAATTAGAAACTTATATTCAATAGGATTTTTTTTTTTTTATGTTCCTTAAAAATGAGTCATTTTAACATTACTGACATAGGAAATCTGGATCGTTACCCTACCCCCTTAATAAAACAGTTTCATGTCTCCCTTAAGGCTGATGTGTACTAACTTTTTTCACTCACCTCAATGTTAACTTATGGAGAAAATTTGTCCAAGGATTGCCGACTTGGATTTCAAGATTTTTTTTTTAATTGTAGTCCATAATAGAGAAAGAAATTTTACACCTTGGGACATTTTCCGTTAAAAAAAAATGCAGATCGGTGGCGTAGTGGTTAAAAGCGTCAAGCTGCCACACCACAGGTCCAGGGTTCGACCCTGCGACTGGGCAAGGTCGACTCATGCCTTTCCTCCCTTGAGTGGGTCGAAAAAATGAGGACCAAGCATGCTTGGGAAACTAACTCTAGGGGTCCCGCGTCAAGTTAATCACCTGACCGAGACATATGCTCTATGGCACCCCAAGCCCACGGTCATGAAAGCGGAGATGGGCACCGCAGGCCTTGGTCCACGGTACTGAAAAGCAATTCGGACTGTTCCGCCCTGAGTTATATAAAAAATATGCAAATGATATAATAAAATTTAAATTATTTGTGGAAAAAAATGTGGTATAAAATCTGGTGTGTTTAAAATGCTCATAGATTCCTTTGGTGGACAAAATTCACAAAATGAATCCTGTTGCAAGGTGCAGGAAAGTTCATGCTGTCTGAAAATATCATTTTTATTGGATCATCATCATTTATGTAGCTGTAAATAGCATACAAATGTTCTCCATGGGTTAATATTGAGGTGGGCGAATCCAGTAGGTTTATTACACAGCATCCCTAACATTTGCAGCATTCTTTTCAAACTGATTCAAAATCCTTTCAAAATTTATGAAAGATTAAATGAGTTAATCTTTCTAAATCATGAGCAGGGACTAATTGTTGATAAACTTACTTACCAAATCTATGATTCTATGAATCACTACTCTTCTGTATCATCTATCAATATCATAGTCCAGTAAACCTTTTCAAGCTAATGCATGGGTAATTTTAATAATGTGAGGCATTTGTTACTCTACGTAAGATATTTCAGTTATAGTTAACGGGCTTTATAATTTGATCACTCAGTAAATTTCTGTCTTCTGATCATCGTTAGCACAGTTTTATAGAACGAAGGTCTAGCAGATTCTCGAACTTTGCCTAAATAATAGATAATAAGATTGGGAGAGTTCGGTAGTTTAAGAGTCTAAGAACAAGGGACAATACAGTCGAACCCCGTTATAGCGAACCTGGTATATAACGAACTCCCGGATATAACGAAAGAATATTTTGGTCCCGCCATTTTCCTATTGTGTTTAATGCTAATTTATCCTTTTATAGCTAACCTCTGAAATCTTAAGAATCGGCTATAACGAACATTTTTTTCAGTCGACTACTGAATTTTTTTTAATTTTTAAACTTTTTAAGAATGTTGAAGATACAACGAATGTTGAAGAAGCAAAGAATATTGAAGAAGAAGATGATGAAGACTTACCCATCGCGATGTGGATTGAAAAGACCAAAATTTCATCATTCTCAGATTGTGGCGTGCAGTTGTTCGAAACATGTGATGATGAAGTCATTACATGTGAAAATCCGACTGATGAAGATATTGTGGAAGAAATTAAAATGAATCATTCTGAAATCGAAGATTCTGCTTCTGATGCTGATGAAGAGGAGCATATAATTGACGAAATCTCCACCATATCAGATGCTACAGCAGCGATGAGTGTAATTAATAAGTTTTTGTCTACACAAAGAGTGGAAGAAAGAGTCATTTGATGCATTGGACAAAGAAATTCATAAAATGTTTTTGAAATCGGCATCACGTCAGCAGAAGATTACCGATTATTTCTGTATCAAAACAGTGAGCAACTATTAAAGATAAATCAATTTATTTCCCTTTATCTTCATTTTTAGTTAATTTAATTAGTATTGTGTCAGTTTAATGTAATCGATTTTAGTCAATTTAATTCATTAAAGATAATTTTTAATAGATTTTATCAATCTTTCAATACATCATTATTAAATATACATAGCAACTAATCAGTTATACATTTTGTGAACTCTAACATTTTTCTTGATGGTTCGGATATAGCGAACCACCGGATATAGCGAACAAAACCTTTGGTCCCTTAACGTTCGTTATAACGGGGTTCGACTGTATACACCTTGGGTCATTTTTCGTTTTTAAAAAAATATGCAAATGATATTTTAAAATTTAAATTATTCATGGGAAAAAATCTGGTATAGTGTATTTTAAACGCTCATACATTCCTTTGGTGAACAAAATTAACAAAATGAATCCTGTTGCAAGGTGCAGAAAAGTTCAGGCTATCTGGAAATATCATTTTTATTGGATCATCATCATTTCTGTAGCTCTAAATAGCAGACAAATTTTCTGCATAGGTTAACATTGAGGTGAGCGAATTCAGTAAGGTTAGTACACCTTAAGCCACCATTATATAAAAATACTAGCTGAAAACCCGCACTTCGCTACGGTGTGCATTCAAATTAAATACAACGGTCAATGTATGCAATTATGCCCCCCCCCCAAAAAAAAAAAAAAAAAAAATTATATATATCTATATATATATATATATATATATATATATATATATATATATATATATATATATATATATATATATATATAATAAATACAACGATCAATGTATGCAATTGATGTAAAAAAAACAAAAAAAAAATATTTATAAAAAAAAATCGTAACGGATATTTTTATAAACGAATTAATGTAGAAGAAAGTATTCAAATTAAATCTAATAGAACATACTAAAGAATATAGTACAGTTAATATAGTACAGTTTGAGGAACATATCTTTTACTATATTTTAATATTTTTTTGGATAATGTCCAATCATCGGCCGCATTAGCAAGGAAAAATTTTTTTTTGTCTATTTCGTTGTTATGCACGTGACACAAAATTAGTTTAAAGTATCACAAAAAGAAAACAAACCTCGTAATCAGAATTTAATAAATTAAATTCCAAAAAATTAATCTTTAAAAATTCACCAAAAATCAGAAAATGGAGGTAAAGATTCGAAAAAGATTTCATTTTAAAGGAATTTTTATGATCTTGCATTCAAATTAAATACAACGGTCAATGTATGCAAGCAATGTAAAATATATATATATATATTTATAAAAAATCTTAACGGATAATTTTATAGACAAAATAATGAAGAAAAAATATTCAAATGAAATACAAAGGGTCAATATATGCAATTAATTTGTATGCTTAATAAAAACTTTCATCTCAATTAGTCTAGTGGTTAAATTTTATCTTTTTCCGTATTTTAATATTTTTTGCCAATTTATTTCATTGTTATGCACGTGATGAAAAATTAATTTAAAGTATCAAAAAAGAAAAGAAAGCACGTGATCAGCATTTAATAAATTAAATTCTAAAAATTAATCTTTAAAAATTAACCAAAAATCAGAAAACGGAGGTAAAGATTTGAAAGCAATTTCATTTTAAAGGAATTTTTATGATCTTTCTCGTGATATAAATTTTATAACCCTCAGATTATTATTTTAAATACAAACTCTAAAGAATGCTACGAAAACAGCTTAAAAATTTAATTTAAAAAATCTAAGAAGAATTTTTCAAAAATCTTTCTTAGTGCACCCCTGCAATATAAGAAGAATCGCCATGCAAAATTTCAGCTCTTTAGGTCGAGCGGTTTGGTCTGTGCGTTATCTGTCAATCAGTCAGTCAGTCAGTCAGTTACGGAACTGTTTTATACATATAGATTACACTGAAGACTCATTTAACGACATAAACCACACTTGCAACGAGAAAGCCACCGAGTCATTTTATGATGCTTAGAATTAAGTAATAATGTATCATGTAAAGGACAAAAATTACAGTTTTTTTGTCAGGGCCCTTTCCTACGTACTGTTTTCATTAAGTTGAAAATAATAGCAAACAGGGGACATGGGAAAAGAAAAAAATATGTTAAAGAAAAAAACTTCTAAACTCCTCTCCACAGCGCTGCGATTGTAATTTTTTTTCTCAGTAGGCAATTTTCTGTGTATAATTAGTAACGCTGATTTCCCATCAAGGACAAGTGGTAACGTGAATTTTCTTTGGGGGTAACTCAGGTGATGAGGACAGGAGGAAAAGTACTTTATAAACTGCCAATTATAATATGAACACATGAAAAAGACCCAAAGAAACTTCCTTTGAAATTCCGAATCTGTATGAAAAGAGGATATGCAAATTATTGTTAGAAGAAGGTAAAAAGGGCCTTGAATTTATGAGCAGTGTAATTCACTATTTGTGATTCCGTTGGTCACGTACGCAATTATGCTTGAAAAAGAGGGGCATAATCAGGTACTTGACTCTCACTGTTTGATACATTCGCTTAGAAATTAAAAGGAAATAAAAATCCGTCTATTGTGAGGCCCTCCATAGAGTTATTCACTTTGACACCTCTTCGAAAAATTAAAGACAATCAGAATGGTTTTCTCTTAATTTAAACCCATTGTATAAATTTCCATTGCGTAATCAATAGGCACTTTGATGTTGCTGATTCTAATTGATGAGAATTCAGAGAAGCTCCAATGCGTGGTATTTGCATAACATCGAACTTACTGGATAGGGATATATTAAAAGTTACAAAATATGTTACGTCTGCAAACGACCCCTATTTACACATTAGTAAAGCTAGTTTTTACAATTAGCGCTATCATTTTTAATACCTATCTTGAATATACCACGTATTTTCATAGGTGTTCCTCAAATCCATTTCAATCAATATCGGAATATGATTTTTGAATTTTCTTTTTAAATTCGCTAGGGATTATGAAAACATTTTTTAACAAGCTCGTAAGCTGATTTTTTTTCTTGATAGAATTTTAGTCAACATTTTTATTTGCAAGTGTTATAATATACAGGGTGTTTGAAAAAGAATCACACAATATGAAATGAGTATATTGTGGCGTCACGACAAGTAGTAAGGCTATTCTGTCTGAGGCATTTTGAAGAAATTTCACAACTATTGATCCATACCAAGAAAGACAGAGTTCTAATTAACAAACGAAGGCCAAATTTTTAAAACAAAAATTCAACAATTTATTAACAAAAAAAATTAAACATTAGACATTTTCGACATATTCACTTAATTTACGTGCAGATTTACAGTGCGCGCTCCAGGGCCCATTCCGGCCCAAGAAAACAGGAGCCTCACAAAAACACAACCGCTCGGGTCGATGTTCTACGCTGCTCTCTCCAATGTCTGGATTTTTTCAGAATGGGGTGGAGGGCCGGCAGATTATCGGCTGACAGTTTCTTCTTAGACGCCGAACTTTACTACATTGCAGAACATTAAGATGACAGCTTTAGTGGCTGCCTCTGAGAGGAAAACGGTTTTTAATCCCCCCACGTGTTCTGAACTGGTGGAACCGAACAACACATTCCTTGAAAAACACGCAGCTGTGTTTCAGCCCTTGTGGGGTCTTCGGAAAAAAAGACCATATTTCCAGTACGCTACAATATTATGAAAAATATTGAACATAGAAACCCAAAATTAATTTTATATTACATGGCTAATCATAAAGTTTTTTTTTTACAAACCAAATTAAAGGTGCTCAATATGGCCACCTTCGAATGCACGACTATGTCTATACGGTAGGCAAATTGGTCCCAAACTTTTGCGAGCATGTCTGCATACACCGCTTCCACGGCTGTTATGCGTACAGAGACAACCCATGTCTCGGAATTGTTTATACCAGAGGTGGGGAACGCGCGGCCTCCGTGATCTTCTCTTGCGGCCTTCATAAAAGCTAGCACTTGTATTAATTAATATTTAATTATATAGATTACAACAATTTCCAAATCAATAGAATTAAATAAAGAATGGCATGAATGTATGTACAGTGTCGGCCAAAATAAAGTTGACATTTTGAAATTGTAGTCTAAAGTCGCTACAATTGTATATTTATCCAAGCTTCGTTTACCTTTATTGATTTATGAGCTTCGTTTACCTTTATTGTATGATACTTTAACTACACTTTATATGCAATTTAATGCTCAGAGTTTCTTAGCAATACTACCAGACATGTTATATGATCTCTACACAAAAACAATTTTCTTACTATTATTGTTGTGACTGACTCCATGTACGTTAAAACGTATTATTTTTTCTGCCAAAAAAAAAATAATAATTAATGATTAATGTTATAACAAGTTTTTATCCTTATGTGAATGCAAAAATATTTTACACTGTAACTTTTTATGTCAAATAATAAATAAATAAGGACTTAATTTTTTTTTGTTATTTTTCTATATAATGCACCAAATTGTTAAAACTATATCTAACTACAGGGTGGCTAATAAATACTGTGACAAATATCGAATCATTTAATTACACACAGATGAAATAGAAAATGGAAAATACAACAATATTATGAACATTATACATGAAAGTTTACCATGAAATAATTTTACTCGAATCGACCGCCATCTTTATCGATTACTAAAGATAATCTCTTACGCCACTATCCTATTGCGGCACGAATCATTTTATGAGGTAATTTGTCCCATTCACTCCGTATGGAAGCTTTGAGGGAGTCCAAACTTCTGTGCTGCTTAGCATTTACTTTAGACTCTAAAATCCCCCAAATGCAATAGTCTAAAGGATTTAGATCTGGTGAAGAAGGTGGCCAATCTTCTTGCTTGATAAACTTCGGGCAATTGGCATGGAGCCATTCCTGTGTTGTTTTGGATCGGTGGGACGGTGCAGAATCTTGCTGAAATATCCAATTATTTTTGGGATACAATCTGTTAGCATGTGGTAATAAACGTGTAGCCAATACTTCCTGTTTGTAATATTCAGCATTGATTTTTACCCCTTTATCGATGAATTTCAGAGGCAGTTTTCCATTGTGTGACACTGCAGCCCAAACCATAACAGAATTCTTGTTCTGAAAGCGTCTAACAGTTCGAAGATTTTCAGGTATATCCTCGAAGGTTGCTGAATATACAACATCATTTTTAGCATTATAACTTTGTTTTGTACAAAACAGCTTCTCATCAGAGAAAATTATTTTTTCAACACTTTTGCTACCGTGCCGGTTCAGCAATTTCTTACATCTTTGTAACCTTTTTACTATTTGTGCAGTAGTCAAACCTTGAACTTTTCTTTTGCGATAAGGGCGAAAACCCAGGTCTTCATTTATGATAAGTTGCATAGTTCTGCGACTGATGTTCTCTTCTGCAGCCATTTTATATGCATAACGTTGTGGATTTCTTTGTATCTTTTCACGAATTCTTTTGATAAGTTCTTTTGTACGAACAGTGCGTGGAAGACCGGACCTTGGTCGATCTTTACAGCTATTGGTATCCAATAATCGATTTATAGTCCTATATATAAACGTCCTATTAAAACCAAGGCATTTTAATTGCTTAAATATTTTACCTGCAGAAAATCCGCGATCAAAAAGCTGTTTAACCATTAACCTTTTGGCTTCCATCTTTAAAAATATTCTACATGTTTTACTTTAAACAAAAATCGTCTGCGTTTACAAAAAGTTGCCAATCACACAAATAGATATATAAATTGTTTTTCCAAACGATTAAAATTAACTCTTTATTTTTTGGAGTGTTACAGTATTTATTAGCCACCCTGTATAATAATTTCATAAAAGTCGCATTTATAGGTTCATCAACTTATGCGGCCTCTTTTATTACTACCTAATTTACATGTGGCCTCTAATGGTAAAAAGGTTCCCCACCTCTGGTTTATACCATCGCCTAATGCTCTGAGACCTACGAACTTCAATCTATCAGGGTTTCGTCGGTGAAAATCATGCTGAGCAGTTGTTACGGACGCACACTTCGTAAAACGTAGAACACAAAAGGATTTCTGTTGTGCAGTCGCCATCTTTACAAACACTGAAGTGGCGGGCGAAGGAAGGGCGTTAGCGCTAACTGTCGATAACTGCGTGAAACTCGAGATTCCCCTCTTTCGTCTATTCGATCAAAATGGATTAAAAAATGAACAGTTATGATTTTTTAAAATCGAATTCTTCTTCTTTAAACACCTGTATAATCGCTAAGTACGAATAAGAAATTTTCCTTTTCCATTAAATTTATTATTCGTAATTAGCAATCAATAATCTTTATAATATTCAGTCGGACCTCTATTTAACGAACCTCTATTTTGCGAATTTCTTCGTAAAATGACCTCCAAATAGCGAAGTGCATTCTCTATTTAACGAACTTTTTCTTGTGATCCAATTTTTTTTCTTCCATATTTCTCAAAATATTTCTGAACATTTCAAACTTATTCTTTCTTTTAACACATTTAACACATTAACTCTCTTTTAACACATTCCGACGCGAATTGCAGTTTGAAGAAAATACGCCTGAAGGGCTTTTTAGTACATTGCAAAGATGCGAGACGTATTATGAGAGAAAACATTTTTTTTTAAATAAAAAACTTGGACAAAGTTAAGAGATTTTATCAGTAATTAAATTTAAGGACACATAAGGTAATGTATGCTTAAAATTACTTGTTATAATAAATGCGATAGTCATTAAAATGCATTAATTTTAATATAAATTTTTTAATCGAAAATACAGTGTATTCCCGGGTAATGTTTTGTTTTATTCTTGTTTTCCTTGCAGATTTCTGTTTGAGGGGTAAGATTTATAAAAGAAATAGACATTAATTTACAAAATAAAGGTGTGATTAATTACTTTTATTAATAATATTTAGTGTTTATCAATTTAAAATCTGTTTTGTGTAGTTTAAAGTATTTTAAAAGGTGAATCCCTATTTAACGAATTTTCCATATAACGAACTTTTTTTCGGGATTTAGTGACTTCGTTAAATAGAGGTCCGACTGTATTAACCAACTTCCCGGCTCCTGGCTGCGGTACATTTTAATGCCACTGGTTTTCGTCATTGTTTTCTAACTAAACAACACTTTAAAGAGAGAGGATTTTTTAAGATTTTTTCCACTTTTTTACTAGAAAATAGGAATATTATTTACTATTTTTTTTAAATGTAAAAAATTTAATAGCGTCAAAAAAAAACTAAAAAAGAACGTATAGAATTTCACATCATATTTTCCCTCCACCTCCCTGAAAACGTTAATCTGGATGCTAATTTATTACTTTTAGTTTGGATAACAAACTGCCATATGTAAAATAATCAACCTTTCTTTCATATTACTTACATAAAACTTGTGGAATAAGCAGCTTCTTAAAATCGTCAAAAGAATTAATTAATTAAAGTTGATTATTTAAAAATAGTTAATTCGTTTCAATCATTGTTTCTTAACCAGAGTCGGTAAACCCAAGATGTAGTTCGTGAAATCAGCAGTGATTTTTTTTAAAAAAATTGGTTTTAAAACGACCGCAAATTTAACAATTTTAGAAAATTGGGAACAAAAAATTTTTGCTCCTAATTTTTTGTTCAAATTCTAAAATTTCCTATATTTTTTCCGTTTTACGAAGTTCCGGGTAGGAAAAAAAAAATCCCTAATACATTTTATGTGTCGCAGAGTCGCAGCATCACGACAATTACTGCAGTGTCTCAGCAATTTAACAGCTAGTAAAACAAATGCAAGCTAAAAAAATCTCATTAAATTTTTAAGCTTTCATAGGCTTTTACTTTTGCTATTCCGTTTATGCTCACGTCAAATCTGTTATTGTTGGGAAGTTAATTTGTAACTTTTTACAAAAGTTGTTTACCACAAATACCGTATTTTTTCGGACCATAAGACACATCTCAAATTTATGCGAACATTTTTAGAAAAGAATACAGAAGGTCGTTCGCACTTTATTGAAACGATTTTGTAATTTATTTTTGTCGTTTGCATTTTGAGATAAAAAATTTGGCAATTTCAGAATAATCGATTGCTACTGCTTTGTTTTGATAGGAATATAAAATAAAAGATTTATTTTGAAAATAGCTCTTAAAATTGATAGATGGCTCGAAGGTTACGTAACTGCGCGTTCCGAGAAGAAATATTCGTATCACAAAATTGTGTATTATGTATTTTCAATTTCTTACTAAACACGTTCGCTGCCACTAAAATTGACCCATCCTTAGGTGCCGACGTTTCTTGGTGTCCACCGCAACATCATTATCTCCTTCCGATTTGCTCGTAGAATCCCAACCGTAATTTTCATCGTCTGTGCTGTCATAATCAGAAAGATCACTCTTTTCTAATAATTCTAATATTTCGGCTTCAGTCATTTTTTATTTACTTTCCTTTTCTTCGTCTGTGAAGGTCCTGCCATACTTGTACTGTCCGCCATTTTTAAAAATGCACATAAAAAAAATTTAAACACAAAATTTGAAAACCACGCACGTAGATTATAAAATAATGCTTCACTAACATGCCTCAAAATCCTCTTCGTTTAACCTCCAAGGCCCACAAAAAGTAAAGCATATAACTTATCTTAGTCGACCGTCGTCCCAGAGCGTCGCCGGCATACGACGTAGCACCATGCTGACGCGCTAGCGCGTCAGTGGCAGCGAACGTGTTAATAAAGATAAAAAATAAATATAATAAATAATATATAAAAAATATATGTATTATCTATATATATATATATATATATATATAACAGTTCCGTAACTGACTGACTCACTGACATACAACGCACAGACCAAACCGCTGGACCTAAAGGGCTGAAATTTTGCATGGCGATTCTTCTTATGGTGTAGGGGTGCACTAAGAAAGATTTTTGAAAAATTCTTCTTAGATTTTTTTAATTAAATTTTTAAGCTGTTTTTGTAACTTCTTTTAAGTTTGCATTAAAAATAATAATTTGAGGGTTATAAAATTTATATCACGAGAAATATCATAAAAATTCCTTTAAAATGAGATCTTTTTCGAATATTTACCTCCATTTTCTGATTTTGGGTGAATTTTTAAAGATTAATTTTTAAAATTTAATTTAATAAATGCTGATCAAGTGATTTCTTTTTCTGGTATTTTAAATAAATTTATCGGCACGTTACTTCGTTCGCTTCGTTACTTCGTTCGCACGTTCGGTTTTACTATCGGCATGCACTTCTACATTATTTTGCATAACAACTAAATAGAAAAAAAAAAATTTTTTTTCTTGCTAATGCGGCAGACGATTGGACATTATCCAAAAAACCATTAAAATACAGTAAAAGATATTATGTTCCTCAAAGTGTACTATATTAACTGTACTATATTTTTTAGTATGTCCTATTAGATTTAATTTGAATATTTTCTTCTACATTATTTTGTCTATAAAAATATCCTTTGCGATTTTTTTATAAATATATATACATATATATATATATATATATATATATATATATATATATATATATATATATATATATATATATATATATATATATATATTTTACATCAATTGTATACATTGATCGTCGAATTTTTTATAAATATATATATTTTATTTTTCGGCATTGATTGCATACATTGACCGTTGTATTTAATTTGAATGTACTCCGTAGCGAAGTGCGGGTTTTCAGCTAGTATATAATATATATATAATAAAATATTCATTTATTTTAATGTTACCTTCGGACCATAAGACGCACCCCAGTTTTAAGACCTTTTTCATTTAAAAAAGGTGCGTCTTATGATGGTCCGATAAATACGGTAGTTTATTAATTCAGAAAATTAAACCGATTTCGGCCTCTAAAAGGTTAGGTTGACAAAGGGTCTCGACGAATTTGTTTTTCAGACAAGTGGTCTCTGATCAACGAAACGTTAAGAACTACTACTGGTTTGATTGAATTAAAAATTAGTTTATTAATAAAAATTAATATAATAATCTTTATTATGGATATAATGTAGTTGCGTGTTTCAGTTTTCGTTCGAAAGGATTTTATTTTTTCTTTACTTTTTCTATGAATGTACTCGTAACTGAATCCTAAATTTTATTAAATGACTAAATGTAGCTTTTATTACAAATTTTTCAGGTATCATATTTTCGAATTATTCATACATTTTTTTTAATAAATTTAGTTAGTGTACGAAACCATGGAGCTTAATATTGATGCTGTATAACTTTTTGATGTTGTTAAACTTCCGGTAAAAAACTGAAGCCGAAAAATTTTCAGAATAATTAAATAATTAATGACAGTCCGACTCTCATTAAGGAGAACTGGGGGCCACTGCATTAGGGGGGGGGGGAAGACGAGTTGAATGGATAAAAATATTTTTAATACAAATTCTATAAAATTCTTTAGGCTATAAAAATTTATTTAAAGAATAAAATCCAATTTTTATTTCCTTTAAAAAAAGCTCTTGAATTACTTCAGTCAAAGTTACATTAATCTTTCTGTATATGCATATAGTAAAGCTAGACCTTTCAATCGGGATTGTATCAGCGTAGATCTTGCATAGGTTTTTAAAGTTCGTAAGGTAGAAAACGACCTTTCGCTGTCGCATGTTGTGACCGAAAGCGTTGCAAATATTTTCTATAACTTATAGGATATATCACTTTGCTAAGATATATCACTTTGTCACACTTCTAAACTGCCATCAGTAGTATTTTTGCATGGAGCTATCTCAAACAGTTTTTAAAGTTTTGCATAACACAACTTGAATTCTGCTTTCGAAACTGCTGGATTTGTAGAAGGCACAGCGCGCATAACATTCACTCAACTGACGAAAATATCCCATTGCACTTCCTGTTGGAACATTTCTTCCATTTGGTAGAAGAATTAAAAATATATATACACTCATGGACAAAAAAAATTAGCGCACCAAGAAATAACTGCGGGATCGTAACGAAACTTGCAATGAAGGTACATGTCGGGGAGATATGCAAATGATTAGAAATGCAGCGTGATTGCGCATTACGTACAGCCGGTAGAGGGCGTTGAACATCGTACTCTGTGGAGTATAAAACAGGTAACCAAAGCTTGTTTGAGTGTGATGAATCATTTACAAAGGAAGAGCTGAGATAGACATACCATTACGCCGTGTTCGAAGACAATATAAGCAGTTGTCGCAGTTTGAGAGGGGGAGAATCGTCGGGATGATGGAAGCTGGGTGGTCAGCTAGGCGAGTAGCTCGTCAATTATGCCGCTCTGATTGTGTTGTAAGGAGGTGTTGGGACCAGTGGACCCGAGAGATGTCATGTACACGAAGACCAGGCTCAGGATGCCCTCGACAGACCAGTCGTCGAGAAGACCGCCACATCGCAAAAAATGCACGCGTACAGCCAACTGCTTCATCGGCCGCCACGCAGGCACAGGTAGCACCTTCACTAGGGGCCTCTGTGTCTTCCCGAACCATACGAAGGCGCCTGGCTGAAGGACAGTTGGTATCGCGGCACCCATTACGTGTGCTACCCTTGACGTCCACCCACCGACGCCTCCGTTTGGAGTTTTGCCGCGCACGAGGAAACTGGACTGCAGCGGAATGGAACCAGGTCGTCTTTAGCGACGAATCCAGATTCAATCTCGGCAGTGATGACAATCGTGTTCGTGTGTGGAGAGCCCGTGGTGAACACTTCAATCCTGCCTTTGCTGTACAGCGACACATCGCTCCCACAGCTGGTGTGATGGTATGGGGTGCCATTGCCTACAATACACGGTCACCCCTAGTATTGTTCCGTGGCACCATGACAGCCCAGCGGTATGTTCATGAAATCCTGCAACCACATGTGTTGTCACTCATGCAACGGCTCCCAGGAGCCATTTTTCAACAAGACAATGCTCGGCCTCATACGGCAAGGGTGTCACAAGACTGTCTCCGCACTGTTACTACCCTTCCTTGGCCTGCCCGATCCCCAGATTTGTCTCCAATCGAGCATATCTGGGATCATTTGGGACGACGAGTTGGGCATCCCACGAGTTTGAACGAACTAGAGGCAAGGTTGCAGCAAATATGGAACGAAATGTCTCAAGACATCATTCAGAACTTGTATGACTCAATGCCCGATCGTATCGCATCGTGCTTCGCGCTAGAGGGGGTCCAACGGAGTATTAACTCCTCCGTTCTTTTGCCTTTTTCTCTGAAATAAATTATCCTTTTTCTTTGATTTTCTTATCATTTACTTATATCAAAGTAGTCATTATGTATGTAAAATTTCGTTTCATTTTGACGACTCCTTCTTGGTGCGCTAATTCTTTTGTCCATGAGTGTATTTCAAAATGTTGCGGTGCTGAGACAAACGTTCATGAAGAGACTCAATATTTGGTCATAAAATGGAATGAAAACAGAATATCGGTTGGAACGTTGGACCTTAATATGATGGAAAGCTAAATTTCAGTTTATAAGGTATACTTTTTCAATAAACTCAATGTAAAATAGCATAGAATACGAACGTCGAGTGGACGATTTGAGAACTGACGCTACGCATCGCATATGTCCTATGACTGAGCACCTGCAGTGATCGCCAATACAGGATATCCGTAATCTCCGTTGGCCCGAGCACTACTTCTCTCGGGAATGTGAACGCATTCCCGAGAGATGAAGGATACTCCCACCTTATGTGACCGCTCATCCATAAATAATTAAGAAACAGGAGACACGAACCTGCATAAATTAGAAACATAATTTTAACTAAAAGAAATTTTTGAAATATTTTTTCGTAGGTTTCCCCCCCCCCGTTTACCTTGGGAGGGCAAGCCACCCTCCAACATCCCCTGGGTGCGCCACTGCATTCCTGTAGTGAAAAAGTACATAGCTCTAATCTTTAAATAACTTTAATCTTTAAATTGACCATTATTTAAAATTACTTTTACTAGATGGCAGCACTGTTCATCTACTTTTTTATTATTGTTGTTATTTGTATCGGTAAAACCTTCTTAGGGACCGTAAAGCCTGTTTTATCCTCAATTTTTGTCGTAATCATATAAATGTTTCAGAAGAAAAAGAATCTCTAAAGCAATACTGTGTAGGATTTCCCCAATTTTCATCTAACGTTATTTTATTAAATTATTAAACTAGCTACGGGAAAAACCTTATTACGTCTTGAGCTAAGCAGGCTTCGGTCTAGAGCAGTGGTTCCCAACCGGTGGTCCGCGAGAGCCTCGGGAGTGGTCCGGCACCACATATAAAAAAGTTGCAGACTTAATGGTTCATTGAGCTAGATGGGCCGAATATATCCGATAACTATCAGGTGTTAAATTAAAATTTTTGAAAATTTTAACATAATTATTTTATTATTAGAATATGATACAAAATAATTTTCCAGGAAGATTACCCCCCTCCCCCCTCAAGTCGGTGGGGGTGGGGTGGTCCGCACATGGTTCAATTTCTGGTTTAGTGGTCCGTAGACATCTACAGGTTGGGAACCAGTTGTCTGGGGTCTAGGATTTCGGGTGGCCCAAAAACTCATTCTACTATTGTACTACTCCTCAGAATATATTTTAGATATAATTTTATCAGTGGTTAAGTGTGTTTTATTTTCAGACAAGTGGTCTCTGATCAACGAAACGTTAACGTGTGTTTTATTTTAAGTTCATAATGAATACATTAAGATTTCTTCAGAAAAGAAAAAGAAAAATTAATTAATTTTTTTTAAAAGACCTGGATTAAATTTTTGCAAATGTGTGCAAAAGTACAAATGTGTTTTTTTAATTATTAAATTATTAAATTATTTTGAAAATTTTAATAATTAAATGATTATTTAAAATTATTAATTTTTAATAAATTATAATTTTTTTTAATTTAATTATTAAAAATATCTTTTTAAAAATTAATTATTAAATTATTCTGCAAGAAATATTCTATTTCTTGTAGAAATATTTTGTAAGAAAATATTTGGTAATCCATCCACATATAAATCACCCTTTTATCTTTCAAATCTAATTACAGAAAATCTCAGTATTACGTATAAACACTTATTCGAGCCACTGAAAATCATCTTAAAGAGACTTTTTTTTAATATTGTGCGACTTGATCATTTCAAATGTGTCTATATTTGAAATTTTTTAAACTATATTTTTTAATAAATTTGAATGTAAAGTTGTTAGTAATCATAATAAATCGCTAAATGCCAGTTGCTTTTATAGTGTAAAAGTAGTATCGAAGAGAAAAGTGTAATGTATTTATTTATTTATTTCCATATTGAAATTAGGATAATGTGGGTACTGGCGGGGCCTCAAATGAGTGTAATGGCTAAGGCTCCTTACTGTCGTAATTGTGTAGACCCTGGCTACAGGAAAATAGTCAAGTTTATTACTTGAATTGTAAAGTCTCAAAACAGTCTGAATCACTACATTTGAATCATTCACATAAGAAAGGAGCAGAATAGTTCAGTAAATTACAGTTATCACCGCATTAATCTATCTATACATATATATATACAGTATGCCCACTAAAGTCCCTTCCCACCCTCTTAACTTCAGAACGTCTACTGCTATATTCATAAAAGTGGTGTCTAGGTATAGTAAAGTAGCCATGCGCTACTGAATGAAACCACCTACCGCGCCACCTGGTGAAAAACTGCGGAGTTAGCATTCCTATCTCGAAAACGGAACGAGATAGGGAAAAAAAATGATATACAAAGTTGTAGAACATCATCGATTTAGTACGAAAAGATACCTTGTGGACATTAGTGAGAAGAATACAATGGTTAAAACGTGCATTTGTTTATTCGTAATTTCCTACACTGTGATGTGACAAAACGATCTGAGAAAGAAAAAAACAAGTTATAACAATATACCTTTATTTGAGATGTTCAAACTTCTCACCGTCATTGCGGTGTCGTGTTTTGCCCGAAAGATAATCATTTCTTCTTCCGTTCAAGTTTCGTGACGTCACAGTGTAGGAAATCACGAATAAACAAATGCGCGTTTTAACCGTTCTTTTCTTCGCATTAATGTCCACAAGGTATCTTTTCGTACTAAATCGTTGATGTTCTACAACTTTGCAAATCACTTTTTTTCCCTATCTCGTTCCGTTTTCGAGATAAGAATGCTAACTCCGCAGTTTTCCACCAGGTGACGTGGTAGGTGGTTTCATTCAGTAGCGCATGGCTACTTTACTATACCTAGAAACCACTTTTATGAATATAGCAGCAGCCGTTCCGAAGTTAAGAGGGTGGGAAGGGACTTTAGTGGGTATACTGTATATATATATATATATATATATATATAACAGTTCCGTAACTGACTGACTCACAGATAACGCACAGACCAAACCACTGGACCTAAAGGGCTGAAATTTTGAATGGCGATTTTTCTTATAGTGTAGGGGTACATCAAGAAAAATTTTTGAAAAATTCTTCTTAGATTTTTTTAATTAAATTTTTAAGCTGTTTTTGTAACTTTTTTTTAGTTTGCATTTAAAATAATAATTTGAGGGTTATAAAAATTATATCACGAGAAAGATCTTAAAAGTTTCTTTAAAATGAAATCTTTATGAATCTTTACCTCCATTTTCTGATTTTTGGTGAATTTTTAATATTAATTTTTAGTATTTAATTTATTAAATGCTAATCACGAGATTTCTTTTCTTTTTGTGATACTTTAAATTAATTTTGCGTCACGGGCATAACAACGAAATAAATTGACAAAAAAATATTAAAATAAGTAAAAAAAAAAGTGTTCCTCAAACTGTACTATATATTAACTGTACTATATTATAATCGTCTATAAAGCAATTTCTTTATTTTTACCATGTTTTTATTAACTCGCTTTCTTGTTTGTTTGTGTGTGTGTGTGTGTGTGTATGTGTGGGTGTTTGTTTGTCCAGTACAAATCTTGCAATCGAATTTTAACTAACTTCCCGACTAGCTAGACATTTGAAACTTTAAGAATAGCTCAGAACACGATGACAATGCATTCTTTTAATACTTTTAGCAGTAAAAATCCGCAAGGTGGCGTTTCGATCGAATTCAATGCTTGCACTTTTGAGTAACGGTGTTTGACGATTTTGAAAACAGAATTCATGTGAATTTAGTTTGTTTACAAAAATATTATGCGAAAAGTTTTAAAAAAATTATAAAAATTTATAAAAATTATAAAAAATTATAAAAGTTTATAAAGTCTGTGGATAGTGGAAACGAATGAAAAGTGATTGAAATTAAATAAAAGAAAGTGAAAAAGAATAATTAAGTGAAGGTTTGTGCAATTAAGAGAGAATTGTCAAGTTTATATGATTTAACAGAAAATTTAAAAACGTGGTATATAAAAAGTTCTTTTTATCTTGCAATTATTTCATTGCAATTATCCTAAAATGTACTCCGTGGCGAAGCACGGGTATTCGGTTAGTATTTAATAAACGTTTAATTATCAAAATAGCTTTGACTGGGCTTCTTTAGGTGGGATATGAGTACAGTTCAAATGAAATTAGATGGACAGAATTTTAATTCTATAGCAGATATAAAATCAATACTTTGGCCGGAAATCTCATTTAAGACGTAAGGGTACCTTTGTACTTTTGCTTTAAATTTATATGTATTTGTCATAAAAAAAAAGTATCTGTTGTGTTTCATAACTATATAATTTTTCAAATATTCGAGATCTGAATCATTGTTGCCAGTGAGTGAAATCGACTGGTTCCGGGTCAGTGAAACTGCCCATTCTGACCGCATGCCCACATAGTTCAGACACCAGAGAAAATGCGAAGTGAGACCTTGAGCTGAAAAATGGGATCCTGTTCAAGGGTCTTGATACTTTGTCTTGTGTTCATGCAGTTTACAGCAGTTGGGAATTGAGAAAGGCTAAAGAAACCGTGATGTTGTAACCAACCTATAGAAACAATCTAGTTTTTCCCCCCGATTTCAACGCATAAAATATTGTCACATGAGGAAACCTGTGGAAACGCAAACAGGAACTGAAGATTTCTTAATAATTACAAATAATAAATATCATGGTTACATGTTTCGAACTAGTTAAAAGTTCATTGTCAGGCCGAGAAGCATTATGCGTGATTGTCATTCTAAACAATTCATAAATGCGAGGATCGTCGAAACACTATGATACAAATAGGGGAGACAACCGAAGATACTAGACGAAACGGAACACATAGAACATTTATGCTCTTTGGTAATACCAGTGGTGCCCAAACTTTTTTCGAATGCGACCCAGTTTCTTTAAATAAAATAATCACTCGACCCCCATGAACATTTTGTGGTAATAGCAAATTTTTTTTCAACAATTAGGAAAATGTTAACAAAAAGATATAAAAAGAAATATGCAAATTTTGACAAACTGTCTTAAAAATTGAACTTTAGGTTTTGGGTATATACAGATATTCCTTGACTTACGACCGAAATTTTTATTTTTTTATTTTTGCTTATTTTTTTATCTTTTTCTCAAAAATATTGTTCCTTGAATGTACCATACATACCTATATGTATTACATGACTATTAAAAACAACCTTGGATAACTGTTAAAAATACTTGCAACGTATCTTCTGTTCTGAACCATTGGACTGTACTAACATAATAAATAGAAATGGCGAAGAATGATTTATGCCTTCTAAATAAAGTACAATTTATTTTAAATTACGTATGTATTATTTTTTGGAGGGGGGTACGTGCCCCCCCCCCAACTTAACTTGAAATAAATTAAAACATTAATAGAAATTAAGTTAAAATCGGAAAATTGTAGAAAACTTTTAAGAAAGTTGGTTTTTTTTTCCCGCTTTTTCAAACTCTGAAACTGAAGATTCCGATTATGTCTTTAGCCTTAACATAGTTTTTAACAATGATATGATCCCTAACAAAAATTCGATGCTATATTTTTTTCTCATTTTATTTACATCATATTTATTTTTCTCATTGTATAACTTTTGAATACTACTCAAACATCAATTCTATTGTTATTCAATTTCATAAAAATCATAATATTTCATATTTTAAGGACCGTCCGGCAGTCAAAGCGCTGAGGAGGGCCCTAAATGAATTCAATTCGTGTCCCCCTCCCCCCCCCCCCCAAAAAAAAAAAAAAAGTTAGAAGCATGCTACGCCTATGGTTTGCGCGCCCCTGTCTTATACCATGCTAATGAGCCAATCTTAATAGAATGATGACTCACAGCATCGTGTTTTATGAATCTTGTCATTTCGCGGAACTGTGGTTTAGAGTACGTGAAGCACATTTTCACTTATAGTGCAACTTATTGTTTCACTTGCAGTAGTCATCTATGTATACGTTAGCTAACTATATTTCACGGATAAAGTGAAATCATTTAAAGTCACTCTGAATTAATTTTTATTTTTTAATCGTACACGCACTTGGCGCGTTTATAATATTATAGCCACTTTTTAACTGTTGACTATATATGGAATTATCGGTACTGTCCAGGATACAATGAATGCTTTTATGTTATTCATTTTCAAGATTTAGAGACAATGCTCAGAAAATTAAGTTCATTATGCAGCCGGCTCCTGTATGCTCCATAATTTACACGAACAGAAATTTGTGAGCATTTTAATACAGTCAACTGACTGGCGTTGGCAAAAAATTTTAGAAAATGCTTTTATTCGACCAACACTCGAATACACAACACATGGTCAGAAATTACGGACACTTTCCTGCGGACCACTCACAAAATTACTGCCATTGACAGCTTAAGCCATGAAGTTGGTGTCTAGGTATGGTAAAAAGACTATGCGCTACTCAATGAGATAACTTACAACACCATCAATCGGCAAATTTTGGAATTAGCGTTTTTATCTCAAAAACGGTACGACATACGGGAAAAAAGCCAATAACAAAGTTGTTCAGCATCATCAATTTAGTAAGAAAAGACACTTTGTGCACATTAATACTCAAAACAGGATGTAAAAAATGAACATTTGTTTGATGCTTGTTGAACATTACTGATGCTTGTGCCTCCGTAACACCTGCCATGTTGCACAATGTGCAGCGAGAAATCCAGTCCAGAGTGCAAATATGTATAGTGGCTAATGGAGAGCATTTTTAGCAACATAAATAAATGATCCTGAAGATAGGGAAGTGTCTTAGTTTCTTTCTTCCACTCTTTATATCATGACAATTTTCGAAATCGTGACCAAACAAATGTTCATTTTCTACATTCTATTTTAAGTATTAATGTGCTCAAGGTGTCTTTTCTTACTAAATCGATGATGCTGAACAACTTTGTAGTTGACTTTTTTCCCGTATCTCGTACAGTTTTTGAGATAAAAACGCTAATTCCAAAAGTTCCGATAGATGCCGTTGTAAGTTGTCTCATCGAGTAGCGCATAGCACTTTTACTATACCTAGACACCAACTTTATAGCCTAAGCTGTCACCATTTAGAAGTTAAGCGGGGTGTAACGGATATAGGTGGAAACCCTGTATATTTTTTGTTCTACTATAACTACTGTTTCAATTATAGCTAAGCCAGTACAAACTATGATGAAATAAATTTATTTTATTTCCTATTATTATATTTTATATCAGTGTTACATTAAATAAATCTAATTCAGGATTCCAAAAGTGAAACCGACAGTAAAGGTAGTGACTTTATTCTCCCATGTTTTAAAGGAATGAATACATATATACATGTGTTATGTATATATGTATCTATGTGTTATAGATACATATATACATAACACATACTATATATATACTCGTATACGTTCAAAAGAGTTAAGCAACGATAAATTATCCTAAGTTAATAACCCACGGTAGTTTCGTTAAAAAAACTACCTAAATTTTTTGTGTATGTTATTAAAATTGTTCGTCATGTTTAGCCGTGCATCTGATTTATTTATTTATTCTTTGAATTTCGCACTGAACCCATTTCGATTTTGCAAGAACACTGTTGACCTGTTTGTATTTATGTAAATAGTGTGTCCCTTTCTTTTTTACATGGAGTCTGTTTTAAATTTGTCTAGAAACGATTTGAAATAAGTTCTCGCTTCTAATTGTTTTGGACGAGTATCGGTAAACTAATTTCCAGCGTCAGAGGTTAGAAATACCATTGAGCATTTCTTTACATTTACTGGTTTCTTTTGTACTCTGCATCCGGTCCTTCTGGGCACTGAACATAGTTCTCGATAGACATAGTCTATGTTGATGATAAATGTAATGAAAAGAGCCATAGTGTTAATAATTAGTAACAAATCTCCACCTCATTAAAGAGAATGAAGAGGAAAGTGGAGTCTCAGAAAATGAAGTCGTGTTTTGACGGCATTGCACTACGTGAAAAGCTAATGAGCCCATTAAGAAAACCGTGAATAGATCAGTTGCCACAATATTCCCCGAAGACGCAAAACGACTTTCCCAGCACTCTTACCAGAGGTTTTGAAGGTCGAAATCCTTCACTCTGAAATCGTGTTTAGGAAAAATGGGGCAAGTCAAGAAGAGATTGGCAAATGGAACTCGTGACACCAAGTAAATAGACTTTTTAACTGAACACAAAGTTGACATGTTTTTAGAAATTAGAACATTTCGTGTTAAGATCTCTGCTGAAATCTACACGGCTGCATTCTTACGAAACGAGGATGCATATGAAATTTCATATTCGAAAACTTTTGCTCGGGAAACGTTTTTTTTTTATTTTTCTAATGCGGAGGCACTTTGTCGCGAAGACATTCACCTATAATTCACCCCAGTTTTGCTGGCCATTTTATTATGGGGGCGCCATATAGGCAGACCAGCATTGCCCCCTATGAAGGGACGACACAAACGGAGGCATTTTAGAGGCGCTTCGCCAGGATTCGATCTGAGCACCCTCAGCACCGAAAACCAGCGCGCTCTACCACAAGACCGCCACGGCTGCTCGGGAAAGATAATGAACATTAATTTCAAACAGCATTCGTGTTTTTTTTATTTTGTAAACTGTCAAAATTACCATGCCATGTTCAGTAATTTTCCTAGTATGTTATCATCCACATACATTACATTTACCCTTAGAAAATGTTTCAAGAAAGAGTAAAAAAATGTAAATAAATATACTACAGATAAAACTCCTCATTTAAAAAGGCCTTTTAATACAGTGCAAAGCTCACGATGGCATTATTAATAATAATGAAAACTTTTCATGAAAACCATCATGCTTATTTCTCGGAAAGTATTGTGTACGGATTTTTTCGGCACATAGTGATATCTTGACCTTTATAAGCCAGTATCACCTTAAGTACGATTTTAAATGAGTACTCAAGCCTCTAAGTGAAATGAAGGATTAAGTACAATACTATAAACAACTTGAGCAGAATAATTACCGAAATTAATTAATTCCCACATTCCTCTTATCACCTAAAATTTTTATTTAAACATTTTGCTTTTCGTAGCAGTAAATAAATTAAAAATCTTTCACTATAATACTCTTTGTTAAAGAGTTAATAGTGGAAATTTTAGTAAAATCGACGTGTTGGACGCTTGTATGATGCTCTAGTACGCTAAGTTGTTGTAATAGTTCAGAGTTTTAGCGGTGTTGGCGAAATGTAAAACTAGGATATCTTTGGATATTTTATCTACTTTTAAAATTATCTGTACGTTTCGTTTATTTTCATTCTTCTTGAGACCATTGTTTATCCATCGTTAAGGACAACTCCTTTAAATACAAATCTTTTCATTTATTTACATTTTTGGGTCAACCGACATCCTTGTCTGTACCGGAAGCTTAATGGTACTCTTATCTACCGATAAGCAACGCCATTAGACTTTCCTATAGGTTCTCTTTTCTCGCTTCTACGAATTTCAGATTTTAGTTATGTTTTCTTGCATCGATTAGAGTTGCGATATGCGTATAACGATTAACGTTATTTTTATTATTCTCAATGGATATAGTTTATTGGTTTAAAAATCTAATTAATACGTGGTATCTTAATTCCATATATCTCAATTATTCGCATAATAAATCTTTTGCGAATAGTTTGCCATTAGTTCTCTTTTCTCGGTTCTACGAATTTCAGTTTTTAGTTATGTTTTCTTGCATCGACTAGAGGTGCGATATGCGAATAACGATGAAAGTTACTTTTATTATTCTCAATGGATATAGTTTATTTGTTCGAAAATCTAATTAATACGTGGTATCGTAATTCCATATATCTAAATTATTCGCATAATAAATACACTTAAACACACGCATAACTTATTACTAAAGATTTCTCTTATTTTAATTTGCTGTTAAACTTAACTCCGCAACAAGCTCATTATAGTGTTTCAATATCATGAATATTAGTAGTATTAAGTAATATTCAATCAGTTACGTGCTCGTGATTATCACCTGACTTACTTCACAATTTCCTTTCCGGCAAACTCTCCGGTTCACCCCATCAGAGATGACAGGTTACTTTCGAAATACTAACCTTGCGAGAGACGGGGTTTTTTTGGCTTGTTTTTTTTTTTTTTAATCTTTTTTTTTTTTTTCCATTTCAAGTGCTGCATTAAATAACTTTCACCTGTTGACCCAACGCCGCGTTGCGAACTAAGAGGAGTGAAACTTGAAGGTTCTGAATAGGGGAAATAGATAGTATTTAGCATCGGCTAGACGTAAACCGGACTTGCGGTTTGCCACGCAATATCCAATGCAATAAAACCGATTTTGTACTCCAACGATTGGGTCTTTTGACGCGGGGATAGTTTACCGGCAACAACAACGCGCACGGAGAATGGTTACAATGCAGCTGAAGACAATCGAATGGTTTATTTGCTTCCTTATTTACTTAACGTGTAAGTAAATGATTTCTTTTTCTTCAACTTTACAGTTCTCAATTTTGCAGTGGGATTTTAGAACAGCAATTACAAAAGTTTATTTTAAGTTTCAGAGTCAGTTTCGCATTTTCGTTTGTCCCAAGCTAATATTTTACAAAGCAGCCTCCTTTTCTAAAAAAAGTTGCTGAGTAATGAACAGATTAAAGTTCTATAAATATAATCATCGACTCGGTAGCCCGTACAAGAGATTAACTAAATTAATGCTATTTGATTTGTTTTCAATGTATTATAGCAGCGGTTCAAAACTTTAATCAAACCTTGTACCTCTTGGAAACATTATTTCACTGATTGTACCTTGAGTGCATATATATATATATATATATATATATATATATATATATATATATATATATATATGTGTGTGTGTGTGTGTGTGTGTGTGTGTGTGTGTGTGTGTGTGTGTGTGTGTGTTTGTGTATGTGTGTATGTATATATATATATATATATATATATATATATATATATATATATATATATATATATATATATATATATGTGTGTGTGTGTGTATATATATGTGTGTGTGTGTATGCATGTATGTATGTATGTATATATGTATGTATGTATGTATGTATGTATAACTTTAATTAAACTGCAGTTGCTATTAATCTCTCTTCTCTGATTAAAATTTTTTCAGACTTATTGTTTTCTCCTGGCTTTGGATAGAGAAAAATAACTAATATAACGCGAAATGAAATTTTCAACAAAAGAAACTCATAAAAAATTTAAAAGTATTTACAAGCGGGATAAAAATGTTTTTCATTGTTTTTTTATTATTATTATTTTTATTATTACAAGAAGTTGTTTTTTCCGCCATTACTAAAAATTTTTAGCTAACCTCCGAATAGTCCATCACGTATTCTAAGAGATACCCATACCACAGAATGAGAACCGCTGTATAATAGTTTGAAATTAATTTGTACCTTAAAAGTAAAGTAAAAATATTGGTCTGAATGTAGTGAAATTTCTTTGAAAATTAATTAGAAAAAAAAATTTGAATTTCTGAGGAAAATGAAATACAACTCAATAAATAACAGCTTTTTTTTAAATCCACGGTGCAATATCCCATAAGCCTTTAATGATTTATTTGCTAATTAACGGATAATGGAGAAATGCTGAGAACGCTGGCCTTCGGTACCAGAGTCTGTGGGTTCGAGTCCTACTATTGGTATGGATGATTGTAGTCATTCAGAATCGGCTTTAAACAGTAGGTGCCGGTCTATTAAGCCATCAACTAGCAAAAGATGACCGTAGAGTTTTTAACCAACATTTACAAGTTTCATGAAAACAGAACAAGTTTCTGCTTAGTGTAATTTAAGGTTCCACTTTATTGTTTGCGATACGAAATTTTGAGCCTCCTTGATTTTAGAATTTGACAGTACTTTTCCTCAGATTTAATCTATTAATGATCGATTAATAAAGAAATATTTTAATTTGAAAAATAATTTACACACCTGTACTAAGAAACAGTTTGATGTAAACCGACAGTTCGGGGAAAACTTAAAGTGGTTGAGGCAGCTCAAATAATTTCCCAGCTGTTCAATTTATATATGACTAGCGGCCCGTTCCGACTTTGTCCGGGTTGAACAAAATATTATACCAATAAATTTCCAGTTGATAGCCAATAAATTGTAAATCTTTTTTTACCTTACATGTCCAATAAAAACGTTGTTCCAAATGTAGTTTTCTTCAATAAACCCTTTAACTTTGCCAGTTTCAAAAATCCTTTTTGTATTTATCAATACCTCCTCTACTTGAATCTTAAAAATATTAAACCTTTTCCTTACGGGGTGGGATAGCATATATCCGAAGCACATACTCTTGAAAAATACGGTGTGATGTCGGCAAAGATATAGTCTCGAATTCCACTTCGTTGTGACTTTCCTAACGGCTTTGCACCCAAAGAACAATTGGGTGACATTCTGGGAACGGAGGGTGAATCTTGCTGAAAAGGACTGAATAATAATCTTTTGTCGTTCTAGCTAGAGGCTATTTCTTTTCAGGCGAGAGACATCAGAAGGGCGGTTCACCCGCGGTTCATCCATTTTCAGCCTTTTAAGTAAAGAATATTTTTTAAAAATAATATTAAAATTTTTTTCAAATAATATTCCTAAAATAATATTCAAATTAATATTACATTAGTAGATAATTAAAGTTAATTTTTTAAAAGAAAAAGGCGTGCCGGAGAACGGCTAGGTTCGAACCGCTAACGTCAGAACAGAAGCCCACGGCGATAGCACCACGCTAAGGATCGTTAAGCGCTAAGACTTACCACGCTAAGACTTCGGCACAAAAAGTGGTAGAGGACAGTAGCGGTAACAATGGAGATTGTTAGGATTAAGCCCCTAACTTTATTTCTACTCATCAGATATACATAATATATAGCCTATGTCCATCTGGAATAATGTACCTTTCAAACAGTGAAAGAATTTTTCAAATAGGTGCAGTGGTTCTGGAGATTACCCTCCACGTACAAAATCGCTCTCTCTTTATATATAAGTATAGATTATTACTAATCGGGCTTTTCAATTTTAAATCCCTTTTTACCACTGGAATAGATAAAAAAAACTGTCAATAAAAGCAACATTAAAGTGCGCCTAAAAAATTAACTTAGTACTCTTCATTGCTTGACGTGTAGTATACATTCAGAATATTCTTATTTACAAGTATTGTGCAGTATTTAAGTTCTACAAATAAGGAGATACTTTCTTATTGCTATCAGCGGTATTTTATAAATGTTAGAGGAATAACGTTTAAATATTTTGTTAGTCAATAAAAGATATTTATATGAAATATAAATGTTATAGACCTGTTTCATTTACGGACGTTCGACATAAAAAACATGCAGTAATATCATTTGCATCCTGATTCCTCTATATCACTTGCTTGCCTATATTAAAAGCATATGACTTTTTTTTATCAGCTAGAAGCTATTTGATCTAATTACAGTGTAACAGTCAGTACAGTGTAACAGTATTTACTCTTGCCAACTGGGCTACCGCGCCCTGTTGGCAAGAGCAGCGGGCCAGTGATCTGAACGTCCGTGGTCCGATGCTCGTCGCTGCAAATCTACCGCCGCCGCCGTGTTCACTAATGGTGGCCGAGGCACCTAAAATACGGCGTGGCTGCAATGTCCTCCAAGTTCTCAAATTTACCTCTGGAGGTGCGGGGTCAAGTGTTCCGGTCTCATCACTTGACTCGGTTCAAAATTACGGGACCGCTCATTTAGCCAAGTCGGACTCCGACCCTTGTGGTGCTAATTCAAAATAGGAGCCGCACCTTCATCGTCCTTAGCCTACGGAACTTGATCTGATACGGAACTTGATCTGGATCCGTTTTGAATTTTCGGCTTTTTTGAGAGGAAAGATCTGCATTCAGGAAAAATGATTCAAGATGTTCAGCTAAGCTTAGGCCTTCTTGTAATTTTATAGAGTTATAAATGCATTTTATAGAGTTGCTATGTGAAATGTGTTTATACATTTTCATGTAAAGCCACTATAGATCATCATTCCTTCCCGTCATTATTTTAAGGTAATTTAGTTTTTAAATGTGTTAAGCAAAAATCATGTTATCTAGTGCTATAGAAATACAGTTTTGTACAAAGTTTTCCAAATTTTTTTATCCTGTTAGAGCGAAAACGCGTTACAGGTTGCAGTGTTATACGAGGGTTTCCGCAATTTATACTATCGTGTTAGAGCGAAACCGTGTTGTAAGTTGCCGTGTTGTAGGATGGTTACCTGTACATTTTTTTCTCAACATGATGGTATTTCTAAAAGTAGACTATTTCTAGTAGTGATACATTTATTACTTAAAGTTTCCCCAAAATATTTGAAAAGGCGCCGTTTTTAAAACTTGCCTCGGATACCACGATGGATCAGCCCGGTTTTGAGGTTGATCAGTGTAATTACATGGTAGCTCAGTATTTAGAATATTCAGAAGTGATGCTGAATATGACAACGTGTGATGTCGATTCTTCTCCAGCCATATTTCGTCTAAAGCAGTGGTGAGCAAACTGTGGGTTGCGATCCACAGAAAGGTCCCGAAACATTTTCGTTAGTGATTTAATCTCCGATTCAGATATAAACATTCTGCTTCAGTTGCTGAATGGAATCGTTGATTGGAAGAGAGGGAGCGTTCAAAATCTAAAAGAGCTCAAGATTAGGAATCTATAGATTATCTAGCAGCCATGGTCTTAGGCTTCGGGTTTATTATGGGCTTCTCAACGGGGTATAGCCAACAGTTTATCCCAAGATCAGCTTTCTTTATCTCACTGTAGGTCACAAGGAACAGCATCAGATGCAGGTATTTTTTCATAGCCTTCACATAACGACATTAACAGATCAAATATTTTAAATTTTCCCTATCATCTTACAAAAAAATTGGAGGGGTAATGGATAGTCTGGCGTAAATTTATATTATTGAATTATTTAATTAAAGTTATGCTTTAAATATGCTATTCATACATATTTTTAAAATTTTTATTTAATTTTTTGTATATTAAAAAATATGTGATATGATATTGTTAAATAAGGTGTTAACAGTCCAGAATGGCTCTACTTACACTGCCTCCATTCGCTTATATCTGTGTGGGACTGAGTTTTCTAAATTTGTTGCTATAAAAGCCAGTCAAAGAATAAGACTTAACGTGGAAGGTAATATGAGAGTAACACGCTCAAATATTTCTACAAATATTGAGCAAATATTATTGGAAGTCAAAGCTCACCTTTCTTATATATTTTTTCTTCTATTTTAGTTTTATATAAATAAATGACGTTTTTAACTTTCGATGTTATAATATGTAATTTATCATTTCTAAATCATGCTCTTTTTTAATTTTAATTTTTGTTAGTATTTACCTGACTCAAATAAATATGCATATTAATATTTCAATATGAAGTTTTGGTTACAGGAGATTTGGCAAAAACGCAGGACATTTTTTAACGTAAGATTACTTCCTCCATAACGGTCCTCCGGAAAGCAAAATTGCTGACGCTAAAACCGTCCGTCGTCGCGAGTTGTAATTTTGATAGCGCACCAAACCCAGTCTGTATCGCTTGGGCAAGCAGTAAACAGTTAAACAGAAAAGGACCAAAATGCATCAAAATTTTGACATATATATGTATATATATATACACGTACATTTATATAGATACATATATACATAACACATACATATATACATACAAAAGAGGTAAACAACGATAAGTAATCCTACGTTAATAACCCATGGTGGTTTCGTTAGAAGAGACTACCTGATTTTTTTTTATTATTACTATTCAAAGTTAATATATCCTCGCAATCTACAGTACGGTGATTTTTAAAAGAGTTTATCAAAATTTGCTTATTTTTTTTCTATTTTTTGTAAACGTTTTCCAAATTTGAAAAAAGAAGAAAAAAAGAAAGAAAGAAAACTTTGCTACAACTAATAAATGTTTATAAGGGCTACTGCCAATAAATGTTTAAAAGTGATTTTTTTGTTTCGAGAAAGTGGGTCACAAAAGTTTATGCACCATTGGTCTGTGGCATAAGATAGGAATGAGGGTTATATAAGAGGCCTGATCAATACATAGTTGGGGGAATTTCCAGATAATAAATTTGTTTTGAATTTCCATCTAGAAGCATAGCGCATGACAAGCTTCAGTTGATGAAGATAAGGTAGGAACATTCAACATTTTAAGTATTTTCAGTCTAAAAGATATGGGATGGAAAGCAGTGGAATAAATATTCTAGAATAAATATTTGATAATTTATCAAAAAAAAAAAAATCAGCAAAAGATCCCCAATATATCAATTACTGGCAGGTATTCTTACGTTAACTATAAGAAATTATTTTCGTTAGACGATACATAATGGGAAATCGAACTACAATAAAGTGAGTACAGAAAGAATACCAGATTTAAATTTGCCTTAAATTATGCCTTGTCAATATTTGATAATTATTAAAGGGTTGTTTGTTGGGTTGAATTAAATAGCGTAGAGAAAATTCATGTTTGACAGAAATGTTAAACACATCGCCCGAATATGTCTATTTAAAAATACAAAATACTCTAAATTCAAAGTCGTAATGAAGTTAATGCATTCTGAAAATTATGACCACATTGTTATCTTCAATGTTCCGAAACGACGTTTCTTTTTTTAACGTAGGATTACATTCCTCAATAACGGTCCTCCGGAAAGAAAAAATGTGTCCGACCTGCGTCGCGAGTTATAAATTTGGCAGAATGCCAAACCCAGTAGCAGTAAACAGTTATACAGAAACGTACCAAAATGGGGGAAAAAAGGTAAGCAATGATAAGTAATCCTACGTTAATAACCCGCGGTAGTTTCGTTAGAAGAGACTACCTGAAATATTTTTTTATGTCTGTCCAAGGTAGCTTACGTTCGGAGCATTTTTTTTCAAAAATATACAGTACAGATTAAATACAAACATTTTTTCTTCAAATGTGATATAAAATCATGAAAAGAAATAGAATTTTGGTAAAAATTTCGTAACATTTTAAAATATAGGGAACTTTTTTATAAACTTTTAGTACAATTTAGTGCTTACGCCAGAGACCCTACAATCCATTAAACTAAGTATATTTTAATTTCCTTTATACTATATACTACTGTGATACTTACTTGTGTTTTGAAGGGAAAATTTTGAAATATTTCCAAAAATCACTGAAAAATACCAAAAAAATGTGAAAATGAATTTTTTTAATTATTTTTTATAAGTTCCTGTAGAATGATTAAATTAACACATATAGCTTGTATTTTAATTGAAAATATAGTTAGTAATTTGTAAAACACTACTTCAAAATTTCATTGAAATATATTGAAAACTTTTTAAATTATTAGCTTTCTCGTTTACAAAAGTAACTCAAAAATTAGTTTTCTAGAAAATGCATTTAAAGATGCTACTTCCGATCGTTTAATATCGCTTCCGGTTTATTAAATTGGCCACAAATTCTCTTCCAGTGATCTGATGAATAAAAGTAAAGCAGTTTTAGAATCCTAAAAGATTGGCCTTTGAAATAGAGCAATAAAATAATTTCGAAATTTTGCTTCCAAACAAGCATTTCAACGTAGGCAGATACTGTATGAACCAATTTCTTTCTACTTTAGGTTTTGACAAGATTTCTTTAAATCTCATATAATGCCAAAGGTTTGGGGAAAATAATGATACTCTTTATTTTTCTTCAGATTGTTAAATTTGTATGAGAATCGTAAAGAGCAAGAACCAAGGAAAATAACCAATACCTACATTTCATCATCATCAATTATAACAAAAATTTGCGAAAATTATATTCTTTCATTTATTAACAACACAATTCTATGCCTTTAACATTACATATTTTACAAGGAAATGAGTTGCTTAAATGTACCTTTTTCTAGATAATGTATATCTCACACCGGTTTCCGTTGTAAGATTTGGACTCGGAAAGAGAATATCTCTCAATTTACAATGGGTGCTAAAAGTATTTGCTCATAAAGTGTTTCTCTAATATTGTGTAGAAATAGGTAAATATTTTAAGATCACGTCCTGTTACACAACTGTTACATTACGCAAATTAAGAAAAGATCTGATCACATTGAATCCGGAGCATTAACGTAAAACTCTTTAACCAATCATATACCAATCAGCGCCAACGGAATCTTTAACTCTAACGCCGGTGGATTCAGTGTGAATAGCTCTTAAGTTAAGGTGGGAAAAAATCTAATAATTGCAAGATAAAAAGAACTTTTTATATACCATGTTTTTAAATTTTCTGTTGAATCATATAAACTTGACAATTCTATGTAGTATTAATAAATACTTTGAAAAAAATTTTTTGATGAATTATCCCATCAAGTTGAAAAAAAAATGAAGTTAATTGGAAGTTAACTTACGTTTAACTTTTCGTTCCCGTCCCGGCCGATAGAGGGCTGCACCAGTCTACAAAACAAAATTAACTGAAAATAAATGAAAATTAATTTAATTCTCCTTAAAGATGGCTAAAAGTATTAAAAGAATGCATTGTCATAGTGTTCTGAGCTATTCTAAAAGTTTCAAATGTCTAGCTAGTCGGGAAGTTAGTTAAAAATCGATTGCAAGATTTGGACTGGACAAACACACAAACAAGAAAGCGAGTTAATAAAAACATGTAAGAAATTTGAAAATCGGCAGCATTATCGGTTGAAAATAAAAATTTTACTTACTTACACACACACACACACACATATATATATATATATATATATATATATATATATATATATAGAGAGAGAGAGAGAGAGAGAGAGAAAGAGAGAGAGAGAGAGAGTCAGTCAGTCTTGAAATATCAGAGCTTTAGTATATATGCTAGATGTCACATTTTTTTTCAATATATTTCCACACACATGTATATAATCGATTAAAACCTGCATAAAATTTCATTATAACAAAATTCGTGATTAAGTCATAATTTTAGTGACCAAATACTGTAAAAACGCCAATTTTCTGAAATTGTTAGTTTCCCAGCGTGCCGACATTGTAATCTGACTATCAATGCTAAATTACTTCTAGAAAAACTAAGTGCATATTAATACGTCTTTTATGCTGTGACCTAGTTTACGGTGCATGCAAAACCCCCTGAAAAGAGCACAGTTCAAATTTCCCTAGGTTTGAAATGTCCGTAATCCTCTCCAACTAAAAAAGAACAGCAGAGATAAATGGTCAGCGAATTAAGGTAAAATCCATTAGCCTTCTTTTTTTAATTCCTTAATCGCAATTAGCAAAAAATAATTTCAGAAAAAATGAAGTTAACCCCCCCCCCCCCCCCGCTACCACCACCACCTCCTCCACCAGATCCTAATCCTGTTAAATTTTTGGTACTGTAAGGACTTTGCCTAAAACTAAGACTGACAGCCTTTAATATTTACAAAATGCTTTATTTGCATCCCGATTAAATATAGGCTTTATACAATAATTACAAAAAAAAAAAAAAGCACTATCTGAGGCTATTTCGCGGGGTTCAGGACATCATGAGAGGGATACAGCAGGCTCTTCGTCTCTGGCACACGTCCGACGATGGAGGTTGTTCACACCTGTAAAAAAAAGGTCATCTGCCCCCATTTACATCAAGGTGGCGAATATATACCCTCACAAACGCCTGTGGGTGGTTGAAGCGGCTCTCTTGATTTCCTTTCTGTAAACCGTCTTCAAACTATTCCGCGTCTTCCGCTAAAGGCTAAACGTTTTTCCTCCGGACAGGCTTTGTCTGCATGGAGGGAGGATTCTTTACAGAAGACGGCTTCCTAATTGTCCGATGGCGACGCGGCGTCTGCCACAACTCGGTGACAAAACGACTGTCACCGATGAATACGGTAGGGGAATAATGGCCGTCTTGCCGCCAGGCCTTCTCAGAAATCCCGGGTGTGAAAAGAGACACCAAGTCATTACAGACTAAATTCCTCTCCTCCCCAGATGTTTTTCTGCAGAGAGTTTCACCTGCAAAAAACAGAACAAAAACATGGTCCTTCTCAGGACAATTTCAATTATAAAAACTTTTCCCGAAGGCAAATGCACACCCAATTGACATTACGAGTAGACCGTTAATTTTGATCAAACTCTGGCTTTACCTTCATGAAAGAAAATTTTTAACTGTACTTCAAAGTATTATTTTTAAAAGCACTACAAAAGGAATTTATACTTAAAATTTACGCACTTTAAAATCTCTATTAAGAGAACATGCCGTAGCAAAGAAATTATAAAATTACACAATAATATAACACGTTCTGGCAAAAGTTTAAATAAAACAGTATACTAATACATGTTAATCAAAAAAAAAAGATTAAATTCATAGAACACTAGTACATACACATGACACTACATAAAAAACATTATAACTAGTAAATCACTCAACTGGGATCCCATAATTTACCTTAATTGTGATCACATGACACAAATAAATTCTCAAATTGATATTAAACACAGTTATAATGAAACAACTTTACACAAATAAAATTAAACACAAATCCAAAATGGATACCTAAACTTCATACAGAACATATCATCACGGTTACTAATACACATGAAAATTTTAAATTTCTTACTTATCTTTTAATACATTTAACACTTATCGTCATAAAACAATTTAATACTCGGCTTTCCGTAAATCCTGGATCAGGGAACTTAATTCGTTCACGATTACCTGTGATCCAATCTTTTCCATTTAAGTGGACAGTCATCAGTGACCTAAATTTAAATAGTCATTTTATCCTACTATAGGATTCCCAATCGATTTAGGGTCTAATTTTTCAGTACTGACTGACATAAAATTATAACAAAATAGCTCATTGGCTCATTCCATATCAAAAAAACTCACAAACTTCACATTCCTGTTAATCACTTTGTTTCTTTGACAACACTTACATTTATCTGTTGTCGTAACAACTCTTCAGACAAAACTTATCGATTTCACAATAAATCCTTCAATTGCGGTATTCAAACACCGTACGGAGTGCATTTTGACTCCAATTACTACCTTCTTAGGTATACACAAAAACATACACATTTGCATTTAAAAGTTAGCCCATACCTTTCTGAGGCATTCTACTGGCTTATGCAACAAACAAAACAGAACATAAAATGTTACAATTGAACATTAATTAAAACCTATCTGAGGCATTCCAACACGGCATACATAAAACCGTCATATGGCGTTTGCCACTACAAAACCGTTATATTATGATAACGTCAAGGAATTTCACCTGAATTTTCCTTTAAAGCAAAACTCAACTTCTATGGTCGAGTCGCTCAAATTTACAAACAATTACATGTTACACTTCATAAAAAAAACATTACTCAAACGAATACACATTAATTTCTGGTCACATTTTTACACTGAAACTACAATTAATCAACATACTTATAATATACATTTAAACTTTTACGACTAAACTTCGGCTTAGCCTGGTGTTCGGCGGGAATTAACAGTGTTAAGACGTTTCTTATAATTCTTAACATTAGGGCATTTCCCATTTTGACATTTGTCACAAGCCGACACGTAATCATTTATATCTAAGTGACAATATGGCCAGTAAAAATACTGAGTTAATGATTCTTTCATCTTAGCAACGCCTAAATGAACATTAGTTTGTTCGTGGCAGAGTCTTTTTAATTTCTCTCGATACTTTCGAGGCACAATAAGCAGTTTTCTAGTGGTTCCATCGTTATTTTTTTTCTGGTAAAATAACATCTCGTTTACCACCACGTACTTATTTTCTTCGGGCGTCTTCTTTTTCGCTCTATCAAAAATTACTTTTAATTCTTCGTCCTCACTTTGTGCAACTCTAAATTCTTCGGGTGAAGTCTTTAATAAGTCGGGAGTAATTATTCGTTTCTCCTGGAGAGACAAGATAGTCGCGCTCTCTTCAGCAGGGATTTCTTCTACCGCTTCTGCTCCGGGGATCACTTGCTCTATTTTCGTTTTTTCATCTCCCGTGTCTAGTCTTTCTCTATCAAATTTTAGTTTTTCGGCCCGAGTTTGCACAGTATTTTTCACCGGAACTTCAACATTCCTGTTGATCTTCTCAAGCAAGGCTGCCGTTTTATTTCCTAACAAATAGTGTTTCTGCTCGAATTCCGTATTGCTGACAGCTGCTCTAGTTCTGGTGTGGCCCCATTCACATTTTAAATCGACCTCTGCTATAGGTAAGCAAACGGATGAATCTAACACAGGTGCACTGACATAAACGTGCTCTCCTGTGTACATATGGGGTTGTACCAAATTTTTAGAAATCAGATCAATGCTCGCTCCTGTGTCTCTCAGAATAGACGTAGATTTTCCATTAACGACTCCCTGACTGATATATGGAGTCATCACGCCGCTCGAGTCTCCTCCACTAGTTTCTGTTGCCGCGATAATTTCCGTCTCTTTAAGTTTAGGACACTGTGGTCTCAGGTGGTCATAAGAACCACATTCGTAGCAACGGAGCTGTTTTCTTTTCTCAAAAATTCTTTCCTTGTTTTGTCCACTAGAAGCTTCTTTTTCCACATCTTTTTTTTCTTTCTTCCCTTCCTTAAAATTATGGTTATTTTTAAATGGCTTATTAATTTTATCTGTGGACTTTTGATTCTTTGGGAATTCTCTTGTTCGGAAACTGTCTTGCAAGCTTTCATACTTATCTATTTTTTCCGCTAATTCCAAAGGAGTATTAATCTGCATCCACTGCTCCAAAAAATGATCTTTTATATCGGCAGGTACCCGTCTCTTCATCTGTTCCGTTATGTGTAGGTCTCTCAGTTTCTTAAATGTAGTGATTTCTAAATATGCTATCCATTCATCATAATAGCCACTAAGCTCATGGGCATAATTCCTCCATGACTTGTCTGCGAGTTTAGGATGGCGATAAAACAGTTGTTTTAATTTTTCTGTATTCATCCTAAATCTCTGGAGAATCATCTCTTTTACGTAGTCATAATCTTTTGCCTGTTCTGGCGATTCTCTGGCCATCATGTTGGAAATTTCTGGGGTTAGTACCCCTAACAAATATGGCACCCAATCTTGTTTAGGGACTCCCGCCATCTCTGCTCTTCTCTCAAAATTAATTAGATACAGGCTCATTTCGTCCCGTTTCTCGTCAAATTTCTGTATGGTTTTAAGGAGCTGAATGTTCTGAGTTGCGTCTGCATCTCTGTCCCTCCCGTTTCGGGCTCTACTGTCTCCATTATTTCCTAATTCTAGTCTCCTCATTTCGAGAGTAAGTTGGTCTTGACGAATTTTGTCTTCTCTTTCTTTCCTATCTTCAATAATACGCTCTAGTGCGAGTCTAGCGTCTTCTTCGACGTAATTTTCGTTTTCGGTAACGATCTTCTTAATTTCGAAGACCCTAAGCGTATCGTCAGCTTGTCCTCCTAACTCTTCTAAAAGCTCTAAAAGATCCTCTTTCTTACCCTTATTTAAAAAGGACATTTTTCTAACTTTAGGGTAACTAACTGTATGATAACCAATAAAGTTTTCCTCAGCTACTAGCAATACCTTCCTACGGTATGTGTCCTAACCGGGACTAACAAGTTCAAAACTGATCAATTTTAGACCGAACTATAATTTTAGCCCTTATGAACACCAAACTAGCACCGCACAATATAAACATTCACAATTTACTCAATACCTATCAAATCAAAATACCGAACTCTTACACAGAATACACATAAACAGAATTCTCAAATTAATCAATGCTCTATATAGATTTCTCACACAGTAATACACAAATACTAAATTATCACTGTTAATATCAAAGCATAAGAAACTTAAATATATCTGTTACTATTAAAAGAAAAAAAATACTAAATAAACACTGCAAAAAAAAAATTCACTTTCTTTAAAAATAGAGAAAAACATACAGTATTTGCAATTAACAAAACACAGAAATTGGCTAAACTTATTGCAATTCCTAACAAACAAAAATTGGTTCTTTACTTGAACACTAACTGGTTACTCATTCATATACCATAAAAACACACAGAAATTGGTTTTACTTATCACAATTCCTCAAAACAATAGTTCCTACTTAGAACTTCAAATGGTTAACTCATACACCATTAAAACACAGAAATTGATTTAAATCATCCAAATTTCTAATATAAAATATCAGTTCTTAATACGAACTCTAAATGGCTATTTATACATATACCATCTAAAAAAACACAGAAATTGATTTAATTCATCAAAATTTCTAAAATATCAGTTCTTAATACGAACACTAAATGGTTAACTTGTACATATACCATCTAAAAAACTCACAGAAATTGATTTAATTCATCAAAATTTCTAAAATAAAATATCAGTTCTTAATACGAACTCTAAATGGCTAACTTGTACATATACCATTTAAAAAAACACAGAAATTGATTTAATTCATCAAAATTTCTAAAATATTATATCAGTTCTTAATACGAACTCTAAATGGCTAACTTGTACATATACCATTTAAAAAAACACAGAAATTGATTTAATTCATCAAAATTTCTAAAATATTAGTTCTTAATGCGAACTCTAAATGGCTACTTATAAATATACCATTTAAAAAAAACAATAAAATAATTTTTACTTATTGCATTTATACAAAACCATTATTTAGTTTTTAAATCAAAGCCAGAATCTGATAAAAGGAATCGGCCTACCTGTAATCCTTTCGTTCATCACTGATATCCTATGACTCTTCTGACACCAGTTAATAACAGTCTGTAAGGACTTTGCCTAAAACTAAGACTGACAGCCTTTAATATTTACAAAATGCTTTATTTGCATCCCGATTAAATATAGGCTTTATACAATAATTACAAAAAAAAAAAGCACTATCTGAGGCTATTTCGCGGGGTTCAGGACATCATGAGAGGGATACAGCAGGCTCTTCGTCTCTGGCACACGTCCGACGATGGAGGTTGTTCACACCTGTAAAAAAAAGGTCATCTGCCCCCATTTACATCAAGGTGGCGAATATATACCCTCACAAACGCCTGTGGGTGGTTGAAGCGGCTCTCTTGATTTCCTTTCTGTAAACCGTCTTCAAACTATTCCGCGTCTTCCGCTAAAGGCTAAACGTTTTTCCTCCGGACAGGCTTTGTCTGCATGGAGGGAGGATTCTTTACAGAAGACGGCTTCCTAATTGTCCGATGGCGACGCGGCGTCTGCCACAACTCGGTGACAAAACGACTGTCACCGATGAATACGGTAGGGGAATAATGGCCGTCTTGCCGCCAGGCCTTCTCAGAAATCCCGGGTGTGAAAAGAGACACCAAGTCATTACAGTACCTATTGTGTGCTGAAATAAAATTCTATACTCGCGCAACCCACTCGGAAGTTATGGCAAAAATTACAGTTACAGAACTTATTTGAGCGTCATAGCTTTTCTGCGTTTTCAACCGGGGTTCTTGATATTTTTGTACCGAAATAATTTTCAAAACCGCAAGCAATTGAATTTGCATAAAAATTTGCATTTTACTTTCATCACATCAACGATATTCCCAATTGTAATATTTCGTAACACAATGTAATAACAATTCCTTGAAATAGCGCCACATGAAGCGTGAAAATCTCCTTGTCTTTTGCCGTCTTAATAACATGCTTTTTGCAATGAAAAAAAAAGAAACTGCAACAGACAGGAAACTGGTATGTTTTGGCCACACCTGGGAAATACTGATAGTAAATGACTTCGCTCTTCCGCTGAGAGAGAGATACAGCTATTTTTTATATCTTCGGCTGAATATAGAAATTCATATACTAGAAAGCTAATAATAAATGCAATATAATTATCCTAAAATGCGACTTGTTACTACATATTATAAATGCAGTTTTATAACTTTTCTTAAAATACATTTTATTGTTTAAATTAAGTGTTTGAAAAAATAGCTTTATTTTGAAATTTCGTAAGACTGTGCTGAGGGTGCTCGGATCGAATCCCATCAAGCTCCATTCAATACCTCCTTGTCTAGGCCTGATATGAGAACGTTAAATCCGAAGACCGGAAAATCTCTTTATGATGCCAGAGAGGGTGAAAGAGGGTACGACCGAGTCGGTCAAGTGCTTATGACACTTGACCGACAACAACATTAGATCAAGTCCCGAAGGCTATGGACGATGAAGGTGCGGCTCCTGTTTTGACTAGCACTACAAGGGTCGGAGTCCGACTTGGCCAAAGGACCAGTCCCGTAATTTTGAACCGAGTCAAGCGACGAGACCAGAACACTTGACCCCGCACCTCCAGAGGTAATTTAGGGAAGTTGCACAAATAGGAAGTAAATAATAACTATCTTGATCATGAAGTCACTTTTCAATATTATATCGATTTTACTATTAATTCATAGTTATAGGCGAATGTCTTCGCGACAAGTGACTCCGCATTGAAAAAAAAAAACTATTAATTCATAGGAATGACGGAGTGAACCGCTCTTAAAGGGAAGTTGTACTAACGACAAGTAATTACTGCTTGACTTCTCTGGTCATTTCTGGATATTTCTCCCTGATATACTCCAAATAAGGAGGACTGTTTTGTTTGAAAGCTATCAATAAGGAAGTATTCCAATTTAGCTTAGCAAAATTTATCTTGTTGGGTAACAGTTTTGTTTCATAAAATCTTTTCCGCAACTAAATGAGACCGTAACCCATCTTTAATTTTAATCTTGTGCGAAAAGATATTATCACTTGCGAATTGCTGGCTTTATCTGAGGCAGTGGCGCACGCAGGATTTAATCTTGGGAGGGGGGGGGGGGACGAGTTGAACGGATAAAAATATTTATAATGCAAATTCAATATTCATAATGAAATTTCAATTTCTTTGGGGGGCAGGATCCCTTTCCCCCTCCCCCTGGGTGCGCCACTGATCTGAGGGCCAGAACAGGAAAGTAAGGAGAAGGACTTTAAACACTCTAACCGTTTGTAGAATTACGCTACTACACATGCATTCAGTGCTTGCTTCCTGTTATATGCACTCGTGTAAGAAATTAAGAGAATCTGCAGACTTGGTCGATTATCTCTAGAACTACTGTGCCGATTTTAATGAAATTTGATATGTACATACATTGATACAATACAAAACAAATAACCATTCAATAATTGAAATACACACGCATGATCGTGCGTAACACTCGTTGGAGTCGGAAGGTATGAAACAGCGGTTGCAGAATAAACAAAAAAATGGGTTAATAGATGGGTTAATAGGGGGTATGGTCCCCTCTTACAGATATACTGGTCTCGCAGCGTGATTTCATACTTGAAATAAGGCAGTTTATCATTTCCTGGGGCAATTGGTTCCACTCGTTCAGCAACGCTATTTTCATTCCCTGGATGTTTCTCGGAGGGGGTTGCGAGTTGCAATTGCCCTCCCCAGAATGTCCCAAACATGCTCTATAGGGTTAAGGTCTGGAGATCTTAGTGGCCAATCCATCCGACGATTATCCTCACTCTCTAGAAATTGGTCGACCAGAAGAGATATCTGTAGCCTCGCGTTATCGTCCATTAAAATGAACTCAGGGCCAACTGCACCCCTGAAAAGGCGAACATAGGGCTCCAAGACCTCATCCCTATACCTCACACCAGTCACAGTGCCTCTTTCAAAGACATGGAGAGGTGTGCGGCCATCCAACATGATGCCTACCCAGACCATTAAACCTCCTCCGCCGCTAATGGTCGATTTCGCGGACATAGGAGGGTAGGTAGCGGGTCCCTGGTTCTCTCCATATGAACGTACGGCGAGAATCGGTGTTTAGGCTGAACCGGGACTCATCAGTGAAGAGAACGGTCGCCCATTGATCCATACTGCAATCTCTATGCTCTCTGCACCATGATAAACGGATTTTCCTGTTCGTAGAAGTGAGCGGGACGCAAACAGCAGGTCTTCTTGCAAACAGCCCTCTCTCATGAAGTCTTTTGGAAACAGTCACCCTTGATACACGGGTTCCTGTGGCTGCATACAAGTCACGAGAGAGCTAAGAAGCTGTAGCACTCCTGTTACGCCTCGCTATAATCGACAAAATGGCGATCTTCTCTGGCCGTCGTGGCTCTTGGACGACCTTGCCCAGGCTTTCTCTCGATGGATCCGGTATCTTGGAACTGTTTCCATAAGTTACACACGACGTAGGGCGTTAAATTGAACTCTCTACAAATTTGGACTTGAGATTGGCCTGCTGCTCGCCTCCCCACAATTCACCACCTCATTCCATCATCTAAACGTTGGTGGTTACTCATTTTTACTGTTGCAATTTGAAATTAACCGATTGCTGCAAAATAACACCTAGAAATTCGTCGAGGTGTGCTAGCGAACGAAATGCGTCTTAACTTACCGGCGATTATAAATCCTGTTTCTCTACTGGCTCCGTCTACACACACGTGTACGCTTACGTATTTGACGTACAAGATTTGCATTTTTGTCTAGAAGCAGTGGTTTTACATTCAGTTCAGTTCTTTTCATGAAATTCGACAAAATATGCAAATTCTCTTAATTTATTTCACCAGTGTAGTTCATAACGGGAAATTTAAGTTTCTGACTGCTGGTAAATGCACTGGTTATGAACATTTCTTTTTTTATAACTTTGATGTTTTAGTTTTGCCGTTAATGAATACGCACGCTGTCTGCGCGAACGCTTCAGAATTACTTTCAGAAATAACTTTCTGTTTAGGAGACAATGTCATACGTTTACTATATGCTAATGATAAAATCGCGGATGGTGAAACAGAGTTAAAATTTATATCAAAATTTACTTTAAAACTTTCGTAAGGGCGACTTCCTAGATAGATGCAGATAACCTTGAACCTGAAGATGTGGTAAATAGCTTTTTTTTAAACATGTTTTGTTGAACCAAATTACCGTCGCCAAAATAAATGAATAAATTGATAAAATTTCTGACATTGCAACACTCTAGTCTATTCACTGGCTCAAGGCCAAGGTTCTGTCGAGAGATAACGGATCCATTTAGAACAGCTAACAAGCATGGACTAAATTTCTCTTTATAATAACTTACATGAAACTTGAGTAAAACGCATAAAAGGGACACGCAGCATCTTAATATCTACAACAAAATATAAAAGGGTGGTAGCTAGTTTCAAATTAATAGTTCTTCATCACGCCAAGGAGCATTAGGTGTACTTGTGTCCATAATGTATTTGTGAATTACCCGTAGAGACAATTACACTTAATTCTCCTCGGCCTGATGATGAACTTCTAATTAGTTCGAAACTAGTTGCCACCTTTTTTTATTTACTGTGGATATTAACAGGATCCTCCTGTTATCTTTATTCTATCCTGTTATTATCTTTATTCTCCTGTTATTATCTTTATTCTTTAAAGCCAAGTACACTCTTTTCACTTCTTTACTTTAAAGTCTTGGCGTGTCGCGCAATTTTATATAGTAGTGTTCTTAGAACGCTACAAACCGAAATTTTACAAACTAATCCTATCTACCAAAGATTTAGGTACAGAATCTGTAGATAAAGACATTTAGCGGGAGTAGTCATTGGAGAATCATATCGAAACTAACGCAAAAGCGGGAGAAAATAAAAATCCCTAAATCATCTAATAACAGATTAAGGCAGCGCACCATTACAACTCGTAAATCCTTAATCCCGGTGTCAAGCTATGAAAAATTGTCCTTTCAGTATTTTTTAATCACAAATTAACAATCTGTCTATATATATTATTTCTAAAAGGTGTTTTTTCTCCCTTCATACTTAAACAAAATCGATAAATGAGGTACCAATTTAAAGATTAAGATCTCCACTTCGTGCGAATTGTTAATTTAGAAATACACATCTTATTGTTTGTTTAAAAATCGAAGTATAAACATTATAAACAAAATTTTCTTCCCCTAGATGGCGCACGCTAGCTTTTTTTATTTTACCATTATCAGTCGCACTGAACTTTTAAATTTAAAAATCGTTTGCTTTTATTATCATTCTGTGATTTCATTAATGAATTTCTTTATTGGCAACATCCGCGAAGCTGTACATTATACTTAACCAAAATCGATAAATGAGGTACCAATTTAAAGATCTCCGCTTCGTGCGAATTGTTAATTTAGAATTACACATCTTATTTTTTACTCGAAGGTGTACATTAGCCTTTTACATAGAAAACCATATATATTATTTCTAGAGGGTGATTTTTTGTGACGATCCCTTTCTTTCCCTTCATACTTAACCAAAATCGATAAATGAGGTACCATTTTAATGATTAAGTTCTCCGCTTCTGACGAATTGTTAATTCAGAATGACACATGGTATTGTTTGTTTAAAAATCGATGTGAAAAATTGACTTTTGGCCCTAAAGTTCTCTCCCTGGATGCGTCGAAACGTCACAGTCAAATAGTGTGCACAAAGAGGTTATGTAATGTAAATATCACATTTTCCACGATTTTGTGTCATATTTAACTTTTAACATTGTCTTCAAAGGTGTTTTGACTTGCACATATCTTATTTCCCCTGTTTTGTTTTATGCTTCACCTCCAATATTATGGCCAAAGGCGTTTTGTAATTGGTAATCCTTACGCACCATTGTTATTTGACAAATAAACAATTGCTACAAATGAACCGGTTCTTCTTTCATCCTAATACAAACCACCAACCTAGCTATAAAATTTATCGTATTTTAATTGCATGCGAAAGGGTCGCACGGGCCACCTAGTTATACATATAATCATACATATTACATATTTTTGAAAATATGTATTTTTGAATTCTGTTTATATACGTATACATATTTTTTTAAATACATATTTACAAATTCTGTTTACATACATATACATATTTTTGAAAAATATATATTTTTCAACACATATTAACATAACTTTGAATACATATTTTTGAATTCTTTTGTCTGAATTTGAAAACCCTTTTAATGCAGTGTACGTATTTTACAAAAATATATAGATTTTACTAAATATTTTCAAAACACTATTTTAATTTTGTAGCAGTAGATATAAAAAGTTTAGTGCAAGTACAAAATCAACCACACTGAAAATTTAAAAAGTTTAAAAACTGTTCGTTTTTTACTTAAACGGCTATTATTTCCCTAAAAACAGAATTCGGAAAAAAGGCATTTGCTAATATGTGATTAAAATAATGCTTAAATTCCCCACCTGCTTTACGTGGGGAAAATTTAGGATTTCAACGGATACACCACCTTAAGATGAGCTTGTGCCGTGATAAGCTTTTACAAAATTATTCAAACTCAGTTTTCAAAACTTTAAAATATTTTCCAGCAATCACGAACAAAATTTTAATTAACTACCTTCCTGGCACATTGAAAAGAATTTTCCCGGTAGGGAACCGATCATATTTTACTTAAAGGTTTTTATGAAGATGACAGTTCTTATTCTAGAGGCGAATTTAAATCAGAAAAAAAATCTCTTTACCACTACTGCATTTTTTTTAAGTGAACTGATCGATAATCTGTTTCCTTACACTTATCTAGAGGTTATTTTGAACCTAATAACCTTCAAGCAACAGAATCAGTCAATCGCCCTCCACTTTTGAGCAATCTTGTAAAAACTAAAAGCAATGATTGAGCAATGATTGCAGCATGTAAAAGAACTTAAACATCGATTTTTTTGAATTTATGTATTTATTTAATTTGTTTTTGTTTCTTTATGGAGAGGTAAAAACATTAAGTACTTAGAATGAAACTTGCCTTTTCTGACACATTACTTTTGTGCTTTCTATGAATTTTATCAACTATTTTTTTAGTTTTGATAAGTTCAAAATATCGAGATTGACGTTTATTAGATTGTAAAAACATGTGTAAAAAGGATTTTTGTCTGATACCCTTCAGATATGTCAAGAATGTCGTGTATAGTAAATAATATAATTTTGAGTTTTCTACAGACTTTCGTATGGATTTATATATATATATATATATATATATATATACATGTATGTATGTATGTATATATATATATATATACATACATACATACATACATACATACATACATATATATATATATATATATATATACACATACATACATATATATATATATATACATACATACATATTTATATATATATATATATATATACATATATATATATATATATATATATATATATATATATATATATATATATATATACATATATATATATATATATATATATATACATACATATATATATATATATACATATATATATATATATAATATATATATATATACATACATATATATATATATATATATATATATATATATATATATATATATATATATATACATACATATATATATATATATATATATATATATATATATATATATACATACATATATATATATATATACATACATATATATATATATACATACATATATATATATATATACATACATATATATATATACATACATACATATATATATTACATACATATATATATATTATACATACATATATATATATACATACATATATATATATATATATATATATATATATATATACATACATATATATATATATATATATATATACATACATATATATATATATATATATATATATATATATATATATACATATATATATATATATATATATATATATATATATATACATACATATATATATATATATAATATATATATATATATATACATATATATATATATATATATATATATATATATACATACATATATATATACATACATATATATATATATATATATATATATATATATATATATATATACATATATATATATATACATACATATATATATATATATATATATATATATATATATACATACATATATATATACATACATATATATATATATATATATATATATACATACATATATATATACATACATATATATATATATATATATATATATATATATATATACATACATATATATATATATATATATATATATATATATATATATATATATATATATATATATATATATATATATATATATATATATACTTTTCAAATCATCTAACGTTAACAGTTTAACTTACTTATAAGTTCTGCCGTCTTTTTTAATTATGAATGGAGGTCACCAGACTTCTAGAGATTTATGGTCACGAATACCCAAGTTTTATCTGTGACAACATTTCTGCTGCTTCACCTATATCCGTGCAGATTGAATAAGGTAGACATACCTCAACAAAATTTCAGCAGTCTTAGTTATTCTTTCAGCTTAATGGAAGCCAGGAGCGTAGCCAGGCCGAAGGAAGAGGAAGAGGAGAAAGCAGGATTCCCCCACCCCTTATCGGTCCCAGTACAGGCGGGGGTGACGTAAAATTTTTTTTCCCCGAGCCTGGCGTTTCCCGATCTGAAAATCATTATCGTCTTTTCCACGTCTTTCTAAACCGTCTTTAGACATGATTTTGTAAGAAATGAAGAGGTACAGAACGTATCGCTTAGGCCTACGTCAGGATGATGCGTGTATAACCAGCTGCATGAAGAAACTAGTTATTTATTCACCAGGTACGTTGAATGAAAAGGCATCAGATAAGGCTTCATCATTATTCCCCCAATGAATAAATTGTCTTCCTTCCAACTAAATCAGATATTTGACAATTTTTTCTTGCGTTTGTTTGGGTCTAGCCATCTGTCGGTGGAAAAAATATATACTAAATGTTCCAGTTAAAAATTTCTAAGCAACAGATATTTTATTTGGTAAACATTTCTAAATAGGTGTTCTGGAGAGTATTCGCCATTTGCATTACTATATTATCGTGTATTTTATTTTAATCAACGACTGTCGATTAAAAGGATTAAATTTCCCTGGATCGCTGAAGCTGTATTTTCGACAAGAAAGTTCTATTAGATAGTAACGTTAAACATAGAAGGTATATCCAAAATTTTCGTTTCTGTCTTTTCTTTTGGTGGTTTCTATTTTCATTATTCAGATATATTCATTTCATATTGCTGCCACGTCGGACGAAGTCGATTCGGTGGATTCAGGCTGCGAATATATACAGTCGATTCCGGTTAACTGGACCACCGGTTAATCGGACCGAATCCTAAAGATCCGAAACAAATCCTGTTGCATAAGCCTAATAGGGCATGTTCGTGCAATCGGACTAGCGGTTATTAGGACCAAAATGATTGAGTCCCGATGAGTTCCGATTAACCGGAATTGACTGCACTTTGATCTCCGGAACCGGAATGCTTGTTGAATATTTTCGACGCGTGCGCACGAGAAGCCGTCTGTCGCTTTAGTGAGAGGATACGAGGAACATTTCAGCAACATTTTCCTACTGAGTCTGGAATGTAAGCTAAAGTGGTGTTCTGTCTGAAACACCTTTCTCTCCGATGTGAAGTCTGCCATAGAATTAACTGTTGTGTTTTCTGCAGAAAAATGCAAAATGCTGCAATACCAAGACAATCCCAGGGTTGGTACATTAAAACCATTCAACTTTTTTTTTTTTTTCCGGCGGAGCCCCTGTATATTTCTTAACAAAACAAGTCCCTCCGTCTATATATTGAACGAGTAAAAATGTTAGCCAAATATTTCCGAAACTTTCATATTTCACACAAATTAAAGATACAGTAGAGTCCCGATAATCCGAATTGATTGGGACCAGACCCTTTTCGGATTAACGAATTTTTCGAATAAAGCGAAATCATTCTTAAAATATACCTAATTTGCATAATAAAACGTGATTACATAAATATTACATATTATGTGTGATTACACAGTTTATTTTAAAAGGTCTGTCTAAACATTACCAAATCTCCGGACGAAATGGGTGATAAGAGAGCGGAACGCTGCCTAGCACAGTACAGTAGAGTGTAAGTTGTTCTGAAAAGAAAAGATACCACCTTTGTGCTCGAGGAATAAACAGGAAAACCAACGTAAATAAAGCACAAATAAGATGCAATTATATTGCAAACGGCCGTTTCGAAGCTACAAAGGAGCTTCTTCATCAGTGCAACGAACTTAGTGGCAGCTCAAAAACCCGAAAACTAAGCAACCAGACCCAGTGCACTTAAATAATCCGCGCGTGCAAAGACACGAAGCAGCGGAGAGGCCGAAATATGGCAAGCAGCGTCATCTAGTGGTAAAAAGAGGGGGAAAATTGAAAAATTGAAGAAACAAGCCAACACAGCTAAATAAACCCTTTCCACAATTGAGGAAAAACAGGGGTGCTTGACAAATCATTAACCAAAGAACCCGAATTTTTAAAAATGTGATAAGCTTCCCAGAAATCAAGATCGGCAGGAGAGCGACATTTCTGAATAATGGAGGCAGACGAAAAGTCAAATCGATGGTTTGAAGTCCAGGCATGTTGAGCAATGGACGAGCGATTTAACTCTTGCTTTTTAACATAACTCTCCTGTTTCTTCAAGCGGAATTTAAGAGCACGAATGGTTTGACCAATATAAGAAAGGCCACACTGGCAAGAAACCCGGTAGATACCACAGCTATTTAAGCGATCAATGGGGTGATCTGAAAAAGATATTTTATTTACAGGAGAGAAAATAACCTTAATTTCAAACCTTTTAAGAATTTTAGCGATTTGATGTACAATATTAGACATGATTTTGAAACATAAGGCCAGTTCTAATCAAGGTGTAGTCAAGACATCTTGGGAAAGAAGGGAAAAACCACCGACAGGTTCGGCTTTGAAACACACCTTTTTTGGACCGGTTTAGACAATTTCTTATAAATGGAATCAACGATATTAGAGGCATAGCCGCGGTCCACGGGGACCGCCCTCAGATAATCAAGCTCGGAGCACAATAGTATAGGGGAAGGTGGAGTAAGATGACGAACTTAAGCTTCAAATATTTTTCCTGAATTCAATAAGTGGTTTAAAAACTTGAAATTTACAGAAAGACTTCTTTCAACCTGTATGTTTTATAAAAAAAATTGAAACGATTTCATGCCCTCTTGGAAGATGGCAAAATATTCCCTTTCCCCCAAGAAAGTAATTTTCGCCATCTTACCCATTAGGTGGGATAAGATGACTAAGGGCGATGGGTAAGATGACGAATCGATAACAATATAAATCAAGATATAAAGGTTTATTTTCAAAATTGCAGAGAAACAATTTCACTTAGGTACTTAATGAAAAAGGTACAGGTAACACTAAAAATACAATGACAGATTACCCATAATGAAACAAAAACTTAAAGAATTAGATACAAAAATTAAGAAAAAACATAAGTAATAAAGTTCATATACAAAAATCGCATTTCCAGGGTCTGTCTTTCACTTCATTATCATCCCAGCCGGAACATTGAGCATGTGCCCAAGATTTGCACCTGAAGCACTGATACCATAATTCGTCCTTTCCCTCCTCCCCGCAAATAATGCAGTCTTTTTCCAATAATGTTTCAGTATCATAGTCGTCATCCTCCACATATGGAACTTCTTGTGATGACTCCCAAAAAGCACACAATAGGCCCGACCTGGCTGAAGCCCCACTGGGTATATCCTGATGGTGCGGATAGACCCGCAGCAGGCAACCACTCCACGCACGACCCAGACAGGGTCCCACACGCACAACCCACAAGACACGCACCATAAGACAAGCAGCACGGTCGGGCTCCAAGCAGAACAGACGGATGTGCCAGAAGAATAATAACTTTTAATTTAGAAGACAAAAAGCTCTGCCGGAGGACACTCGAACCCACCTACCTTCGGGACATAAGAAGAAGAAGAAGGTGGCGAAAGAAGAAAGGGCCCAAACGAAACGACAGCACAAAGTTAGTGCTTCTTATGATGACTCATCAGATGACCAGTAATCCCGTTGACGCATTCTAGTTTTTCTTCTTTTTCTAGGTGTTTTCGGTAAACATTTAGCTTTCTTTGACGTTCATGTTTCAGGTTTCCTTTTCAATCTTTCCTGTCGTTTCAGTTCCATCAGTTGTTTTTCTTTCTTCTTTTTTTCAAGGGCTTGTTTTACAGGAGATCCAGAAATGTGGTAAGAAGGCAGTTTCTTCCTTGGTTTCCTGGTTGTTTTCTTGCTGGCCATCGGAAGTGGAGGAAGAGCTGAGGAAGTTGATGGCTGTGGAGATAGGGTTGATGAAATGGTAGGTTCAGGAGGAAAGGCCGATGAAATGTGCTGCTGACAAATGGTAGGATAATCTAATTGGTTGTTTTCAACAACATCAATGGTGCATGAAGCGTGAAAATCTTTGACTGTGAAAATATTGCTGTCAAGAGGCTGAATGCCAGTAGCTCTGAATCCATTCACAGCAATCTGGACAGTACGAATTCTAAGGTAGGCTTCTCGTCATCTTACCCCACAACGCCATTTTCGATTTCAACTTGTTTATCAGTATCCAAGCTTATCGTAAATAAACTATAACATACATGATTTTTAACGTTACGACTTGTATTTTGAGAGAGAAAAATGGAGGAGAAAAAATAACTTACCGTAGTCGGGCAATTCCTTGCGCTGTGAAGTCCAAAATTTACAAGCACAGATTAAAGAAATACATTTGAGTCGCCACTACTCACAAAACGATCTCAACTTATATTACGTGTAGTGGGCGTCATAACCCAATACTAGAGTCTTAAGAATTGCCTGGAAAGGTGCTGCTATCTATGATTGCGTCGGAGAAATACTGAGTTCGTCATTTTTTTCCGCTTCGTCATCTTACCCTACTTCCCCTAATTGCATCTTATTTATGCTTTATTTACGTTGGTTTTCCTGTTTATTGTAAGTTTTTCGTTCAGTAGACTGTAAGATTTTTAAACGATCAGTAGATTGTTGTAATGGTTTTGAAGTAACCTGTCAACATGTCAGACGAGAGTGAAGGTGAAGTAGACAGTGACAGCGAGCAGAGGGTATCCTACTCAGACGCCGCGGCTGCATTGGATGTAGTGCTAGGCTACGTAGAGCAACGCTCCGCCACGACCAGAGTGGACACCATTTTTCTGACGCGTTGGCGTAATTTGACTTCAAGGGAGAGGTATTCTTCTCTTCCATAAAAAAATTTAACAGATTTTTTTCAAACCAATGTAGTTCAGTAATAATTAGTTCAGTACATTGTCTAACTTGCATTTTTCTTGTGATTTTCAGAAACATACTTTATATTACTTAGTATCGCTGTGGTTTTATTGTAACCTTTGCTCTTTTTGACTTTTGGTTTCGGATTAAGCGGACTTTCGGATTACCAAAGTTCGGATTATCGGGACTCTACTGTATTTATAAATAAGTTCGTAATGCTATTTCGATTTTTCCTTGCAGTGGATCTCGCCAGGTCACAAGGAGTGCGTTATCCTGTCCTCTACCACGGTGAATCTTGTCCTGACGACAGTCCGCATTGCTTGGACATCACTTCTTGCAGCAGCGCACTCAAAAATGTGAAGGAGAACAAAAATCCTACAGTCTGTGGATGGGATTCGGAAGTGCCCCTTGTTTGCTGCCCACACGATGGCAAGTCGGTGTCAACGAAACAGAGAAAAATAAGTGGACTGAGTCCGAAAAGTAAATATGTGCATGTTTGCAAAATTTAAAAAAAAAATTAAATGTACTGTTTAGAAATCAATAATTGCTCTTCATTTATATTCCTTAATATCCAAATTCTAATCTTGAAAACTATAAGTTCTACGCTGACAAACATTTTCAATGATAACATCTTTATCGTATATTCATCGTCATCAACATTCGGGTCATTTGATAAGTAAAACCGGTTGCAAGTCATTTGGATTATAATCGAAAAAAAGGCTCTCGGTTAAAATTTCCCCTGGAGCCCATAGAAGGCGGAAAAATTCCTATATTTTATTTCATTTCTAAATAAACTTTATTACAACTTATAGTTGTAATAAATTAAGTCCTTCTGTCTGTAGATCGAACGAATAAACAGTCAAATATTTTCCAAACTTTATTCTTATGTTCTCAAAATGAAGAAATCATTATTTTGAGAACAAATGAAGCTAATACTGAATAAAAACAATATGAAGGTAAATGTAACATAGTGTATAAGAAAGACATGCCCCGCAACTAAGAAAATTTTTAACAGACCTCCTCTATTGTAACCAAGTAATATTTTAAAAAACTGTGTTCTTCTAAATGATTTTAATATAAACCGGAGCCGCATACTTCAGCCCGAAGCCTATATGGACCTGGTCTGGGACTTCCATCCATGGAGCGTTAGAAACAACAATAACAAAGAATGATCCTCTGATACTTATAATACTTTTAATTGTTAATTATTAACAGAAATCTTCTGTTATAACTAATAAATTATTTAAAAGTTAATGTTCCTCTAAAAGCTTAATGATTAACCTTCTGGGGCTTTATATGCTTTTAAGGGTTCGTTACTAACAGAACGCCTTTGTTATAGCCAACAAATAATTTTTTTAAAATTCCTATAAATGCTTATAATGTCTTTCTTATAAATGTTAATAAAGTCTAATAATACTATAAAAGAGCTGATTTCGTTTGTTATAGGTTAAATAAATCCTCGCTTTACAATGATTTTATGGTAAATTAGGAAAAATTTTAGTGTCTTATTAAAATTGCATAGGGTCGGATGGGGTAATTGTAAACAGAACAGAAATTTCTGTTTTGAAACAGGGAATACTGACTTCATTACCATAACATCATCTCTTTAACTTCCCTCAAAAATTGCAAAGTGTTGTTGGAATTCTAGTAGGAAGTTATTTATTGACTAGCTGAAGTACCCGGCGTTGCCCGGGATTTTAAGAATGTTTGTTAACCAAAATCAATTTTTAAACTAAACACAGTATAAATAACATAGGAATGCATGCGAAATGTTATACACATGAATAAAAGGAAAAACCCGATATAAAAATATATAAATTTATAATAAACTACTCGGTATTTAGCTAGATTTAGCCTTTCATCACTAGAGCAAAAAAATACTGAAATAAGATGTTTAGCAGAATATTCAAATAGAACCATGAAATGATTCTAGCATTGCCTCTTAAAAAATGAAGTGTTTGATTGAGGGCTGTAAACCATTCAACCCCTCTACACATTAAAGTCCTATAAACATCCTCTACATACTATTAAATTTCTTTTCTCTCCATAATAAACTCCCACAAAAGTTTGGTAAGCGAATTTAGCAGACTTGTAAGAAATCTTTATTTTGAGAACAAATTCAGCTTATATAGAGCAAAAACAATATGAAGGTAAAAGTAACATTCTCTATTAATTAGTTTGTACTGTTATGTAAAGGTAGTCACAAGATAGACTCAAACTAGATTTAATTTATAATTAACCCACAAAGTTTTCTGAACGTGGTAATTGTAAATATGATTTTCGGAAAGTTGCGAAAACTTAATAAATAATTTAATAAATAGAATCATGATAACAGAATAAAATTCAGTATTCATAAAAAAGGGACAGTACCTAGTACCGTCAGTGATTTTTGATTATCTGGACCATCTTACTCCGAGGGGATGTACTAAGAACAGTCAGTGGTGTAGAAAATCAAAACTGCTCTTACTCACAAGCCCAAGAATGTTATGAAGTGCTTAGAGGAGTTATTTTTCCCCGAATAAAAAGTTTAAAAGTTCTATTAATAGATTAGCCGCTAGCCGTCTTACAGCATTATCGAGTCAAGATGAAATAGACTTGGTGAATTGCCTGAAAACTAGAGCCCGAACGGGTTATCCGGGCATTAAATATATTGTTATCCATTAAATATATTGCTATCAAAATTGTCATAAATATGATATCGGTAATATTGTTTCTGGATATGTTAAAGCAAACAATCTCAGTACACCATTTAAGGATGGTATTCCAGGAACTGATTGGTACTATTGCTTCTTACAGCACCACAGGCCCTGATTTTCCATTAGGCCCGGTAGGCCCGGGCCTAGGGGCCCCCAAATGTTAGGGGGCCCCCTAAAATTTTTATTTTAAAAGAAAAAGAAAAGAAATATTCCCAATTCAAATATTTTTTTTTAATTTTACCTTTTTTTAAATATCCTTTCAAATTTGATTGATTGGTTCATCATATGTATAGTTATATGTATAGTTCATCATATGTATGTTATAGTGCATATAGGGGATTAAGTTTTTCTGGTTGCATTGTATTGGTGTTTCAATGATGAAGTTAATATGCTGTATTGCTTTTTGTTATTTGATAATGTTCTAGGCTTCTACGCTTCAAATAGCCAATTCTTGGTAAAATAGTACTTTCACAATGATTCATGATTATATTTTGTATGTCAATTTCAGAAATTTTACACCCACATCAGTGTTAGGGGGCCCCATCCCGAGTTGTGCCTATAGTAAAAAATTTTCTAAATCGGGCCCTGCAGCACCATTCTGCTTCATCATTTAAAACTGCAATTGTAAACATGAGGTTAAGTTTAAAACACAACATGAAGCAATACAATATCAACTAACTTAGAGGGCGTCCATTAATTACGTCAGGCGATTTTTGCAATTTTTCGCCCCCCCCCCCCTGGTGAGATGTCGTGAGATTTGGCTCGACCCCCTCCCCCCCCCCCCCAATCTCACGTGAGATTTTTCAAAATGCGTATTTTTAGTGTAAATACGTTAATCTGTGCTTGATTGCGTTGGATTTATTTTAAAAAAACATAATTTGCTTAATTATTTTTGCTTAAGACTAGTTAAGACTAGTATTTAAGACTACTAAGAGCGTAGTCTAGAATCACAGTGAGAAAATCGAACAATAAAATACTTAAATAGGAACTACTAAAATTCGTAGAAGAATATTCATTCTGATTCAGTCCACGGGGACTCATGTGTGGTCTCAAGAGTGACTACTGGAACTATTGTGTAGGATTTAGCCATATTTAGTGTAGAAACATGTTTTACTTAATATAACCCAGTTTTCTCGCAATTTTACACTGTTTCTTGCGGAAAAGAAATTACGTGATATTTGCCGGGACCCACCTCCTCTCCCCCGTGTGAGACTGGGTGAGATTCGGCTAGATTCCCCCCCCCTCCTAAAAGCCTCACGTAATTAATGGACTCCCCCTTACAGATGCTTCCATTTTTGTACCGGTATTTTATTTAAAACATAAAGAAAACACTTGTTTACAATTACCCCTATATTGTCGATGTAATTGTAAATGGATGAGGTTAACTATAAATTGCATTTTAGAACTCCTTAATACTGACAATTTGTCAATTTTTTATATGCAGCATAATAATTAAGGTTAAAATAACTATTATTGACAGTTATTATACTTTTAAACCCAAATCATATTTTTATAAGTTAAAAGGTTTCAATCATGCATATACTGTTTACAATTACCCCTCCTGACCCTATATAAAGTGTCTGAATTATTTTTCTTTCCATAGGTTGTGGCTTGAGGCCTACTTCAGGATCTCCTTCTGCAGAGTTTGTATCAAGGGAAGAAATCCCACCATTGCTATACCCATCAAAACCCTCCGATATTATCCTAAAATCAGGGATTGAGCCCAGAAATAGGAATGATAAAACTGAATCTGTCAGTAGACAGGCACCGTCCTTAGATGATTTAGGAACTTCTTATTTGTTTGCAATTGGGGGAAACACGGCAACGGAGCGTTGGCCTTGGATGGTTCGTATAATCTTTCAAGGTTTATAAGCATATACAGCTCATTTATGATTTTTATTGAAATTCATGAAACTATAATGTAGCTAAGAGTAATAACTGACAAAAACCTTGCAACAATGGAAAAGACAAAATGTAATGGAACTAGATCATTACAGCCCTTAAAACGAAAATTACTTTGTTAATAAACTTAATAACCATAACCATGCAGAATTCCCATATAGTATTCGAGAATTTTGTTCATGATCGTCATTAAAACGAATGTTAGAATCACAAATTACCTAATGGCTTGTCATCTTGGTAGCTAATCGAGTACCCCAACTTAAACAATGACATTGAATGATACCAGTTTAGTCCCTCAGACAACTGCAGATAGTAAAAATCCTGTTTCAGGCAGAAGTTGATAATTCTAATAAAAAACGGATACTATTAAATCTATGTTATGCCATGTCAATGACGGAAGAGTAGGCAGTATCTTATATTTCGTCTCACTGTTAGAAAACTGAAGTTTTAACAGTAGCATAACATTAACAGGGTTATAGTTGAGATATCTCTTAAGAATACAAGTGGAATTTCGAAAACGTATAAGTATTCATAGCTGATAATGACTAAATAATATGATTAGTAGATGATGAGGGTAATATTTCTTTTAACAAAAGTAGCTGATTTTTTTTCCTTAAAACAAATATATTCGTTATCACACAAGCAAGACTCAGGAGTATTTCCTGTTACCATGCCCTGCTATTTTCTCTTTTGGAATCATCAGAGAACTATCAATACAGGCATTATCAGGAAAAATAATGAAAGCACATCTTTAAAAAAATAATAACGCTTTGAATATTCAACAGGACTCTTATGTCTCGACTTGACATGTAGCTCAGGATCAAACTTTCAAAAAGCCGTGAGAGTTTTTAGTTCTTACCTCGATGCTTGTGACTGTTACGGGGCGAAAGCTCCGGTCCTCAGGGCATTGCTTAGCATATACACGTACAATCTTATATTTAAGAGTTTCATTAGAAACTTGGAAAACTAATGGACTTCATCTGTAAAAGAAACAACATTACGGACTTCTTATTACATGTATTAGTTTTTAGTCTATAGATATTAAATTGCTCTAATGGTGAACGACTTTTTATTCTGAAAACCTTTTTTTTTCCGAAACTACTGAATAACTGCCTAAACTTAGCGGAGAGATTTCAAAATATATAATATTTTTTGTGCCAGGATCACTGTATGACATGCGGATTCTAAAGTCCGGTTCTGCATTCAGGGCTCTAAGTTCTATATATATTATTATATATATAAGTGTGTGTGTGTTGGAACCCAACTCCGAAATCGGACAATGTCCGAAGAAAATGCTCACAACGTGAATGGATCACAGACAAATGCGCTAAGTCCGAAATGCTTCATTATTTCGGACTTGGGTCATTTACAAATGATCATTTCGCGAATGAACAAATCAGAAGTGCGCAGAGTACGAAACTTAATTTCATTTCGCACCTTGAGCATTCTAAATTGCTCACTTTGCGAATGGTCAGTTGAAGAATGATCAAAGTCAGAAAACAATCATTTTCAACTCTAATTATTTGACTAAATAAAAGTAATGAAATGAGTTAAAAGATCATTTTAACGATATGTGTTGACTATTTTAAAAACCTCACAGTTAAAAAAGTATGTCCATGGAGAAAAAATGAAAACATAGTAAAATAATAAATGATGAAAACAATTATGAAAAATGCAATATTACTTATTCTTGCAGTATGAACTGTAATGGCACTTTTAGTTACATTTGATGCCAGTTGATAGGCACATGCATCTTTTTCTGCCACACTGCTTTCTACAATTGCAGTGGACGAAATCTTGTGAGCTTCCTGAATTCCAGGGTAACTGTGATTCGAAGTGAGTGTACGAAGCTTGGAACGTCTTTTTCAGAAAAGAAGTTGTCTTCAGTCAGTTGGAATTCATTTCTGGAATATAATTTCTCCAATATTCTGGATTTTGTACCGAGTTTGTATTCTATACAAACTCGGTACGAAATCCGCATTTGTACCGAGTTTGTATCCCATCATCGTTCCCTTCCATTATCACCTTTCTGGATGCACCTCTTTCCCTGTCAAGTTCTGGAATCCGTAACACAACGTTCTGACCGATGCTCATGGGAGGAAATTTTCCGTCACTGCCTCTTAGAATTTCGTCCGCTTGTTTTTTTTTTTTTTGTTTGTTTGTTTGTTTGGGGGGGGGGGCACAATCATGTCAATTACATGTCAATGAGGTCAACCTGTCTTCGTTTTCGGAATGCGTTAGTAACCATTGGTTTAACAACGCCTCCATTGTTTTTACCCTTTTTTTATCAAGCGACACTATTCACAGAGAGAAAGGTACAGCTGGATCACTTTTCGAGGCACATTACAGTATTTCTGTTGTAGTTCCTTTTCCATACATTTTATTTTTTGTGACCTAAATCCATATGAGCTTTATGAATAATTTCGTCAATATGAAAAAAATATTTTATGGTTTGGTCATCATCTGTCATTTTTTAAATTAATTTTTCGATATCACAAATAGGTACTACCTCATACCTTTTTAGTCTTCTGTAGTCCTTAAAGGTGATAGGTTGCTTGTTTTTACTTTTCTCTACACTGCTTTTCACTTCCATGATCAACTTTTCATATTTTTCAAACGGGAAAACACAACTGTTGTCGCCCAAACTTTCTAAAAAACTACCCAAAGATTCGAGAAATTTACCCCTCATTTCCTTTGCACGCTTAGTCGTGGCTGATTTAACATCGTCATCAACATAGGACATCGTGAACAGTAGCACTTACAAACGCTAGAACGAAACGAGGCTCAGGTATCGGAGGCGACAGGCAAACGTGGGAGCTAGGGTTGTCATAATCGGGCTTGGGGGTGCTTCGCCCATCGTCCAAGTGAGAAATCGGACTTGGCCCACTACTGATTTGCCCGAACGCGAATTGATCAAATTCAAATGCACGAACTCCGAAATAATGTAACATTTCGGATTTGGCACATTTGTCAGTGATCCATTCGATATGTGAGCAAATTCAAGTGCACAAAGTCCGAAATAATGTCACATTTCGGACTTGGCGCATTCGTCAGTGATCCATTCGCGATGTGAGCATTTTTTTCGGACATTGTCCGATTTCGGAGTTCGGTTCCAACATATACACTGGTGGAGAAAACCTAATGATTGATGTTTCGGTAAACGATGGCAGGCGCAGAATCGAACGCAGCAGCTTGTGGGAATTTGCATAAAGGCGTGATGCAATGCGAATCAAGGTTATGATGCAAATTTTTGATTATTGCATCTGTGGGTCACGTGACGGCGTACAGATCGGTTTGCAGGCACTCGTCGCGTGCAGCCAGTGAGTGTTGGAAGTTCCATTTGAACAGGTTGGTAGAACGTTGCGTTTTGGAAAGTGAGGTCATGTCTAGCAGACATCTTTTAGATAATTTTACACGCAGACGAATAATTGGAAAGCTGGAGGAAGGTCGACATATTACAGATGTTGCTAGGGAATTCGACATCGCCCACAGTGCTGTTTCCAGACTTTGAGCAGCGTGTCAAACAAGTGGAAAGTGTACCAGGCGCAAGCTAGGAGGTCGTCCTCGCAGTGAGACGGCCGAAGACGATCTGTACATTGCTCTAACTGCATAAAGGACCCGGCGCAGTAAAGGTGGTAACTGGTCAAATGGCAAGTCAATTCTATAAACTCTATGCAGCCACAGAAACTCAGATATCCCGAAAAACTGTTGCAAGGCGTTTGCCACAAACAGGACTAAACGCCAGAAGACCTTTTTTTTATACCATTACTGGCCGTCATAGAGAAATTTCACTGTATATATACATACACACACTTATATATATATATATATATATATATATATATATATATATAATATATATATATATATATATATATATATATATATATATATATAAACATTGAGAAATCTTACTCATAAAGAGATGTTGTCCAAAACAAAAGTCAATGTTGCGAGGCATTTCCCGATATCTCTGGATAAATATATATCTCCCAGAGGTAACCAATAATCTGGAGGATTGTTTTGTTCGGAAGCAGTCGATAAAGAGCCGCCCGCGTAAGATTCATATCTCTATCGTGTTGGTTAACATTTATCTTGTGTTGTGAAAGCTTTTACGCCACTAAACTACCTAATCATCCATCTATCACAAGCTTTACCTCATCGCCAGTGGATTCCTTATCGGCTCTCTCACGATGATCCATCGACCCCAAGTGTCCATAGACCACAGTTTGGGAACCGCTGCCCAAGATATGTTTATGTGCAGCAAAGAATCCTTAAGGTACATATACACCGGTTCTACTTCAGCAAAATTCTACTTCAGTCTGGTAACCAATTTCTATTCGCACTGATATGAGAGGAGGTATCTATTCTGAAATCTTCATTGTCATCGCATTTAACTGTAAATGTCAACTGGATCATCAAGCGTACTATTGGGCTAAAGTATCCGGCAATGCATTTGTTTTAATAGAGGCTTAAATTTTAGAGCCCGTAACTCTGTTTCCAGTTTGCCAGTCATCATATTTTCCTTTAAAGTATCATAATTACTTTTATAGGTGAACTATACATCTTGAAAACATCGGGGCATAAACATTCTCTCTCCAGTTTCAAATCAAAGAAAAGAAAATGGAGGAAAAAAACGGAATATGCATTTTCCTTCGAAATCTCTAAATATTAAAATAAAATACTGGGGAGGGGGGGAGAAATAATTACTTTTTTTATTTTCCATTATAAGTAATAAAAAGTTAAGTCTCTTGATATCCACAAAGTATCGGCATTAAAACAGCCATAATAGAAAACTTGTCAGCCAAAGTCCCAAGATATTTTACAAGGACATTTCCTATTTCTGCTAGGATCCTTCATTGTATGCTGATGTAATATATTCGGCCTCATGTTCATCTACGACGCATTCTCCCTAAACTTTGTGACTAACTTTCATTAAAATCAAACCAGCGTGACGACAATCTGCTTTAAAATTTTCAGTTTTGTCCCGCGACCTTTTCTCCTTCAGCCACAACTAACAAATCAAGTTTTCGCGGATTTTCCTGAGGGAAATGTGCCTCTTTTAATTGAATGATATTTTTTTCTTCTGTCGCATTGCGTTTGGCGTTTCAAGTTTAAAAAAAACAACTGCGGTTGATTGACGTGGGAAAAACCAACGCCATGATAACTGTTTAAACTCTTTGTACTCGATTGAAACACGTGCTTATTAAGTAACGTAATAAAAACTAAAATTCTGCGACCTTCCAGCACTGCCTTTAGGCAAAATTTTTATACTAAGCAAATTAGCAACGCGATAATTTGTTGATATGCCAAAGTGGATGCCCACTTTCAGTCAGATTTTATACTCCTTTGAATCTTGCAGGTATATTTTTCAACGGTATTTAGTGGAAACGGCCATGAAAATAAATAAATAACCTTAAGAGGAATTGAGGACCTTGAGAGGAGAGGGTATTGGAAAATGACATTCTCGCACTGCCGGAATAGTTCAACTGGTAGATTACCAGCTCAGAGTTTAGAGACCTTGGTTAGAATCCCGGTCTTGACGGATGATCATTACAGTGGCGCCCGGCCGTTGGGAGAAAACGATAAATGACTGTTAGGAACCATGTGATAAAGAATCATAGAGGGAAAAATCGGCACCACCGGGAAAATATTGATTAGTAAATTTATTAAAAGAATCATGCGATTCTAATATTCTGTACCGATGACGACAAAAGGTAGAAAGAAAATGGGAGGAACAGTACTTTAAAAATAAAAATGTCACATCTCGCAGGACTTCTGCACAACGTTCAGTTAGTTGGTAGAATACTAAGCTCAGATGATTGAAGACAGGTTTCGAATCCCGGCCCTGGCAGGCGATCTCTAAAGTCTAAACATTAGTTAATAATTTGCTTTAGTAGATCCTCTTTGTTGGAGGATTTCACAATTTGTAACTGATGTCCAATTGTTAGCGTTCGGCAAATTTTGGAAAACAAAAGAGTAGCATGTAATAAGGCTTGTTGCCACATAGACCCACATTAATTCAGATTTATTCTTTACACTGTTTGAAAACACCCTCTTGCATGGGACTTGAACCCCGAGGCCCTTCTAAGTCGAACCGACATTCCTACCGTTATACCAACGAGATGCGCCTTACATTCATCCTGAATTATTCTAATAAGATGAAAGTGGAACGCAAAAGAAAAATGATTTCGTAGCTAATATCATTTAACTCTCCTCTGCCGTTTGAATGCTCTTACTAAATTTTAGATAAATTGATTTTTGCGATAATTTTTATCTCAATAAGAATTAATCAAGCTCTTTCAAACTCCCCTGTTCAATATTTTAAATAATGGTGTTCAAATGCGTTAAAACTATGTTATGTACTATGTTGAATCTGCTAAATCTTTTAAGATATTTAAAAAAAAAGTAGATTAAAAAAAGTAGATTATTAAAAAAAAGTAGATCTGCTGCATTAGCAAGAAAAAAAAATTTTTTTTTGTCTATTTCGTTGTTATGCACGTGACGCAAAATTAGTTTAAAGTATCCCAAAAAGAAAAGAAACCACGTAATCAGCATTTAATAAATTAAATTCTAAAAATTAATCTTTACTAATTCGCCAAAAATCAGAAAATGGAGGTAAAGATTCGAAAAAAATTTCATTTTAAAGGAATTTTTATGATCTTTCTCATGATATAAATTTTATAACCCTCGGATTATTATTTTAAATGCAAACTTAAAAAAAGTTACATAAACAACTTGAAAATTTAATTTTAAAAAATCTAAGAAGAATTTTCAAAAATCTTTCTTAGTGCACCATTACACTATTAGAAGAATCGCCATGCAAAATTTCAGCCCTTTAGGTCGAGCGGTTTGGTCTGTGCGTTATCTGACAGTCAGTTACGGAACTGTTGCATATAGAGAGAGATTGAACTGCATTGATATGAATATTTATTTCAAAATTTTCAAATGTTTTATTTTTTGCATTTTCGTAAATCTACATATTTCTGCTCTAATCACCAATAACGGACTAAGTGTTCTTATTGGCTTTAGTATTCCATATGTAATCCTGATGATTTTGTCTTCTAGGCAGCAATTTTCGTCGATAATGCCCAGAGACAACTTTGCGGCGGAACTCTCATCGATGACAGGCATGTCATCACGGCAGCTCATTGTTTTGTTGGCAGAAGGTAGTTTCATCATCTCAATAAGGATGCTTATGGGAATAATGCAAATTACTAATGCTGACATTATCTGAACGTCATAAAGGAAATGAATATTAAACAGTGATTTTTTAAAAATGATTGCTTACTAGAAAATTAATAACTACTAAAGGAAAGTTAATAACTACTAAAATTTAGATTACGGTAACGGGTAGTATATATTCAAAATAATTTCACATTTAGGGGTCAAAGAAATCTGAAAAAAAAAATTGTATAATTAAGGCTGTTGTGTACTAGCCCTATTGGATTCGTTCACCTCAATGTTAACGTATAAAGAAAATGTGTCCAGTGATTGCAGACTTGGATTTAAAGATTTCTTTTTAAAATTGTACTCCGTAATAGAGAAAGAAGTTTTACACCTTGGGGCATTTTTCGTTTTATTTTAAATGCAAATAATATTTTAAAATTTAAATTATTCTGGCAATCTGGAAAAAATCTGGCATAGTGTGTTTTAAACGCTAATAAATTCGTTTGGTGTACTATATATATATATATATATATATATATACTAAGTGGCCAATTACAGATTCTCAATTTCCTCTGCGCACATATATCAAGAAAATATTTGTGACCAGAATAATATACTCTAATTGTTAAAACAGCAAAAGTGACTGCGTTTTCATACTTTCTTATTGATCAGTTTAATTTTATTCCATACGCGTTATAAATGATTTTGAAAGTGCTGAGGTACTATCAGAACTTTCCCCAAATATGCATTTTCTCATCATTATATTTTTACATCCATTCTTCATATTTGATATTTAACGTAACGCTTAGTTCTTGAGCATTTATTTATTTATTTTCCTTTCAGTAAGGACCCGAATATGTATTCGGTTATGGTAGGAGAAATTTTCCTGAACGATAATAACCCAGTCTACGGAGTGCAGGAAATCAAAGTTCACGAAAGTTATCAGGCTCGATACTATTACGACGACATCGCCATCATACGACTGAGTGATCCCCTGACTGACTTCACAGCGGCTTGTCTTCCAGCTGAAGACGATATTCATCATGGCGACAATGTTACAGTTCTGGGATGGGGTGACTTATCCTACGGTAAGAAATGGCAGTTCAAAAAATAACTTATTTTAAGGCTTATTCTGAACTCGAAAGGCGTGCTCTTTTTGCTCCCGGGACAAATTGTTTAGCATGCAGAAAAAGAGCAGTTCTAGAATTGAAAAAACTTAGGTACACATATACATAGTAAAAAAATCTACAAGTCTATTCAGATTTGACCTAATCCAGAGATGGGCACGCATTTTACGGACCAAAATGACGAAATATATATATATATATATATACTGTGCTCGATTTCTAGAAATAGAGGTGCCGGAACTGTAACCTTCCGGCGTGTGTGTGGGGGTTACAGTTATATATATATAATATATATATATATATATATATATATATAATATATATTATAATATATATTAGGCTAGGTCCACTCACTAACAACAGAGTAATTATGTGATTAAATAAATGTTTCCAACTACCGTAATTTTTTTTTCCTAAAGAGAAGTACCGGAACGCCGTTCCGGCGCTTCCGCCTCAAATCGAGCCCTGTATATATACAGTGATTTCCGCTTTTAAGAATCACGTTTGTAATCACTGTTTTTGATTCTTATAAACGGCTGATTCTTATAGCCGAAATTTAGGTTTTTGGACAGGCACACACACACACCTATATATACATATATTAGATAATTACCATAAAATACTCTTTAATTTACGTTAATTGTCTTTCATTAAAATTATTTTTTATAATTTTAAAAATACAACTTAATTTCTAGACCTATAAGTAGATACACATGATTATAGTAAGAGAAGAAAAAAATCCAATATTTGTTGCAACATGCCTGCTTAACAGTTTTAACATTTCAACTACAGGAAGGGAGCAAGAAAAAGATTTCTATGGTAGTTTGACGTAATGAAGTTTTCAGGAGGCTGTTTATACCTCTTTCAATGCCAATAGTCTCAGACGAAGATTCACCTTCTAGCTTACATTTCACGGTTCATAACGTGCTGAATCTACTAATGTCACATTTGCCTAAGTGATAGTGGACACTTGGCCGAAAATTTATATGTTTCAGGGTCCAGGAAGTCGCAACCAGGATGTGAGAGGTAGAAAAAAAAGAGTCCCTGTCTTTGTCACTGGAGAAAAGTGGAATCGGACCCTGACGAGTAAAGATTCCCCGGGGTCAAGCTAATAGGACAGTGTTGTGCTAAAGCGTTTAAGGGGAAACTATTATGTTATGTCTAACAAAGAAAGGGATGAATTTTATGACTATATTCCATCCCATCTTATCAATCTTTCTTAAAAAAAAAAAAGAAAAGAAAGAACTTCGTGCCTTTTGAGGGTTAAGTGGCTTTTTTGGGAAAATGAAAGGAAAGCGAAAAGTGTAAACTGATTATTAAACCGGTGGATTGATTCTTTAAAGCGGAAATTTTAACATGGAAATAATACATTTGTTTTTGTTTTTGCGATATTGATTCTTATAAGCGGTTGATTCTTATAACCATTGATCACTATAAGCGGTGGTTACTGTATATATATATATATATATATACAGAGGCTGTTCACACATTTTTTAGACGATGTATATTGTATTCACAAACTAAATTACATAAAATTTTTGTGTTTTAAATGTTCTATTTGACATCCCTTATTCTGAACTATCTTTCGACACCGCAATTTCCAGGATAATAATGCCTTTTGAAGTGTCAGAAGAGGTATTCTATCCCATTCCTCCTGAACAGCTTTCTAGAGTCCTGTAAGTGTTTTGGGACGACGTTTGGATAATGCAGATTTTAAAAGTCCGAAAGCACAAAAAATCCATAGCTGATACATCGGGAGATTTAGTAGGGATATCAGTGAAGGGCATGGCCTTGATACCAGTTTTTTGTTCCATTTCTTTTAGGAAATTTACAGTGGATTTTGATGTGTGACTGCTAGCTTTGTCCTGATGGAGTCTCACAGATTGATGGCACTGTGGGTAAAGCGATGGTATTTCATTCAGAAAAATTGGCGATAAAATATATTCCTGATAGTATTTGGAGTTATTCTTGACATTTTTTTTCCACTCTCTTGATTTTTAACTTGCCATTATAAGAAAAACCAGCAACAATCATGAATCCCTTAGAAAAAACTTTCTTTTGGATTCTTTGAACCATGTACTTAAATTATGATAATAAATGGCTCTTTTTGTTGCAATCATTTAAATACACCCATGATTCATCTATTGTGACAATTGTTTTCCATTTTTCTTTGGATAAGTGTTTCTCATATAGAATTCTGCAGCGTGTCCTGCGTTCAGCGATATGATTTGGAAGAAGACGGTGCACATTGCGTTTTTTCGCTTTCTTAAGATTTAAATCAACGTTTATCATTTTGTTTACAGTGGACACCGAGCATTTTAATGATTTTGCAAGTGTCCTTTGACTAGGGGGATTTCTTTAACATTAAACAACGTACCTTTGCAATAGTCGAAGATGTCCGTTTTTTCCTTGGATACTTGTTTGGAATTTTTGTCCACTTGAGGCTCCAATATGACGTTTTTTTTTCCTTTCTTGTTGACGATATTACCTATCGACGCTTTAGATATCACAAAACCATGACTCTCACATCGTTTTTGGATAACGGAGTATGCATATTTCTCTTCGGAAAGAGCATAAATGTAGCCTTCGAACCACTGCTTTGTTAAAAGCGCCATTTTGAATAGAAACAAAACTTTCAAGCCGCAGACGATAATTTTGACTTTTAAAAACATAGTACAATTGCAATTATTTCTTTTGCAGCAAACGATTTTTTATTACCGCTTACCAAAATCGTCTAAAAAATGTGCGAACAGCCTCTGTACACACACACACACAGTATATATATATATATATATATATATATACTGTGTGTACAGTATATACACTCATGGACAAAAAAATTAGCGCACCAAGAAATAATTGCGGGATCGTAACGAAACTTGCAATGAAGGTACATGTCGGGGAGATATGCAATGATTAGAAATGCAGCGTGATTGCGCATTACGTATAGCCGGTAGAGGGCGTTGAACATCGTACTCTGTGGAGTAAAAAACAGGTACCAAAGCTTGTTTGAGTGTGCTGAATCATTTACAAAGGAACAGCTGAGATAGACATGCCATTACGCCGTGTTCGAAGACAATATAAGCAGTTGTCGCAGTTTGAGAGGGGGAGAATCGTCGGGATGATGGAAGCTGGGTGGTCGGCTAGGCGAGTAGCTCGTCAATTAGGCCGCTCTGATTGTGTTGTGAGGAGGTGTTGGGACAGTGGACCCGAGAGATGTCATGTACACGAAGACCAGGCTCAGGACGCCCCTCGACAGACCAGTCGTCGAGAAGACCGCCACATCGTAAGAAATGCACGCGTACAGCCAACTGCTTCATCGGCCGCCATCCAGGCACAGGTAGCACCTTCACTAGGGGCATCTGTGTCTTCTAGAACCATACGAAGGCGCCTGGCTGAAGGACAGTTGGTATCGCGGCGCCCATTACGTGTGCTGCCCTTGACGCCCACCCATCGACGCCTCCGTTTGGAGTTTTGCCGCGCACTAGGAAACTGGACTGCAGTGGAATGGAACCAGGTCATCTTTAGCGACGAATCCAGATTCAATCTCGGCAGTGATGACAATCGTGTTCGTGTGTGGAGAGCCCGTGGTGAACGCTTCAATCCTGCCTTTGCTGTACAGCGACACATCGCTCCCACAGCTGGTGTGATGGTATGGGGTGCCACTGCCTACATACACGGTCACCCCTAGTATTGTTCCGTGTCACCATGACAGCCCAGCGGTAATGTTCATGAAATCCTGCAACCACATGTGTGCCACTCATGCAACGGCTCCCAGGAGCCATTTTTCAACAAGACAATGCTCGGCCTCATACGGCAAGGGTGTTACAAGACTGTCTCCGCACTGTTAGTACCCTCTCTTTGCCTGCCCGATCCCCAGATTTGTCTCCAATCGAGCATATCTGGGATCATTTGGGACACGAGTTGGGCATCCCACGAGTTTGAACGAACTAGGGCAAGGTTAACAGCAAATATGGAACGAAATGTCTCAAGACATCATACAGAACTGTATGACTCAATGCCCGATCGTATCGCATCGTTCATTTCGCGCTAGAGGGGGGTCCCAACGGAGTATTAACTCCTCCGTTCTTTTTGCCTTTTTCTCTGAAATAAATTATCCTTTTTCTTTGATTTTCTTATCATTTACTTATATCAAAGTAGTCATACGTATGTAAATTTCGTTTCATTTTGACGACTCCTTCTTGGTGCGCTAATTTTTTTGTCCAGAGTGTATATATATATATATGTGTGTGTGTGTGTACACACACCTCGAAACAATATATATATATATATATATATATATATATAGGTTCGAGGTAGCCTGTGATAGCGTTGTCGGTTGCATTGCTGAGGGTGCTCGGATCGAATCCCGACAAGCGTCATTAAATAACTCCCTGTTTAGGTCGGATATGAGGCACGTTAAATCCGTAACTGGAAAATCCTTCTATGAGGTCAGAGATGGTACAATCCCCCTAGATGTTGCCCCTGGGGGTGCTCGGTCCAATGTTAAGGTGTCACTTGGCTAAACGGATCCAACCCTTGTGGTACCATTATAAACTGGAGCCACACCCTTCAGCCCTCTAGCCTATATGACCTGATCTGGAAGGCATCCGACCACGGGGCATTAGAAACAACAACAATATATATATATATGTGTGTGTGTATGTGTTGGTTGATATTGACTGTCGTATCATGTATTATGTGTGTTAAGTACTGTCGATAAGTAGAGCTCTAGATATCTTCTTAGCATACACGTGTATCAACACTCTCCTTTAACAGGTCCCGCAATTTTACCACTCTTCAGGATTAATCCGCCTTTGGACAGTGTAAAATTCACTGTCAATATTACCGTAGCGTTGTTTCGAATTCTCACATATACAATTTGAAACTTATTCCTATCTGTAAGGATTTGTCGCTCAACAGAAAAGACGAATTAACCTTCATTTAATTGCAGTAACCTGAAACCGACAGCAGCTTTCTAAGACAAATATTTGAACAATAAAAATCCATAATAAGGATCGTCCTCATTTTAGATATTTACCATTGAAACACAGAGTGTGTGGTTGTAATCATGATATAATTACTCATTTCGCTATATTTTGCAGGTGGACCAAGTACTGCTAAACTACAAGAAGTGATCAACATACCAATCGTTAGGAATGCAAGGTGCGACGAAAAGTTTCGAACCCTACCAGGTGCGCCTTTTCCGAGGGGAATTACAAATACTTTTCTCTGTGCTGGCCTGGAGGAAGGTGGAAGAGATGCATGTCAGGTAATTTAATTACTTAATCTATAAAATATTATTTTCGAAGATTTTAAATCATGCAAATCAAAAGTATGATTGGTAACTTGCTGGATATTAGAGAAACAGTGTATTGAAATCCCCGCTAAATTTACTTAGCAAGGTGAATTAAGCTGGGATGACCAAATGATTTCTTCAATGCGATAAATCAGTTCTAAGAAAAGTTCTAAAATAGTACAATGTTTAATACTGCACTATTAACAGACATAAGAGAACGGGATGTTACCTAACCATAAAAAAATTAAGCATCCTTTATAATGAACGAAAGGCTGTCTAATTGGCTTCCCAAATAGACAATTCAACACAAACGCTCTGGTGGCGTTAAAGGAGTTTCATCGAGGGAGAGTTAAAATTAACAAAGTTAGAATGTGTAAACTTTTTTTCCCGCCTGAATCATCTATGGATTGTTTCCTTTTGTATCAGATTTTGAACGTTAACTTCAGAAAAATTCTAACACAAATCACTATATTTAACTAAAACTAATAACACGCACGCGCAGTAGATTATCCTGAGAGCTTCTATATAATGTAAATTCCAATGGCAATGAAATCATTGTGGAACGGAACAAAATTTTCATTTTTGACAGCCTGAACTTTAAGTAACAAATTTTAAAAAAAAAACCTCAGTTTGATATTTTGAATAAGCACCACGATGTTTCTGATTAAATTCCTTATTTTTTTTCTTCTTGGTTAAACGTCGCCGCCAAAGCATTGCTCTATTAGCTGCTTTGCTGGAAATTTGGGCGAACTTGGAAAAGATCGAAACGTAAATCTATCAAAGTGATAACAATAGCACTGTAGTGTTCAGTGGCGCACCCAAGATTTTTTCTTGGGGGGGGGGGGCGAGATGAACGGATAAAAATATTTATAATGCAAAATCAATACTCATAATGCAATTTCTATTTCTTTAGGGGGGGCAGGACCCCTTCCCCCCCCTGGGTGCGCCACTGGTGTGTGAATAATTAGAGCCAATAAGGAGAATTTGTAAGGTACATAGTTCAGACAAGAAAATGCTTTATTTTGTTTTGTCAAGAAGTTTTGTTGTATGTGTTGAGAAACTTTCCGTTTCAGACTTCAAATGAGAGAATAAGATTGATCCTATGGGCCCGAGGTTGCCTTGTGATTCGGAATGGGATGCTCAGTTCGAATCCCCACGAACGCCATTAAATACTTTTATGTTTAGTCCGCCCTTTTACTAGGTCAGTGAGTTGGAGAAGGTATGCGAGCTGTCAACCTGCGAGCTGTACTCCTGCGGTGCTCGGTCAAAATTGAGGTGGCACCTGGCTTAAATCGGACTCCGACCCTTATGGTGCCACTGTAAACTGGAGATGCATTCCTCTGCCTGCAGACAAGACCTGATTCGGCATGTTACGGCCAAGGTGGAAAAAAATCACATTACAATAACAACACAGATTTCATCTTTCAGGAGACCTGTGAATTTGCAGATCTAGTAAAATTTGGGAAATCCGTATAAGGCGCTATAACAAATTTTGGATGTTTGATTATAATTCTGAATGATGATCCTCCAAATACCGCATTAAAAATAATTTCAGCTCCGTTTTTATTAAATGTTATAAGCCAGTTTAATTAATGCACAAGAAAGGAAATTTTAAACACTGCGACCAGTTTCATGACAACTTTATTTTATTAAAAACAAAAGAAAAGAAACATATCCAAACCAACTTTTTTACTGATCGCAGGCTGAAATTTTAAATTGTTCTAAAATTAGTACAGAAATCGGAGAATTCATTTAAAAAAATAAGATTCGAATAAAAATTAGTTTTACTTTATGAATATTCTCATTATAAAGATGGAGTCACTTTTCATGAACTTATTTGCGTATATAAAAAACAAATCTACAATGAAATACAATGCACGCGATTCCATGTAGCGATGACGAAATCGTTCATTCCTTATTTCGCTTCGCCCTTTCACATCAATTGATTTTACTTGGCCAACTCGAAATAGTAGGCAGGCTGGGCAACAACTACATTCAATAAGATGACGCACTATAAACAAACCCGATTCAATATTTAGTTCCTTTCTTTCAATTAGGGTGACTCAGGTGGTCCACTGCTTCAGCAAAATCCTGATGGTTCATGGACTTTGGTAGGAGTTGTTTCATTCGGATTCAGATGCGGAGAACCGGGATACCCAGGAGTTTACACGAAGGTCTCAGCCTACTTACAATGGATCGAAAAGTTCGTCACTAACGAGAATGAGGTTGTAAGCGTAAAAAAGGCGAGATCCCAGAACTTCGAATACATTGAAGGCAAGCCGATTTGGCGTTCGGTAACGGAGAGAGTTTCATTTCCAAGATAAGATTGAAGTCATTTACACATTTCATTCATGAATTTTCATCCTCATCAAATAAACTATTTTAAACAATAATTTTCGTTTATTTTTAAATGCCATCGTTTATCAAATGTATAATACACCAAATACGTAACGAAAGAGAACACACTGGAGACGCATTTCCCAGACGTTGGTTAAGTGTTATGATTTATTCTACTCAACTTGAAATTGTTTAAAGACAACTCGTATTGCCCTTGGATACTCGTTCCTCTCATAACGTCCGTGCGATACGCAGTTGTATTCACTCAGCACTCAAGTTGTAAAGGCATTAGTTGAACACTAGAGCTACCAGCCGGTCAAAATGGCTAATTTTAAACATTGGCATAAAAAGGTACAACCTAAACAATAGTAGTTCAGTGTTAATGCCACAATGTATAATTGGTGAAGGTAAATAGTAACAAAGGACTATTTACAGTTAAGAAAAAATACAGTAAAAACCATGAAATACACTACTATACGACTTTAAGTGATGGCCAGTCGACGGACACATAAAGGATTTAATCTTCATTATAAACAGGTCCTTTATATTATAGTTCACAAGCAAACATCAAAAATTTCGACAGAAACCTCGTCTCAACACGGGAGTGTCGTCATTTTCGGTGGCAACGAAAAGGGTATTCATTGGCTCTAGAAAATGAACTTATAACGAAAAAAAATCACGAAATCATTTTGGTGGCAACAAAGAGTATTCCTTTGGCTCCAAAAATGAACTTATAAACGAAAAAAAATTCAACGAAATTGAATTTTTACCAGCTATTTGTATTACTATCAGCAATAGTTGAGTAAAAATCGTTTTAAAATTCACATATCGAAGATAAGCATTTTATATAGACTTTAGCCCGTTTCTAACCTTCAAAAATATCTTTGAAAGAGAGAAAAACTTGTCTTAAAATGCCCATCTGATAACACTACAACATTGTATTTTCAAACTGAAATATGCTTCGTTTTAGTAAAACTGTAAATAAAAGGGTTTATTCTTTTTCAATGTTAACATCATATGCAGAAGCGAAAACTTTTACTTAGATGAACTGAACAAGCTTAAGGCAAGGTTTTCAAATTTGTTTAGGTTACATCTCAGTTTATTGCGAGCCAGTTAGTTTGATACATTAAATTAATAAACCAACTGCAAAATATAAACTTTATTATAAAATCTGAAATGTAACAACAAATGATAAAATTCTAAGTCAAAACTTTACATAGGTAATCTTGACATGTTAAAATCCTCCTATTTTTTCTTCCAACAAACTTCCACTATAAATGGAAGTAACAATATAGAATTCATATATACAACGCATAACAGAATTTAATTTTTTTTTTTCCCTAAGCTCATATACAACTTTACATGGACTTACCATGCTAGATATGATGTATGCAATATTGATATGACTAAATATAGTTATCAAAAGTTATAAATGCCAAACATCAGATCTACACCTAAAAATATTCTCCAAAATACACTATAATGCACTTCTTGAAAACAATTGGTACTCTTATGGAAAATAACTGTACATAGCAAAGTTACAATAAAAAATGGCAAATGTAATAAACAAGGGAAAACATCTTTGATGCCCTTTTCTTATGCTTCAGTTAAAATCATAGTTTGCCAATGCTAGCCATAATGTTAAATCCACAGACTATAGCACAGTAAACAGCTCATACTGATGCAAATTAGAAAAGAAAAATAGTCTATGAATTTTAACATGCTTAGAGCTTCAACTCCCCTTAATTTACCAAAAAAATTAATATGAAGCATTATTTTAAAGGGAGAATGAAATTTTTATCACTGTAAAGGGTATCACAACAACTACTCTAATTTTAAATTATTTGGCAAAAATAAAATTTGTAACCTCTTATCATATCAGTTCTAAATACTAAACTGACTGTGATATGAATATTTCAATAAGTAATATGCTTATTTCTTATGATATGAATAAATATTCAACTGCTTCAGAATGCAAAAGAGACAGGATGGCAAAACTTCTCTTTCCTAGTGTTTTATGGTCTTACAATCTATTGCACAGTTATAAGCAAAGTTGGGGCCTAACTAACCACAAGAGTTACTTGACTAGTAAAGTCAAATCCTTTTCTTGAAAAAATCCTCACAATATAAACTATCAGATTATAACACAGAAACAGTTTTCAAAAATATAATGTCTCAATAAATATTAACAATTTATCAACATATTGTTGCTTAAGCCTATGTGAAAAAAAGGTTTTTTTTTTTTAATTTTTCTATTTACAAATTAATTCTCTAAATATGAAATTTTAAATATTTTAAATAAACATATGTTTAGCTATAACTACAGATAATTTCTCTACATATAAATAGTTTTTATCCTTTAAATAGTGGAAAACTTTATAGTGCAAAAACTGTATGAATATATCAAACTCATATCATAAACACATAAGAACAAACTTTAAAACATGAAATAATAACAAGATTAATTTAACCATACACATATATTCAGGATACCTAAAAAATGTATACACACATTTAACCAATTATAAATTCCCCAGTTTATCAAGAACAATTTTATAATTCAAACTAATACTGACAAAGTATACTTTTTGAGTAAATTTATGGATTTCTCTTTAATTTTAGAGTTGAAAGAAATAAAGAAAATTAACAGAAGTGTGTAAACTTTTTTCTAGAATACCCATATATATATATATATATATATATATATATATATATATATATATATAATTATATATATATATACACCATACCATATATATATATAGTAAAATGAATACAAACATGAATAGAAACTTTTTTTAAATACAATAATAACAATGCACATTATAAACTTGAATAAAAAGGAAATAAAATGCAAAGCATTAGTAAGGAAACAGCATATACAGTTTCAAATTATAGCAAGTTTAACAATACCCAAGAAAAAAAAATCAGTGCATTACTTGTTAAGAATTATAACAGATAAGAAAAAAAATGACAAACCATATGTATAAGGTATGACTAAATATTGAAAATTCAACCTAAAGACTGCCTCCAATTAAACTATTGTAACATTTTTAAAAACTATTTTATGTAATGGTTATTACTTATCATTTTTGGTACATTATATTATGGTTATGAAGAAACCATACAAACATACAAAAATGAATATAGAAACCATCAAATGAAGACCTTCAAAAATTTACATAAATGGGTTTAAAATTAATCTATTTCTTAAATTTAAATCAGTTTTTAAAGTGAAATGTTTTATACATAAGGTTTGTATATAAGATGTATTGGAAATTGTATATATATCCGAAATAGCTGATATATGTTATATTGAATCTTAATTGAGATTGAGTGGCAAATATTTAAATTTCTACATGATGCTTTAAAAGTTTAATATAGAGTGGTGTAACAAGTTCTAAAGAAAAAGTATAAAGACTTAAATGTTTAGATATCAATAAAACAGTTTAGCTACAAAAATCTTATATATATATATATATATTTTTTTTAATCTGAAAAAAAGTCCAAAATGTTAACTTATAGCATCACATGCATATGATGCCATGAAATTAAAATATGATACCAATGGTACCAAATAATTAAAGCAGGAACCAAAAATCACTCTTTTTGGAGGAGGGAAGGCAGTGTCATATTCATTAGCCTTCAAACTAAAATCCTCAAGCTCCAGAAATTTTGAAGTCTACTTTAAGGGTTGATTGCAGAATTTTCCATTAGTAAGGACAACCAAATTTTAAGGCCCTTTTAATACTTGATAATCTGATTTTATAGATTTGTTCGTAAATAGTTTAACACTTTTTTTAAAAAAAATTTCTTGTTCACAGTTTCGTTTTCTATAACTAGTCTCATAAATAAATGCTGTGTATATATTTATCAAAATACAACCTTATACTGTGGCGTATGCAGGGAGGGGGGGGGGGTTCTGATTACATATATTATTTAATTAGGTTTAAGCTTTGCACTGATTGCTCAAAACTACTCTTTCATATATATACTCTTTCATAAATAAATGCTGTGTATATATTTATCAAAATACAACCTTATACTGTGGCGTACGCAGGGAGGGGGTTCTGATTACATATATTATTTAATTAGGTTTAAGCTTTGCACTGATTGCTCAAAACTACTCTTTCATAGTAATCCTCCTCCCCTTTGAAAATTTATGTGTACGCTGCTGACCTTAATATATTTGATTTTTAAAATCAAGCAAGCAGTAAAACACCTCTTAACAGTCCACATTGTAATATGGGCACCCCTCTGTAGGACGCACAAAATTTCCTAACATTTTAGCACCAATGTATTTTGAACTTTTGTACGCAATCACCCACACATACTGATTGAGACACTATTTTTACAGTTCAATACATTTGAAAAGAACCACTGAAATTACACTAATTCAACTTGCCTTACATCGATGGAATGTAATTCTTCCCTGAAAAAATAATTTGAATGAACTGAACCAAACTCAAGCAATAATTACGAGTAAAACTCTTCCAGTCTTTAAGGTCAGGTTTGTAGATATGACTTAGAAAGTGTATGCTCCTGTAAGTAATGTTGAAGGACCCAAATACATTTTAAAATCTATTGCTTTTTTACAGTAATGAAAAACAATATTTCCTCTAGCTCGAGCATTCTGTTCTTTGTATTGACATTTAACTCTATAAACACAAATGTAAGAATTCAGAAAAAATCTTAAATAACATGCAATATAATTTATAGAGGAATCATACAGTACAAGCAATATATTTAAGATGGTTATCAGAAAAGATATAAAAGAAATCACTATTTCAATGATAAATTGACATTTCAAGGGAAAAAAACAGTAAGAAAAGCAGTACAAACAGTTATTGAGAAAAACAATCATTATGTTACCAAACAGCATAATGTGAAATCAGTTATAATTTATATTATAAATACATTTTCATAAATCTTAAATTTAATATACAAAATAAATGATAAGTTAGAGTAAATATCTTTGAGCTTCCAATTTTCAGAGATTGAACCTGGTATTTCAATTGGCAAAATCATTGACTTTCGAGACAATACATATTCATGAAATAAAAGCATAGAGCTGTAACAACAATGACAGTAACAAGAAACCAGGCATTGTAACTCATAACAATTAGCATTATCATGTAGCCCATAGTAAGCTGGAACATGTGAAGTACAGTCTGTAGACAATGGAATTTTAATCTGTAAAATAAAATAAAAAGTGATTCTTTTTTTTGTACAAATCCTTAAACGCACACAAACATATACATATATACATATATATATTATGTCAAAAATAATAACTTAAAATGTTATGCCTTGATACTTCCCATTTATTGAATAATGTATACTTTAGCACAGGGGTCGACAACGACGGTGCCAGCAAAACAATGTTAAAGTGTCCGCAGTTCAAATATCCATATTTTAGATATTTGAATAACAATCACTAGTAGTGTAATGAATAATGTTAGCAAAAAAGCTAAAATTTGTAAAACCACAAAAATCAAAACTGAGCAGCCTTCTCTCTCCCCTCACTGTGAGTCAGCTTCTGTTCCTGCTCTCAAATTGAACTCTCTTTGCACGTCGACATATGCTTGTGAATACATGTTTTCCCATATGAAATACTTAAAATCAAAGTACTGATCAAACCTGACTTACACTCATTTGGACCAATGCCCGAAAACTGGGAATTCAACTTATGTGCCCATGATGAGAGAGACAAAGATTTGCAATGTCAAATAGCACATTAATTATAATATTTGAGATTGTTTTGTTTAAATCAAAATTTCACATTAATAATTTCATATTTAAATATTACCCCCCTCCCTCCTCTCCATCAGTCGTGCCCATCAAACTCCCGCATTTCTGAAAACATGCCCTGCCAGTTAAAAAAAAGTTGCTGACCCCTGCTTTAGCAACTTTGAAAATTGCTAATCCTTCCTTCCCTTTCACACACACAACAAAACTGCATTTTACAAAACTTTTATACTAGTTATATTTTACTGTGTATTTCTCTTTCACTCTTAGCAATCATAACTGTCCCAAATCAAATACTCTGTGTTACAGGAATCAAATTTGCTTAACTTCTATCATATGTAGCTGTACAATTTTAGAAGTTGTATATCCATAAATCTCTAAAATAATTAAAGCTAATTGTTTTTTAAACATATTAACATTAAATGGAAAAAAATGAAGTTAGAATCTTTTCTTTCTTTAGCTTTAGTACTTTTGCCATCCTCTTTTATTCATCATACCAATGTTTAGAAAAAATGTTATTTATCTGATGCTTGAGAAAAGATAAAGATATAGATATATTTTCTATACATCTCTAGAACAAAGAGGATAGATTCCTGAAATTATTTGACATGCTCCCAAGAGGAGATATTTTTTAAACATTTAACAAGAAACTTTAAATAAAACCTAATCAACAATTTAAGAAATGAACTTTCTTGGCAAAGAACTCTCAATTCTTCATGAAAATCGATTAAAACTGCTGATTTATTTTTGCAGGATTAAGCATTTGGCTACTGATGAGGGTATTTTGACTGCATCTCGATTATTCTCCTCCCTTCAAATATATTTTTTATATAGTGAGAATCTCAGAGAACAATCTGTCTAAGAACACTAATTATCATCAACCCAATAGAGTAAATACTAATACAGTGCATATCCTTTAACAGGTATTCAACATTTCTTAATTTACAATATGATAAGTTAAATTTTTTCATCTTTGTATGAAAACTCATAAATATTAAAGTTAAATACTTTAATATATATTTTAACCATAAAAAATTGGCGGCATGACTGAAGATACTAGATAGATATATAAATAAATTTTTTAACTCAGTTTTGAGCTAAAGTTCAAATTGTCAACATATTTGACAAAATAAGTCAGCTGATAACATAGAAAAATAATTTAATGATTTTTTCAGTGCATATCAATAAATTCATTTAGTAATCTAAACAAATGGGATAGAGAACAAGAGTACCATTATAAAATAAGAGGGATCCACCTTAATAAGAGGGTTACTTATGCCCCTAACACTTAAACAACATACCCGGCAGCCATAAATCTAGTGTAATTCAAGGTCTCGTTATGCTACAGATGCCAATCTAACTACACAATGAAGAGTTTTCATGAAATTCTAATGGTTAAAAAATACCAAAATTAATGCTACATAGGAGTACAACCATTATATTAAGTTAAATGAATACAGTTATGTTTTCATGCAAAATAAGCAATGCAATTATATTTTTTATACACACACATTTATTATAAAAAGTTTAAACAAAAACTTACTTCTCTAAAGCCTTTTGTGGGGATGGATTAAGCCAACTAAAAAGACTATGATGGCTTGCATTACCAGAATCAGGAAGAGAAACGTTTGGATTATCTCTCTGGCGCATTTGCAATATCACTAAGTAATGACGAAGGGCTTTAACTGCTTCATAGAGAAAAGTGAAAACAGCTATACCGACACATAAGCCAAACATGCCTGAAATGAAGCATAAAGCATGACTTGAAATGTATATATAAGCTATCAGAATAAAAAGAAGGCTCTCCCCAAAGATATATGTTATGAAAATATATATTGTTGTTAAGTTAAAAATGGATAAAATAACTTTATCAACAATACCTCTATAGCTGATAAAGTTAATTTTTAGTTACATTTATCATATTTTTAAAACAAAAACACAACATTTTTAAGGCTTAGACTTTTGAGTATGGTAAATTGCAATTTCGATAGATAAATTTATTCTGTGGAACAAAGTTTCAGTTACACAATTTACTTTTTTTTTAATGTTAAGGACTCAAAAACAGTCATCAGCTGTTAAAAAAACATAGCAAAAGGTGGTTGGTTATGAAGTTTCTCCAGCTAGAAAACATGTTGGGAGGATAAAACTATTTATATGGCTGTTATAACACAAAGATAGGATTTTTTCAGTATATGGGACCAGTTCTCACTTGCCCCAAAATTCGTGTTCTCACTTGTCCCAACACAAAATTTTGATGGGGCAAGTGAAAACTCTGAAGTACTAAAGTAATGCAAAAAAAGTGTTTTTTATATATTTTATCTGTATTCTTTGTTTCGTAATGAAAAAGTGGGTATTTTCAAAATAACTCTGTGTTGTGATTAATAAGGATTTTTTTGGGGGGCTAGTACTCGAACTTGGGTACCTTAGTTAAAATGCAAGAGTTTGGTAGATATAAAAATTTTCCCTTTTACGATTTTTTTCTGTAAATATAAACTATACATAACGGTAGAGCAAGAATTTTCATACAAAGTACGTTTGAAAATTTTTTTAAAAAGTTAAATTTTTTAGGTTTTTAAGCCTGCGTTCTCACTTGCCCCACCTGCCCTAAAACAAATTTTACACAAATATTTAAGTTTTTTTAATCCGCATTCTGTTTATTTCCAAAGAGTAAATGTTCTATAATATAGCCCATTTCAAAATTAATATTCAATTTAATATAAAAGTCATTAATAAATGGTGACACCTCAGCCATATAAAAATGTTTTGATTAATCTTAATTTACTTAAAATACAGTCAAAAGAAACATCATGATGTTCTTATAAGATTTCTTAGCATTATTTAAATAAATACAAAGAGGAAATAATTTTAGCAGTATATAAAATATTTATTGATTTTCTTCCATATAATAAATTTAGTTGCAAATTCAACAAAAATTTCTCCTTCAAGATAAGCTGATTAAACCTATCAGTTATATATAAACAGTCTTATCAGTTTCTCCATAAGTTAAGAATGACCTTTGCCATCCAGTATAAACAACTTAAATCTCAAGATCAATAAGTTCACAACAGAAACTCAGATAACACATTTTCTCACCTAAGGCTACATATAACACATACATCACATAAAGGAACTTTTCGGTGATTTTTTTCTCTAATTTAAGGTTATAAATTTTTAAAAAATTCAATCAAATTGCGGGAAAAGTATGATGTATTTTGTATAAAGCAGACATACATCAATGTCATATGGTTATAAAATTAATTGCACTTTAATATTTAAACAAACAAACACAAACCTTTTTTATTTAAAAATAGTTACATATTTTGAAGTTATTTTAAATGCTTATAATATTAACATAACATAATATTAACATTTCACACAGAATACTGGTTACATAAATACTTAATTTTTCAATAATTAACTTAATAAAATAATAATAATTAAGTAATTTTCTTTTATTGAACAGTTTCCTTAGGATGAACAATTTTATCCATTTTCAATCTTATAACCTGAAAAATTATCTTCTATTCAACATCTTTCAATAATATAAAATTATTTACAGACAAAAATTATGTATTTTAACCACTTCATGTAATATTTAGAACATATACATTAATATACCGCTTTCTCATTCTAAAAAATGACGTACTTTTTATCATAACAATACAAATTTGAAAGTTGTCCATTATTAACCTTATTTCTAATTTATGCAAACAAAATTTGTGGTAAATTAATGTACAGTCAAATAACTATGTCACTAATTAATGTGCAGTCAAATAATTATGTATATGGATAATATTAAAAAGATATTTCTGTATGTCAGAGGTAAACCATCATAAGTGAATTTTCCCATTTTTCAGGAGAGCTTTGTGATGGTTTACCTGTCATCAGGACTTACATATGCGATAGTTAATAAATCTATAATTCCCCCACCATCTTGTAATGCATATAGCACAGTTCTCCTCAAATAAGCTCCATCCAAAAGGTGTCACTTACAACAGAAATATCGAAAATGAATGATGGTTTCCCTCTGACGTACAGTTTGTCGTGCCGTAATACTTGAGGCTACATCCGAAATTTTAAGTAATAAAATGTTATTTACAAAGGGAAAAAGAAACTAGAATGTTGAAAGGTAAAAGTTACGATAACTACATTGCTTTAAATTTAAAATAGCAGTTCTTCATATTAGAAGTAGCTACTCTAAAGGCATATATATAAATTCTAATCAATGTAAGATAGTAATCTTTAATTGTTACCTTCTTTAGAGGAAACAGTAACATCCTTAAACAGCAAATCATTGACACTGCTTGAGAATACAAAATAGTTCTTATAATCTGTCATCTAGAAATTATTTTAAAAAAATCCACATCAATAATTGAGAACATTCAAGTACTAATAAAACTTAGAGAATACTCATGATACTTTTGAAATTTTTAAGTCACACCTTACCTTTGATAGTCAGAAATTAGCCTGAAACATATGTAAAAATTATCACTCATTCATAAAGATGGACATTTGAGTGCCCGAAAGGCAAAGAGCAAAGTAGTTCACTGCAAGTAACTAATGTTTATAAAATTTATCGAACGATTTTAATCGATCCAGTTCGATTAAAATCGATTAAGTTATTTTAGAATATTGAAACATCATATGGTGTTAAAAAACAAAATTCTCGACTTTATTTACAAAGCTTTGAAAATTTTGTTGCAATTTTTTTAGAACAAATAAGCATTTGCAATTTTTCATTGCGTTCCTACGAGATTTTTTTTTCTTTTTTTTTTGAATTTTTTTTTATTTGTTTGGGCACAACTCCCATTTAAAGGGCCGGTTTACCAAAACATTGATGTTTGTGTGTATGTCTGGTTCCGTGTATGAATTAGACAGTTGCACTTTAATTAGTTAAATAGAAAATGTTTTTCTCGAGTATATCACATTTTCCAGAAATCAAAGAAGGACGTATTGAAGTTCTTCCATTTTTAGAAGCATCCAAAGGCATAGTGCGATTTGTAGGTCAGAAAAAAACTTATATTTTGTTTAAAATTATCTAATGCAATGTATTTACCGATGCAATTTTTGAAATAGTGGGTTAACCTGAAATTTAAATGCTAAAACTTCTCTATAAAATGTGTCATTGGATAAAGTGTAATTATTTTGATTTAGTCATTTTTTTGCAGTTCACATCTCATTGTAGTTAATTATAATTTAGTCATTAAAAATTACCCACTAGATATTTTATTTGTAAATTGTGCTCCTGTTAATATAAGTTTTGATGTTTTTATTCTTCTATGTTACATTTTTCTAGTTTACCCAAAATTTAATAATTAATTTGGTTGTTTACTATATGTATAATTTAGTTGTGTGAATTCATTTTATCCATTCCTTTCTTTACAGAAATTCTTGGATCTGTGTTTTCACCTGTCAAGCATGACATCAATGGAAATATTGAAGTTAGTTTCATAAATACATACAAATATTTATATATTCTTCTTAATTCATTTTGATGTTAATTTGTAGGAGGGGGGGGGGGGGATTATGAAAAAGGCTAGTCTTAAATATTTATCAACTGGACCAACTTGTCTGTATCAACCAATCATATCAAAATTAAAGAAACGAGAATTGAAATTCAGGAGAATTTTAGCAAAACTAATACATTTGCTGTTATTATTCTTTAAATTTAAAAGTAAATGTTATATTAATTATAAACAAATAGTAACTAAGGAAACTAAAATACAGAAAAAAAATAAATAAATAGTTTTAAAAGAATTGCTATTAAATTTATATTTTTTCCAACTGACTTAGCTGATTAAAAGATGATTAAATCTATGATCTTAAGAACCATGGAAGAGAAATGAAATCTCAGTCAGAAGTCAATTGCCTTTACTAATCATCTGGCTGACTATGTCTTTTGATAACTGTGCTGTATAAAAAGATGAACCAAATAACATCATCAGAAGTATAGAAAGGGTTTGTAATAGAATAAAATTAATACTATACAGATATTGGATTTTAGTATGTATTTTAAAAATGTACACCTAATATAGAAAGGTAGAAATTTAAATTCACTTTGTTAGCAAATTTTAGTGAAAACCTTCATCTCAAAGACCTCCAAACTGAGAAAATAAGTTTTCATTAATAACTGAAATCTAAAATGTTTAAAGTCCTGCAGAATATCATATTATTTCATAACTAATGTTTTTATTTTGATACTATTTTTTCTTAACTTTTTCCATGCACTAATGAATATCATGACAAAATCGATTCATTCATAAAATTATTTACTGCACTATCTAAATATTTAGCTATTACATTGACTTTTTCATTTTTATTTACTTATTAGAACCAAGGCCATTTGAATTAATGTCATTTTTTTAAGTGTAAAGTTTTTTTATTTGAATAATTTTAATAAATTGTTTTATATTTAATTTCAGAAGCTACATAAAATATACTTAAGTAATGAAGAGAAGTTTCTTACATTAAATGATATTGTTGAACATGAGCTGAATGAAGTTGATAAGATTGGTATTGATGCCTTATTATGGCTTAAAAGGTATATATATGTATATATATATTGCTTTTATTTTAGATGTTCAGTGCATAGATAATTTTATACCACCCTTATATTCCTCTTTATTTATGTCATTTGATTTAATAATGAGTACTTAAGAATCAAATAAAAGTTGTAGAAGACTTATTTAGGTGAAAATAAATAGGTCCTAGAAAGAAGTATTCCTTTTCCGAAAATGTAGCCCAGAGGCACCCAGGCCCATCACCAAATTTAGGTACTTTATATATTACTATAATGTAATAACCAAAATTAAATCTTATCTGTGTTTCTCTTAGCAATTATGGCCACCTCACTGAAATTTTTTTTATTTCTTTTTCTTTCTCTTCAGCTACAAGCTTGCTTTCCTCTTATCTATTGAGTTCAGACTAATGGTTTAATAATTTCAAATATAGGAAAAAACATATATTTAAACATTTAAAGTTTTAGGAATTCTTATTATATATGAGCAGTACCAATAAATGTTTCTAAAGAAAATCTGAAGATGCCAAGATTGTTTTTATCTTATATGATCAGAAACAATTTTCAAATAGTTATAAAGACCCTAAAAGTATCCTTTTCTGCAGGTTTTACTTTGCTATTAGTTTAGAGTGTTTATTAGTATTTATTAATTTACCATTGTTTTTTTCTAGGGCCTTAGAGTATGTGTATGTATTTCTTACGTGTCTAGTGGATGAAAGTAAACAAGGTCTATGCTCAGAAAATTTAGTTCCTTACTTTAATAAGGCTTATGAAGAAAAGCTGAAACCATATCATGGATGGTTTGTACAGAAACTCTTTGGTGTTAGTATTGTAAATCATTATAACTGCATATCCTCTTTTGCTAAGCTTGTGTATTTTATGAATGCTTTAATATTTTTGTCTTTATTCTAAAATAAGCTTACCCAGTTTTTAGTTTTATTCCTTTATATAAATTTGTTGTTTATGGTGGCATAATAATGTATTTTTAAGAGAGATGTTGTATGTTCTATTTATTGAGTTCCTATTCAAAATTGAGTTAAAATTCTTTTGTTAGCATTTTTGCAAATAAAATCATATTGATATATTAATTACCTAACTGAGTAATTTTTAATTGTTTTGTAAGTATTTTAACTTCTGTGCATTTACTGTGCATTTACTGTATAAAGAGATGTGGTCAGAAAGAGAATATTTTCTATCAGTATTTCAATGCTTAGTGCCAATTAATTTGCTGGATATAGATTTTGATTTTATGTTGAGACATTACAGATGTCATATTTCAATCAAACACTTATAAGAAAGCATCTGAAGTTTGATTTTAATTTATATGTAACTTAAGTAAATATTTCTTGAAATAACTTAATGCTGCTTAGTGAACAGCAGATAAGTGTCAAACTAGGGTTTGTGAAATATGAGGATGATATGCAAACATGTTTTCCTATGGACCTATTTCACAAAACCAGTTAATTTTCCCCCGCAAACCAAATATGTCTTTATATAACTGGAAAATTTACTGCACCTGTTATACAAAATATTATACAATTTTTATTTAGGATTGAGCTTTTATTTAGGATGTGATCAAAATGGTGTCATTAGTTATGAATGGCCATTAGAAATATGCTTTTCACGTATTTATGTTTAGCTCTTTTAAATTTACTCTCTTAAAAAATTGGAACAACTGTAGTGTTATTACTTGTAAAGAAAAATGCCAGAGTTGTATTACTATCTTTCTGTTCATTTTGTTTCATTCAGTTGATAGGATTAGTACATGTCTAATTGAAATATTTCATGTAATGTTTTCTAATATAAACAGAGACAATTGCAATTATTAATGCCATATAGAATTATTATATACTTAACTAGTGACTCTTCAAATATTAACAAATGTCTTCCCTTTATAAAATGTGTTGTTTAAAAAAATATTCAAGCCAAAAATTAACCTAAATTATTTGTGTAGATGAAAGAGTTGTGTAGATGTAGTTATGTATTGTGTAGATAAATACTTATCTAATTTAATTGAAAAAAAATTACAGTAAATTAACTTGCAAAGATGAAGTCGAATGCTCTCTGCATAGAGCAATATAACACTATTTTTGTATTTTAAAAAAGAAATTTTTTTCTTAGAAATAATGACTTTTTTAAGAACAAAATGAAGATAATGATAAACTTAAATAGAGAAGTATGAAATTACATGGGTTAGCAGTATATTAGCTAAGAAATATTTTTGTATAAAATATTTATATCTTTTAGTGCCATGAAATCTACCATATCATTTCAAATGAGATAAGGCAATAATTTTCATCACTCTAAACTTATTTGGATATATATCATTTGTTTGTCTGATAGAGTTTTTTTATATTCCTTATTATAATATATATATATATATATATATATATATACACACTGCTCAAAAAAATTAGGGAAGCAAGCAAAGAAGTTAAGAAAACTGTGCATTTCTTGGAATTGATTCCACAGCCTTGCAATGGCACTTCTGGCGACTCCAACAGCGTCCGCGACACTACGTTGTGTTTGTCCGGATTCAAGTCTGCCTATAATACACCATGCCATGGATTCCAGTAAATCATGTTGTTGAGACATTTTCAAGTCACCTTTACTCAAAAAGAATAACTGAGCAATCAAATTTCACAGTTAAGGCAGTGAAACAGATGTTTCTGCAAATCCCGATTTCCGCCCTTATGTTCTTTTTCTGGTTTTTGACGTCATGAACTTTGATTTGCATATGAAGTTTTCTTCTTCTGTTTCCTGCTAGGCTTTAAATTATGGATGATTTATTTTATGCTACTTATCGGTGTAAGTATTTGCATAATTTCGTTAAAACCATGTGCTCCCCTAATTGTTTTGAGCAGTGTATATATATATATATATATATATATTAATTAGCCATACAATATTTTATTAACTGATCATTAATGACATGTACATAAATGTAATTTGTAAATCTGATTGAAAATATATGTGTGTCTCTTTTTAGCTTATGGTTCATGCTGCTCCATCCAAAAAGTCACTTTTACACTTGTTAGCTGGTGATGATGAATGTGCAAATGAAGAACAAGTTTTAAAAGATATAGAAGATTTTTCTTTGAGTCTTAGTAGCAATTTAGAAGTTATTAACAGTTTGTATAAGGAACACAATATCGATTCAAATGACAAAGTTTAAAATGGAATCATACTTTTTATGCAAAGTTTTCAAGCTCAGATTCTCAGCACATATTACAAACTCTTCAAAGAAAGATCAAAATATTAGTTTTTTCTTGATCATGTTTTTGTTTTGTAAAATTTAATGTACAAAGTTGTTAGTAATTGACAACTAAAGATTAGATTATCCCCAAGTCTTACTATGCAACAGTTAGAAAAGTGTTAAGTAATCAATAATGCTTTTTGCTATTGAGTAACTGATCTGTGATTCTGTTATTAGTTAACAAATTTTAATTTAAAATTTCTGCAGTCTATCAATTTTTTAAATGAGATTTTCTAGGTTTAATCATCTTTTAATTTTAAAATTTTTTCTCAATAATTATTGTTAAAAACATAATAACGAAGTGCATTGTTTGATTTTTCTTGTGAGGTAACATCAGGTTGTGAAAGGCTATACAGATAGTTTGTTCTAGATAAGTAATACATTCTTATTTGGAATTTTAGCTATGTATATATATCTCACAATCATATATCTACATAACAATTTTTTGTTGTTGTTATTAATGAATATGTATCCCAGAATTTTCAGGTTACATTTCTGAAGTAAAGTATGTACTATTTGATACATAAAATTTGGATGAATTTTTAAAATTTTTTATTTACTTAAAAAAATAGGTATGTAATTTATATTCATTCCCATGTTAATTCAGATCAAAATGATAAACTATTTAGTATGTTAAACAATTATTGGTGTTTTTAATGTTCACTCAATAAAGATGTTAATTTCTAATGCATTTGTTAGGTCATCATCATTTTTTTATTTAACAGTGAACATATAAATTGGTATTAAATAAGACAATAATGTTCCTGTAAAAGTTGGATGCTGATGGTACTTGCATCAAAAATCCTAGGAATCTCAACGTTATACTATATTGTAATTTCTTGCATCATTAAAAGCACTAAGTTTGAGATCATTGGTTTGTGTCTTAATTTTGATTTTCCTTTTCTATATGTTAAAAATTAGGTTATAATATTGAAATTTTTTTTATATCCAACATAACAGGCACTTTTAACATCTGCACATTCCACTCTGTGAATTTGCTAGTTGCTTATTATAGGAGCACTATATATGTTAACTAACACCACACCATATGAAGGGACAGTACAGAAATATCCAAGCTTTGATCAGAATTGGAACCCAAGCTCACTGCATGGAAGCACACAACACTATCCATTATACCATGTGGGTGGCATATAATATTAAATTAAACTGGATATATTTAGTTTTAACTTCCCTAATTGAAACTGATTATTGACAATTTTGACTATTATGAATTCACATGCTTAAATTATATTGAAGTTTTTCTTTGATAAGTAACAGGGCACAAAATTTAAACAACTTGCATTTAAAGATAAATGGTACTTAAAGCTAGTATCACAATCCTATTTCATCGATTGTGAAAATACTTCATTGCATTAGAATTCTTCAAAGCTCTGGATACTCTCCTCATATTGCAGGATATGCTAATTTGTTTCATAATTTGAAGGAGCATGAAGAAGTTATGGTGTATCCAAGTATTCAATTATATGTATATATATATATGTATATGCATATATATATATATATATATATATATATATATATATATATATATATATATATATATATATATATATATATATTTGAGAAGCTGTTTGTTCCTTGAATAAGTTCCTTTTCAAACTGTTAACTGATAAATCTAGTATTATTAATTCATGTGAATACCAAATAGTCCATTTCAATTTTATTAATTTTTTCTGTGAATCATCTAACTCTGTTATTGAATAGGGATGAAAAAATTTATATCTTTAAAATCCTAAATGCACAGGTAAAATGAAAAAAAAAGTGCACTTGCCATCTTTCTGGTATTGTACTTCTTGCAGATCTGTATGTGTCCTTTTTGTTTTCATTTGTTTTGAAAAACCTAATTAATATCTGCCAATCAGAAAATGTTTCATTTAATTATGTGTCAATAACAGATGTTCTTTTTGCATCATTTCTGTTGCAGTAGTAATGCATGAATACAAACCTTGCTCCAAGTTATGTTGTGCAATGCTTATAATCATGATAAGTACAGTGTTCAGAAATTCTATGGATTTATTCAGCACATACTTTTTAGTAATTAAGATCAAGATAAAGGAGGGGGATATTTATTTTTGTACCATCAGAATTCATCATCTGTGATTCATGTTAATACCCTTTTTTTCTTATGTGTTCATATATAGTTACTAAAATTTACTTTTTATATAAACCCAAGCATTTTTTTTTCTTTTTAAGTACATATCAAAATTTTAGTTTGTTTCTTTTAATATTTTGAAGTCAGAGAATCAATTTCAGCATACATAATTTTTGATAACATTATATAAGCTTCTGTTTTCTTTTTCACCTTTAATATTAATTGTTTTGAATTGCTTTTATAGAATGATTCATATATTTTTTAATCTAAATTTATAGTGTTCTTGTGTCTATATGAATTTAATTATTTATAATGTATATAGAGTTAAATTTTTTAGAGTCTGTTTTTTAATTTGCTATGAATCAATTTAAATGTTATGTTTTTACATATTTAAAAGCTGTTTAAATCTCAGGTATTTATGACACTTCAAACTTAGTTTTTTAAAATTATTATTTCTGCTTATAATCATAATTTCACTGTTAAAATATTTACATCACCACAAAATTTATATGCAAAGTTTACTCATCTCTTTGTAAAATGTGTAAAATATTTTTTAAATATGTATGTTATCAAGTATCCTCTAGAATTATATCTAATAATAAAAATGAAATGTATATTCACTTGACAATACACATGACTTTAAAAACAATTTTCATCACTGCCAGTTGAATTGCCTATTAAAACTGTGACAACATATGTGTCAGGATCATTGTGCTCTAAAATTTAGTACCTGTGTCATAGATAATTAAAATATTGATGCAAGTCTGCTTGTGTGTCATATACATTTGAAAATTATGTAAACAACATAGAAAGCCTAAAAGGAACTTTTTTGCTGTGCCTCAGCATGCTTTACTAGTCATATGTTTGCTTAATCTTCCATTCTTTTGATGAGAATTTCCATTCTGCAGTGTTTTCTTTACCATTATTTTACCTACTATATGTAGTTTAAGAAAGAAAAGAAATGCTTTTCACTCATAATTTAGTTGTTACATTAAATGCTTTTTGTTGTTGTTGTTGTTTGTTTTCAAGTTTATCTTTGTGCTTGTTCCATATTTTTGATATTACTGATATATTGTTTTTTCTAGTTAAAAAGCAAAATATCAGATTTGAGGAGTTATATGTATATATATCTTAAGAGGTTATTATGTATTAATCTTTTTATGTACAGAAATATTTTTCTTTTTTTTTTCTGTAAAAGTAGTAATATTTTACTCCTTTTTTGTGTAAAACAGATTTTTCACTGCTAAAATCCTACCCACTAAAATACTAAAATTTAATGGAAAAAAAAATATGTGCCTCAAAACTTTTTTGCTCTATAATCTTGTATATTTCAAAGTAGATCATATTTAATTGCTTTATGTAGCATAGTACTCTATTAGAGTATTGTTTTATTTTCATACCACTGATATTTTCAATAAAAGAAAAACATCATATATGTTAAATTATGTGTGTTTTTTCTTAAACTTTTGCTGTTTGAACTATATTGTCTGAAAGACAAACTAATTATACAGTGTTTAGTGAGGGTCTTCCGACTGTTAAATTTTAAAAAGTAACAGTTTAATTCAAAATTTATTAATTATTCTTAATTCTAATTTATTCTTTAATAATGAAACTCCAAAAATAAAAAAAATACTTTCTGGAGTTTCATTATTAAAGAATAAGTTTGTGCGATTATCTAAATGGGGTACACCTGATTAATGTGAAAATTTCCTATCACACAATCGCAATAGATGGAAAATTACTTAACATTACATTAGTTATCTACAACAATTAGAAGAGCAGAATTGGAAACCTAATTACCATATTATGCTTGTAATTATACTTACGCATGTTATTTAAAATAAAATTATTTACTAATTTGTTGTGATCAGTTTGAAATTTTTTTGTTTATAAGAGAAATAGTCTCATCCAAATTTGAAATCAGTTTTAATTTCTCCTTGATGCAATTGATCTTTAAAAAATCAAATTCACTTGTATACTGCCCTGAGTTTTTAATACCATGCATGAAACACCTTTACACCCAGAAAAAAATTGAACCTTTAGTTGTGGTTTATAGTAAAACATTGACCTTGATGTGCTTATAGGAAGTTTATCACCTTGGTTTACCTTAATTGTTAATTATGCAAGGCAATTTACTAATTGAAAATTCGATTTAGTAACTGACAATTACTTTTTTAACCAAAGAAAACCCTAAGGTGATATTCAGCATTGCCCATCTTGAATTAACTTATTATTTAGCATGTAATCTAGAAATCAATCAGTTTTTATATTTTCAAGGTCTCCTTATTATCAATAAAAAATTGTAAGTACTTTTAGCAGATATGTGATTCAGGAGTTAATAAGCCCTTTGATAATCTCAGAGGCTTCTCTCTTTGTTGCCGACATCTGATCTGTATTGTGGCTATAAATCTCGGAAGAAACAGAAAACAAAATTTAGTTATTCTTAAGAAAATTTCAAAGACTCGCTGGACCCCAGAGGGAGGGAGGTTCTCTCAAAATTATTATTCAAACAAAACATTTGTCAATCCTGAATCCTAAAAATTATGATAGGTCCTGTTTTTTTTTTTTCAATCTTTTGCAGGGAAACATTTCATCATCATGTGCCACACCAAGATTTCCTACATTCCAGCATTAAAAAAAAAAAGATATTGCCCTGTTCCTTAATTCTTCATATGTTTGCACATATATACCATGTATACATGTTGTCTATTTCTTCTAATTATTAAACTGTATAGCTTTTGTATACACAGCTCTTTGCATACACTAAAGCTCTGCTAGCAAAACATTACAGTGGATTGGTATTTATCCAGCCCTTGAACACAAAAAATGATAATTTCAGGTAATATTTATTCATATGGACAGAATGCCCAAGCATTTCATAACAAGTGAAGAATCAGCTTTTAGTATTCCCATTTGCCTACTGGATTCATCAGACTAAAACTCAGTGCACCAATAGACCTTTAATTGAGCCATGCTTTTTAGGAAGATATATAAAAGCCATATATCACTCACTAGCTGAATACCTATGCTTCGCTATGGAGTACATTTTAGGATAATTACAATGAAAAAATAATGAAATTGGTTTTTAGAGGAATTTCTTATAAACAATATTTTTTAGGGGGTTGTTTCTTCATTGGGCAGAACTATTATTACCAGGCTCGTCCACGAACTTACACATCAGCAAGCTACGTAAAATTGACCTTGGGAGAAACAATTTTCCCTTAAATCTACGCCATTGTATTTTAAAGTTTGGCCTTGAGACTAATTTATCGTCATGGCGAAGCATACTTTGAGGAGAAATTGCAGTTTTATATATAGGTTTAATTTAATATCCATAAAACATACTAATTTGAATTAAATTCTTAAAAAAACTTCCATCTGAATTAGTCTAGTGGTTAAATTTTTATCTTTTACTGTATTTTAATATTTTGTTGTCAATTTATTTTGTTGTTATGCACGTGACACAAAATTAATTTAAAGTATCACAAAAAGAAAAGAAATCACATGATCAGCATTTAATAAATTAAATTCTAAAAATTAATTTTTAAAAATTCACCAAAAATTAGAAAATGGAGGTAAAAATTTGAAAAAGATTTAATTTTTAAAGAATTTTTTATGATCTTTCTCGTGATATAAATTTTATAACCCTCAGATTATTATTTTAAAAGCAAACTTTTAAAAAATATTACAAAAACAGCTTAAAAATTTAAATTTTAAAAAAATCTAAGAATTTTTCAAGTTTGTAGATAAAATCTTATTACACTCTTTCCATGTCATATCTCTACCTAATTTTGGATTTTTATACCAAATCATATACAAATTGAAAGTTAGCCACATTTTATACTGTAGATTAATGTAAACACAGTTTAACCATCAAGACAAATTTACTGACTTGAAATGAAACTACAAAGAATGAAAAAGAAACAATTTTTTCTGCAATATTTTATTTTCTTATAATTTAGATGAAAATTTAATCTACAAATGCAAAATGAACTTTTATAATAACAATAGTTTCACTTAAATTAAATCCACACATTTTTTATATTATATACACTAAGATATCTATCGTCTACATGCTTGTAGTCACAATGAAATATACACATTTACATAAATATATAAATTAAAATATACATTTTACATTTTAGAATGAACCTACAGGGGAGAACATAACAGGTACAACATCACAATCTGTTTTGAACATTTTCAGGCAAAATAATGCAGTTTGAAATAATTTTGACTCTAATATCAGTATTTTGAACAAAACATTAGGAACTAAAGCTTTTTCAAGGTACAAATATATTTATATAAAATAATAGTTTACAGTTTCATTTTAAAGCACATTTTTCTCTTTACTAAAAGGTTTAACAAAACTTTTACAAATACATATATAAACACGCACACTCAACACTACTGTAACCAGTTTATAATATGAGGGATGAAAATTATTTTAACTCAACAATTCCACATTTACATAACGGACGGTGTACAATTCTAATATTTTACTTATGACTACAGAATTTAAATATATATTAAAACTGAGCATATGTTGAAGTTAAAATAAATACTAAATTAGTTATGAAAAATTCATCACATTACATTCAAAATTTTATTTTTACTTATGACTATACCATAAAATGAGTCATTAAAACAATTAAGAGCATTTCTTAATTTCATACATACCAGGGTGAGATAATATTGAAAGATTTCACAAACTACATACTTCAGAGGGAAAAGTTCAAAATGAAGGGAAATCTTTTATTAAAAAATCATTGTCAATCAATTCAAATGATTTCTAACATCAATTCTAGCAGAGAAAAAAAGAAAAACAGCTAATACTTTCAACTGTTTTAATTACATGACTGCATCAAGTTTCAATTTTAACTTTCTCATCAAAGCCATTCAATCTGAAACATATTTTAAACATATCCACACATTTTTTAGCCCTCTCGCATACTACATATTAGCAATTGCTACCCAGTTATTGCTGGTGGGATCTATTCCATGTAATAATGAAATCAATTCCTTGTAATTTAATTCCCAAATTCTTGAATTTCCTTTAAGCAAACTCCAAGCTTCAGGGAGAGGGGGGGGGGGAGAAACTAACTATAGGCATACCATGGCTGCCAACATAGGGAAATATGAACCTGAGATATGTATCAAAGCTCAAAATTTTTGTCAGAATTAGAAAAAAAAAATCACAGCATGATGATTCAATTTTGCCAAAAGCAAAAATAGTCATTTATAAGTTAAGGCATATCACTTTAAATTGAATAGCAGTTTGAAAAATTTGTACAGAAAGAAGTTCAATACTTTCACCACTACCAGGAGAAAAACTAAAAAGGAGAATATTCCACATATTTTTAGAGATTAAATAGTAGTTATATAGAAAGAAAACAAAAAGGAAAGTGGGAATTTATCATCAAAGTCATACTACTAGTGGTCTCTATATACTTTTTTTAAAAATAGTCCTAAAGGGAAAAAATAAACTTTAGGGGTTCTTAAAAACAAAAACTAAAAATCCCCTTCAAATTCTCAAAAAGTAGTAAACTATTGTTCACTGTTACACATGAGGCATCACATGGTTATCAATAATTATTTTTTTCATGTTTTTTTTTTTTAAACAAACTGAAAGTGTGAACCACACTTAAAATTTAACTTTACTCTCAGTAAAACTATATAATTTTTAATGCTTTCTAAAATTCAAGAATTTCCACCCATTTGAAGAATACTGGTACATTGCTTAGAAATTAGGGAGAGTTGGCAGCTATTGTACACAATAAAATGGTATTTGGACAATTTAATAAGAAAAAACGCTTCATGAGATTGTTAAAAAACATCTTAAGTTAATATAAAGAAAATAGTAATGAATTAAGATTTCTTGAGCCCTAATCTCTCCCACTAAAATTAAGATAACGTTTAAGATAAGGTATTTTTGGTAAGATTAACACTAATAATCTTACCAAAAATACCTTTATAATGAGCTGGTATAAAATGAGAGATCAGCAAAATAAATATATGCAGAGACAAGAGTATTCCTCCCTCCTCATATATCAAATTTTATTGTCTTTATTAAATGATCCATCATCGAGAGAAATTACAAGATGATTAATATTTTAACAAGATATTATGGAAAAATTAACAAAATACAGTAATATGGAGGTGTAAAGTAGGTTGTAATACTTCCAAGCTTCTGTATTTGCAGATTTTATTCTATTACTCAGAGATTTTAAATTCATTTGCTTTTCATAAACATAACCATGTCTCGGAACAATATTTATTGAAATGAATTCTAAGAACATTAACATTATCCAAGATTTCAAGATCATGACAGTCTCTTAAAAGACATTATCAAATATATTTTCACATACCTGGAATTTTGAATACAGATCCATGTAATTTTTCATAAGTTCAAAGGCATTCAAAATACAAGGTAATTCAAATTCTACAAGAACATTAGAAAATTGGAAAATCTCCATGATGAGTAATCTATATCAAATTTATAAATAAATTAGTAAAATATAGCTTTCTGAAATATGGCCACCAATGAAATGGACTTTACATAAAAGCCTAAACACAATCCTGTATCAGTCTCAAGAACATACAAATTACAAATGGTATCTTTACATGATAATGGCAGCAAATATGACAATATTAAATGAATGCAATAATGTAAAACTGGTATTTTCAATCACATTTATATGTTGATATGGTAAAAATAGCAATGTCTTTCCCTTCAATGCCCAATACCAGACACAAAACAAATGTTTTAAGATTTTTTTATAATTATTTTCGTATTATCATAGATATCATGAAAACCATAATTGAATTTCTGGTAGACTATAAGATTTTACAGTTCTTACTATCATAAGCTCTTTCTAGAAAACATTAAAAAATAAAAATAAAAAAATTGCTACAAAATCTTCAACTATATCTTTCTTCTTTTTTGGGGGGGTGGGGTGGGGAGGGGGATGTGTGTGGTAAAATTCTAATAACTGATTAGGTCCTTCTGACAGAAACAGTGAATATATTTAACTAAATTTAATACTTCAGATTAAAATATAACACCTTCCACTATGATATGCATAGTTGTTAACTTTAAATTTTAAATCCTCTTTGTGTATCAGCACTTGAGAAGAAATTAAGAAGTTTGATGAACTGCACAAACTGAACATATATAAGTGTTCCAGTGCACTATCTTAGTAGCTCTTATTTATTACATTAAATAATAAAATGTTGACCATTACAATTTTTTAGTTTCACAAAAGGATTTGCAAGTCAGTTTTAATCCTATTCCTTCATAAGACATGCAGCTGAATGTATATTTAATCTTGTAACAGATGTGATTCCATATTTCTCTGTTTAGCATTACAATGATACAGATACATACAAGTAGAAAAAGAAAAAATAATGAAATTATAAAAATGCACAAAAAGTAGATATGACACAATTATTAAATTGTCTGAGAGAGGAGATCTGAAATGAACTTTGGAATCACAAACTAGAGTTAATAATTTTATAAAGCTATATTGAGCCCCTCTCTATAAAATTGACACCCCTCCTACAAGATTAAAATCTCCATATTGATTCTAATTGCTATTTTTTCAGTAAATCAAATAAAGATTTCACTTGTCAAGCACATATCCTTTCTGATCTATACAGAACCAGTAACTGCTAGTATTTATAGTACATTAAAATATGCAGTATTATAAAATATAAGAGACACACAGTATTAAATTGCACATTTCTGTATCAGACTTGGATATCAATTTGACAAATATTTAACACAAATCAAATTTTCCAATATTTAAACAAATTTTTCGTTAGTTATATGATACGTATGCCAAGCCTTCTGATCCAAACTTGTCGTTAAAACGAATACTATAACTACAAATGTGTAACATACATACAGAATAGGACTAGAATTTTCATGTGTTCAAAAAACACAACATAAAAAATAAATCTATATACTCAACAACAAAACTTACTTTCCAATGAAATTTTTAAATCACAGATAATGAAATGGCAGTGCAAGAAGGGCTAGTGATAAAATAAACACTAAAACAGGTTTTGTAACAAAACTAATTATGTACAAAACAATGAACAGAATGTTGTATAACTAGTGCAATTAAACTTCATAAAAGTAAACTCAATAAGCTACATATAGTGGTTTGATACTTAGCCAATGAGGAAATTTAAGTCAATACACTATTTTCAATTTAAAAAATTAACTTTTCCCAACATAAAATATGATGATACGGTTATTTTTGAAAAACAAAATTTATATTTTTAAATCTCATGCTTTAAATTTTTAGGAGACATTAATAAATCAACTGATTATAAAGAATGAAAATTGTTGGCTTAAAAAAAAAAAATTCCAGATGCAACTGCCATGCATTTAATGATGAGCAGATCAAAAAGTTGTGACAATAACAAATTCTAATTTAGAAAAAACACAACTGTAACAAAAGCATAACCGTAAAATTAACTTTATATTGAACATATGTACAAGTACAGGTACATGCAGAACAGATGTGTTTATGGTTATGTATAAAAATGACTTTAAAGATGAACTACAATATTTATACAGAATGATTTTTCATTTGAAACCAGAAGAAGCATTATGTTTTTAAAATCACAGTACTGTAAAACATGAGTCCATGCTGACACAAAGCTGTAGCACATGTAAACACATGAACACAGTCAATACTGAAGATGCCCTTAGGACAAATTTCTGTACAGGTTCAGAAGATTATGTACAGCACATGAGAAAGACCTCTGGATACATGATGACTTCAGAATTATGTATTCTCTGCTCTGAAACAAAAAAGAAACTTGCTATCATAAATTTTAAAATTATTTGTTTTGTACAATGAATGCAGACAGAATTTGTGCCTAAATATACAGTTTTAAGTTTTAATGATCCCTTTAACTTTTAAAAAAGGGGGAAGTATGCATAAGAGGAGAGTGTAATCTAATTTCTCTTGCATTTTCTTAAGATTGGAAATGAAAGAAGGATTTAAATTTAACAATGTAAAGAGAAGAGAGACCTATCATGTTAGGTGTATGCGCTTTCAGTTTTCACAAAGTTAAGCATACGTAAAACTAAACTACCAACAATCCATAAATCCCTATTTGTACAGAACCAGTCAAATGACTTGTTTTTAAACAAAAATTATATTATTTCCAATTGACTGCAAATGGTAGTAAACTTAGTATGAACAATAACAAAAATATTTTAAATTAAACAATAATTTTTTAAAATGCTACTTTAGTTTGGAAAATTACAAATTTAATAATAGAAATCAAAAACAGAAACTTAATAATATACAAAATATTTTAAAAATTTTGAAAACGTGATATTCATTCAGCTTCTTTTACTTTTTTACAATTCAATAGAAATAGTATTAAAATATCTAATTCATAGCTCATTTTTTAAAGATACGAGATTCTTCTAGTACACTTTAAACATATTTCTAACATACATAACATATTTTCATGGTTTTATTATCATTGCAATATCTTATTTGATACATTTTACACACATAAGAACTACTTGAATCTGCAGATGTTTTCTCCATATTTTATACTCTGCAATTTAAGAGCAAATATTGTTATAAATTACATAAATTGTTCAACTGGTTAGGGTATGTAGATAATGATAGGCTACATATGTAACTCAGAAGAAACAGAAGACAGAAAAACTGATCACATGTGTATGAAAGATTATATTATATATATATACACACACACACGCATGTATGTATGTGTGTGCATGTAAAAAATTGATTACATGTATCCTCAATGATGTAAGCTGTTTCACAACTATGAAACATTCTAATACCTTAGTTCTAGTAATTTTATGCAATGTAGCTGGATGTTTGCTAAATTTTAAATCTTATTAAAATAAGATAAAATAATATTAAGTTGATAAGTATTTTTATTGTTAACACCGCAAAGTTGCATAAAATTTAATTAGCTTGCAATGTATAAAGATTAAATAAAAACTACTAGACATCCTTACTAATATACATGTACACATTGTCACAAATTCATAAACTAAAGAGATTTATAAAATCTATTTCCCAGCATTACATGCTTATAAAAGAACAAACTATGGTTCTTTCTAGGAAAAACATGCATACAGCCAAACTTAATATTATATTTATACATACCAATAGAAAATTAATCTTTATGAGATAATATGTGAACACTGAGGTATTAACTCTGCTCAGTCACTTGTGCAGATGATGATGTAACAGCTGTCAAGACATTAACGTTATCTGTCGTTGAAGTAACATTGACTGGGGACTCTGAGTTTGATTCTGTGACTATTGGTGTTGCCATTGCAACTTGAATACCATGGGCTTGAACATCAGTAAGTTGACTTATATTGGCTACAACAGTCTGATACATAGAAACAGGTATAGAAACCATGCCAGAAACTGGGAAAGCTGAGGGAAAATAATAGTATGGTAAGGAAAACAGTTTTTCAATCCTCTTCCACTAAATGCTATATAGAAAACTAATAAAAGGCAAAAATATTTACCACTCTGTGTTCCATCTTCACCAGTTAGTATTATCTGACCATCTGGATTAATGGTGGCTTCTGCTAATGTTGCAACAGCCTGAGCTCCAGCTTCACCATTTAAGTCTATGCTTACTGGAGTGACAGTTTGACCATTGACTTGATGTGTACCTGCAGTAATTTCACCATCAGCTTGAGATCCAAGAACCTAATACAAAAGAAAATTACATTTGCCTCAATAATCATTTTTCATAAATTTTGCATTTTTTTATGAAATACATACAATGAAAGAAAAAACACCTTATATCAAGAAAACTAATTTCAAATTGATGGTTAGAAAGCTTTTATATATATATATATATATATATATATATATATATATATATATATATATATATATATATATATATATATATATATATATATATATATATATACATACACACACACACACAGCTGAACCCCGTAATAACGAAATTCAAGGGACCAATTGTTTTGTTCGCTATATCCAAACCATTAACAAAAATGTTAGAGTTCACAAAATGTATAACTCATTAGTTGCTAAGTATATTCAATAATGATGTATCGAAAGAATGATAAAATCTATTAAAAATGATCATTAGTGAATTAAATTGACTAAAATCGATTATATTAAACTCACACAATACTAATTAAATTAACTAAAAATGAAGACAAATGGAAATAAATTGATTTTATCTTTAATAGTTGCTCACTGTTTTGATATAGAAATAATCGGTAACCTGCTGATGTGATGCCACTTTCAAAAACATTTTATAAATTTCTTTGTCCAATACATCAAATGACTCCAACACTCTTTCTTCCACTGTTTGTGTTGACAAAAACACAACATCGCTGCTGTAGCATCTGAGATGGTGGAGATTTCGTCATATATGTGCTCCTCTTCATCAGCATCAGAAGCAGAATCTTTGATTTCAGAATGATTCATTTTAATTTCTTCCACAATATCTTTATCAGTCGGATTCTCCCATGTAATGACTTCATCATCACATGTTTCGAACAATTGCACGCCACAATCTGAGAATGATGAAATTTTGTGCTTTTTTATCCACATTGCAACAGGTAAATCTTCATCATATTCTTCTTCAACATTCTTAAAAAGTTTAAAATTTTTTTAAAAAATTCAGCTGTCGACTGAAAAAAAAAATGTTCATTATAGCCATTTCAGTGTCTTCTTAAGATTTCGAAGGTTCACCATAAAAGGATAAATTAGCATTAAATACAATAGGAAAACGGTGGGACCAAAATTTTCATTCGTTACATCCGGGAGTTCATTATATACCAGGTTTGCTATAACGGGGTTTGACTGTGTGTGTGTATGTATGTGTGTGTGTGTGTGTGTGTATGTATGTATGTATATATATATATATATATATATATATATGCACACACACACACACACACACACACACACAAAACTGAACATGAATATTATGATTTCTACTGCACATCTGCCAACCTTTAAGCTTTTCCTTGTCATTTAGCAAGCATTCTGATAATTTCTTAAGACTTGAATCCATCAAACACATTTTTTATTCCTATTTCAAAATCTTTCTTTGTCTTAAAAAATCTCCAGAGTTTTTTTTTTTTTACTGTTAAGGATATTCAGTACCTGAGTAACTGTCAAAACAGAAATTTAGAACAGAAACTAAGAATCAGCAGTTTCATCCCACTCAAACTATAAAGTTACAACCTAGATATAGTATCACTTTTTATACTTTATTTCTTTTTATACTTTACGAATCAGATACAAACTTAAGTTATGTTGCTTCACTGGCATTGCTTATACTTCTAGTCTAGTTACAGTTGAGAATTATAAAAATAAAAGTCTAATCATATCTGTATGAGTGGGGGCAGAGAACAGAAATACTTAAATTCACATTTTTATGATTGAAGCTTACATTTCTGTCAGTCAGCAACATTTCATACAACTGAAAAGAGATAAAATTTAAACTATACTTTCAAAATTTCAAGGAATGTTATATTAAGAAATTTCCATGCATAGGGTCATTTCATAAAATCAAAAAGTTTGCCCTTTGTGAGAAATACACCAGAGTGGTAGTACACTATGAACATCCTTAAAATGCCAATGTGATTTCAGTGTCTTGCATGTTGAATAATATCACATTTCTCAACAAACTTCAAACTTTTAAAAATATTTAAAAAAAAAAAAAACTCAGTAGAAGAAAATAAACTCTTCTTGAGAGGTATTTCATTTCTTAAATAACACAGTATACTGCTTGCTGCATCTAATCATCCTACCCCCCCCCCAAAAAAAAAAAAAAAAAAATTTAAAAAATTATGGAATTACCAAATACTATGAATCAGCAAGAACTAAAATTAGAATTTTAGTCAGAGAAATAAAATGAGGAAACAAGTTCATGTTGCTTATAATAGTTTTAGAATTCCTAATAACCCATAAACACATTTTAGTTGAGAATAGTTTCAGCCATGAGTTCATTAAAACAAAAATTTTAATTATATTAAACATTCGTAGTTGAAAACTGCATGGTATCATAAATCAAGGTCAATGATTGTATGATCAAATTATAAAACTTCTGTGCTACTTACGGAAAACATAAGAATTTTATTTTTCAAATGTTTAATAAAAATTATTTACTATTATTTTTAATATCTATGCCCACAAAAATGACCATTTAAATTATTTTCTACACTGGTTTGCTTCTTTTTACATATATAAACTAACAGAATATAGTTTGGAATAGTTTTGTAACACATATATGTACAATCCTTTTGTGCTTGTAATTTGGTCTCTTGGAGAATTTTTTAATTTAATCACCAGTCTAATTACTAAGACAAGGATGAATCTAAGAATTTCAAAGAATAATATTTGCTGACTCATATGCTTTCCATGTAAAGCACAATACGAAGCCTCTAAAAAATTCAGGAATATGTATTAAAATTCAAATACCACATTCAAATCTATATAAGATGTTAATATTTTGTCAACTTACCGCACTAACAGTACGTAATTGTGCTTGAGTGCCATCAGGTAAAGTTACAACAGTATTTGTAGGGTCTACTTGTATCAAAGAGACGGTTCCATCAGGGTTGCTTATTGTTTGAACCATGGTTGGATAATGAGCTGTTAATGGTTGAGCATATAATGTCTAAAAATAAAAGCAAAATTTGCAAATTAAAGAAAATATACCTACAAATTTAACAGAAATGAGCAATGCTACAAGAATAAATTAAAATTTGTTAACAATTTAAATTTTTATTTCCTTAAGAAATCTTAGCCATACCATACCCCATCAATGGCTGCCATAAATTACTAAAATCACAAATCTTTTCAGACTGATTATACAAACATTTTCAAAATTCATACCCATCTTAGTTCAAAGAAAGAAAATACAAGGTTAAGTAAGTCATGATTAAAAAATTAAAACTCCTTACTCCCTGAGCACCAGTAATTGTCTCAATAGCAGAAGATTGTGCCTGGATTACAGCTTTTGTTTTCTCTTTGTCATCTTCAGTCGTGAAGGCAGGAAGTAGATCCTCCCGGCCATGATATTTATAACAGTTTATAACTATCTGTCGAAGTGCATGGGTCCAAGAAACCTATAAAGTAGCAAGGATAGTACACTTAATAGGAAATAAAGTATAAACAAAATGAGTACAAACAAGTACAAATAAAATAAAGTAAAAACATTTTATTGAAATTTCTAAATTATGCGACTAAATAATAAATATACAAGAAAAAATTGTGGTTGATAAAAGGGGGGGGGGGGGGGGGGGGGGAGTTGACTTTAAAAAAAATGCTTTCTTACTCAACATAAGAATTAGAAGACAGAAAAACATGATATAGTATTGTCTTAGGTAAGACTCCTATGATGGGAAGAATATCTTCTTAAAAAAAAAAAAAAAAAAAACCTTACAGAAGGAAAGTGTTACAATAATACATAACACAGAGGGCGAAAAACTAAAACCTGAATCTCTAGCCTAGATCCACTATGCACAATACATTTAACTTAAGGTTGGCACTCATAATATTTAGGAGGAAAAAGGGGATTAAACAATATTCTCACAAAAAAATATTTAATTAACATTATGAAAGTAAAAATTTTCCTCATCACAGCAAAGATAATTTCTGATAACACGGACAAAGAAAAAACATAGAAGATTATAACTTAAAATTCACCATTAAACTTATCAGTAACAACACTTAAAAAAAAAAAAACATGAATATTTGCAGACCCCGCTTAAATGTTTTTGAATTTCAATTTATAAATCCATACTTATTCTCCCCAGATATGTATTTCAAAATTATGTTTAGCAAAATTAAATTAACTTTTAATCCTTTATTGAAATTTATAAAGTAAGTCTTCTACCCTGAAAGCCATCATGCTAACACATGAAAATTCCTTCTAAATGGTCAATAACTGATGGCTGACAAGGAGGAAAGTATAATTTCAATTGCAGAGCTATGTAGGGATTTAACAACTAACATAGCTCATCAGACACATATTTTATAGTAAAATATTTGTGTGTTTAAGTACTAAATAATAATATTAAAAGCAAATTATAAAAAAAGAAATCTATTTTCAAGGCAAAATCTATTGGCAGTTTTTTAAGGTTTGGTTTGGAGGGCTATGGTCAATTTTTTGTTACACAAAGGCTAATTAGAGTGGGACCTACAGTTTAGATTTGATTCCAGATGGCTACAAACATCCATGCCAACAGTGGGGCATGGATGTTTGTAGCCATCTGTTCGATTCAGACCCACAGGGTCTGAATCGAATGCCAGCACCCTAGCCATTCAGCCAGTTTTTAAAACTTGAAATAAGTGCAAAAAGTTAACGCTAGCATCTAATTTGGATAGAATGTGATATTTTAAGGCAAGTTTATTAGTATGAATTACATTTTCTTCAACATGAGAAATTATGATTTTTTATTAAAAATATAGATTTATCATTTCAATAGCTATAATAAATCTCACAACAAACCTTTTGTTTGTCTTCATCAGTCCGAGCATCGCTTCGAACATTTGCCCATGGTAATTCCTTAGGCCACCATGCAGGCCTGGTAGACTCTCTTCCCCAGCCTGGCTTACCTCTACCAGTGGAATATTTTAGCATTAATGGTATAAATGTCCTGAGCTGGGCCTATTGAAACATATGTAAAAAAATACATTTTACATGGGAGAAAAAGGGAAATATGCTACAAATACAAGTATAAATTAAACTTATTTTAACAACCATTGTAATCTAAAAAATAAATAAATAAATAAAAAATCATTGCCCAGTAACCTAGCTCAATCTAAAGATTGTAATTTATGTAACAGAAGATAAGATGATAGCAGAACACTTAGACAACTGCATCACACGTCAAGATCACAGCAATCCGATACAACTGCAGTGTGATGCTAGATTGTAAATGACATACAGTCAAGCACCCAGCATTTGCTTCATCACAGTAATTTAAAGAGAAAAAAAAGTAAGAGTTTTTTTAGGCATGAAATTTTTTTATGCAAAAAAGTAGTGAAAAACTAGGGATATTTTTTAAACTTGGAAAAATAGCAAACTTTTTATTAAAACTTATTTTTCAAACAAACTTTAAAAAATTACAGAAAAATAAATGATCTAATCCATCAAAAAATACAATTAGTAACAGAACACTTCATATTTCTTAATAGCGTTCGGGAATCAAGAACAGTGATCACTTTTGGTAATCCCCTATAATTTAAGATTGCTTAAAAACCAGTGATTGCCCCAATTAAACCATAATGAGCATCTGACATATTACAATCACTATTATTGGTTCATGAATTACCAAAGTTTTTTACAATAAATAAAATTTTTCCAGAGATAAGGTGGCATTGACATTAATTCTTTTATTGCTAAAGAGAAGGGATATCCAAAAATTATTCTATAAATTCATTAAATGAATCCCTCTGAGCAACCTCAGACTGCCAGGTAATTTTAAGAAACCTCTCCTCCCAACCCCACAGTTTCTTTAATAAGACTAATTTTGAAAATAATCACTTAATGTGTCAGCATCAAGCGTAATTGGTAAAATATTTTTACTATCTACAATCAGCTCCATAACAATCTAGTACAGGGGTTCCCAACCTTTTTATAGTACCGTACCTGTACGTTGTAAACAATTTGATGATGTACCGGTAGCCCCAAAAATTTTGAAAAGGGGAATAAAATGCAATGGAGAACATTTGTAATAAAGACAAATAACTTGGGATATATTTTTATTGCTCAACACATACGTAAAATATAATAATCACTTTAAAAAATATATAATGAGTGAGAAGGTTGGGCCTGTTTATTATTAACTAAAGAATTGACATAGGGCTCAATGTTTATGACATTACCACGTGACAACCACTGTACTTTGGTGTTTTAATAAAAATAAATTTAAAATAATTTTTGTAAAATGTAATGATTGGATAATTCTTTTTTAAAAAATATTTGTTTTATGATTGGGCGTAATGTGATCTACATGTAAGCAATTTTAAGATTTTGTAACTAAACTATAACCATGACTAATCATACCCTTTGTAAATTTTTTAGTGTTCTTAACAACGAATAAGTTTATTTGTATAAGGTCTGAAGACGAATATGAAATGTATTCGAAACATGCAGCCAAGCATTTATTAAAATAAATTAGGATATATAAAAAATCCTTTTAAATAAATCTCCTGAGTTTAATACACTTATCTTAACAGCTTCTTAATATTTATTAATACAATTACTATTGATTAAGAATATGCAATTAATTTAAAGATGTTTGAAACACAAAACACAATTTTTAGTAGAGCTCAGACACAGTTATAATTCGCAGGTGAGTGCCAAATTTTTATGGGGCAGTCATAAATAACACATTCAGGTGTAGGCGGCATCTTTTGAGATTAGGAAAATCCCACTAAAGTATTACAACACAAACAATGGATAAGAAATTCCAAACTAAAATATTAAAACGTATGGATCATTAGTTATTATAGTCATTTCTTTTCTTTTTCCCGTAATACAGATTTTTAATAGATTTTTGTTTTAAATTGCAAAATCATTCCCGTAACGGTAGCTGCTTGTCTGTGTACCGACCGGTACTGGTACGCATACCCAAGGTTGGGAAAAAGAAGGTATGAAGTTACGAAAAGTCTGAGAATAAGGAAAAGTTTTGACCCATTTTTTCCATGCAGATTAATATCATGTAATGAATAGACAATTTTCATATCAATTCTATTTACATTAGCCAATATAAAAGGGAGAAAGGGAATGTGGCTGCCTAGCATTTTGCTGAAAAAAATTTATGGAAAAAAAAAAAAAACTAATTATCAATTGAGTATTATCCGTTAGAGTTCTCAAAAATTTAACTTCAATTTACAGAAAACCAAAAAATTTGATTTAATTAGGTATTAAATAACTTAAACTAAGAAAACAGATTTATAACCCATTTTCACATGCTGTCTACTTTCTTGGAGAATTAATAAAAAAGTAATGCTTTAAAATTTGAACTCTTTCACAATAAAATGCATTAATAAACAATAATTCAGTCTCTGTTAAAAAAATTTTACCTCTTCAGTAACACATTGAAAGAAAACTTTTTCGGAGTATTTCAGAGTTGCAATTTCTTTAAAGAATTTATATATATACAGTGGTACCTCGACTTAAGAGTTTTTCGAGATACGAGCATTTTCTCGGTAGATTTTTTGCTTCAAGTTATGAGCTAAAATTCGGGTTACAAGCAAGCTTCAGATATCCCACCACTATATTGAACAGTAAATGCCATGTTATGTGCTCATCAAATGAGAATACAAGAAGCATGATATTTATACCCTTTATGTATAATTATTATCAAATTGTATACATATTATTCTGAGAATACTATCCAGTCTTAAACCGAGATTTTAACACTGAACAATTACCACCCGGGGCAGCTTGTTCTGCCCAAACTTGAGTCGCCCTCAGAAACCGAACAGCACCCAACCTCTCTCGCAGAGAGATAGCTTCAATTCCCCCCCCCCCACTGGAACTCCCCATGGGGTCTAAGGGATGGGATGACCTTGGTCCTAGGATCGCAAGCTTTCCTCCTTCTACGGATTCTGAGAAAACATTCCTTGAATTCTCAGAAAGAAGAATCTGGACATTACAGCCACAGTGAACGATGCAACCATCGCCCAGCTTCTGTGTCTCACTTGTTCACTTTAAGAGAGTAGCTGGTAATAAAAGCGATAGTGAGGAAAGCGGGATGAAAAGGTCAAAAATCAATGAATAAGATTTAATCTTTCAGTTCAGCCTTTCTCTTCCTCTTCCATCAGCATGTTCAAGTCTGATCTCCAAGGTAAATGTTGTACATTACAATTAATAAAAGAAATTTATTGCAGTACATTCTATTGTATTGCGTTTTTATACAATGTTTGTCATTTATAAGCACATTTTTCTTATTTAACCCTTTTGCGGTGGCAGTTCCGATCACATGCTTTCCTCTGAGGCCAGAAGTGTTTCTCGTGAGCGTACCCTCCAGGCCAGCGTTTTTCAAGCGCTAAGCCTAAATTTACGAAAAATTCCAAAATAGTAACATTTACAAACAAATCTATTTATTTAAGCTATATATGGGTTACTTACACATTCATTTATTATTTCTCCACAAAAAAAATTTTGTTATACAGTTTAAAATTTTTTTTTACACTATTTACTAACCTATCGGTGCATTTTTTACATATAAATTTTTATATATACTACTAAAACTCTCTTTCAGTATGATAAATTGCACCCTCCTGCTACTTTTAGCCTCCCTTTTGAAGCTTCACAATCATCTCAATACGTAGTTGTACGACCCTGAAACAGGCCTTTTTTATTTTAGTTTCCTCTCAACATGTGTTTTTTTTTTCTCTCTCTCTCGAGCCAAAATTTAAAATTTTTTCTCTTTAAATTATTAGTAATGTAATCTTAACTTTAAATATTTTTTACTGAGCACACATACCTTGATACTTAACAACTTGCTTACTGGAGATAAAGTGCAATTGGACCAAGGCACTCCTCTTCTTGACCACAACTAGCTGCTTCGTATGATAAATTGCAAAACAAGGATCTACACAGAGTCCTATATTGCATTCTTTGCATTTATAAGTAGTCACTCTTTTTGCGGGACTTTTCCAAGAATTGGAACAAACATAGCATTGTCGTCTTCCTTTTTCAGTGCCTTTCTTTAAACACAATGAAGGAAAATGCCAAGATGTAAGTCTCAATGGATTCAACTCTGCTGGAGTTTTAGCTTTGCCACTATATCTCTTTTCAGAAGAAAACGTTGAAAGGATTTGGTTAACTAGATTTAGACAAAACTCCAGAGCTTGAAGATTTTTTTAATGTTTTTTGTTGAACTGGCATTAAAAATAGCCATAGCCATCACATTGAAAAAAAGTTTTTTTTATACCATTTAATGGTCTTTCTGAAAGTAGGGTACTGAATAATCACGGCAACCATAGATCCACCCCTCCTATGTTTTTATTATATTGCACGATGCATTCTGGTTTAAGGATTGGATGACCCATTATTCTATCCTTCCTCCCAGTATCGGTCATTTTTGCATCGTGAAATGAAGAAATAATCAATACTTCTCGCTTATCTTTGAAAGCAGATAAGTTAAGGTTGTTTTTCTGTAACGTGATCACTTCCCCATTTTTCATTTTCGGAGGTGGAAAATTTGCAGGCATCCATTTCCTTCTCTTCATTACTGTCCCACAAGAGTTTGAATGTTGCGTAAAAAGTTCTTCCGCGAATGACGGAGACATAAAAAAATGATCGATAAACAAATTATAACCTTTACCAAAGAGTTCGTCAAGTAGAGATTTAACAATTGGCTTACCATATAACCCTACAGTTTCTTTTAAAATCGTCTCTTTGCCCGTGTAAACAATAAAATTCCAAATATAGCCAGATTCCGACTCACTAAGTTTGTACTCTGATTCCGTACCAGGATCTTTTCACTGGGACATATTGTCGAAATCCTAGTCTCCCTTTCCACAGTAAAAGACTTTCATGAATTGATATATTCCTATCAGGAATATAAGAACTCTTAAAGTTTTGAATAATTAAATCTAAACAAGGTTTAATTTTTTCAATCTTTTTGGCATCAGAAGTAGTAAAATGCAAGTATCGAAGAATTTCGAGGTACCGCTCCCGACTCATAACCTTACTGAAAAAAGGTGTTGCAATCATGGGATTCATTGAGTAGTACATCTTAATTTTCGTTTTTTTTCACGATACCCATTAAAATTGCCCCCCCCCCCCAAAAAAAAAAAATTTGTTACAGGCAAAAAATACTTTGACGATGAACTCTGTTCACTTTCCGGGTTTATGTACCTCTCATATGCATTACTTTGGTCAGTTATTAAATATATTACAGTTTCATGGAAAAAAACATCTGAAAAAATCCAATTCATTTGATACAGCATCGACTTTTATTCCGCATGCCGCTGTGAATGTTAGTAGAGTTAAATCCCTTATGTAAGATGACCACGAAGAAGTACCATCCCTCGATGTACTCGGAATAGAAATGTGTTATATCTTCATCATCACTCTGATCTCGGTGTTCCAAATCAACAGATTCACCCAACGAGATTTCTGTATCACTGTCACTACTTTCAGATACCCATTAGTCGGATTTCAGAATTCCGACACATTTCTCATCAATTCAGAAATTTCGTCTACTGTTAAATATTTTCTCCTTTTCGTCATCCTCAAAGGAAAGAAATCTCACTGCAACAGGGTCAGATTCTGACTCACAACTAAACGGTGAATCCATATACCCATTTCTACAATCCCACCACAAAAGAAAAACAAAACTGCTCGTAAACAAAGACCATGTGCAAAGTTTAAATGCCCTACCTGCTGACAGCCAGGCGCAATATATATTTTCCTCCGTTTGTTTACTTAAAACGATAGTCAGCATGTGATTCATACGTCTTGTTTTCAAATAGAAGGTCCGAACTACATGTACTCCAAATTTCATAGACATACGGTGCCATCTTGCGCCCCAAAAATTAGCTAATAAAACGTTCCAAACTACTGTCACGTATACGTGAGTCGGGCAAAAACGTGAATAACTGCTGGCACGTATATGCGTCAGTTGGCCGGAAACGCGGATAGCTGCTGGCACGTATACGTGCCGTTCACCACGAAATGGTTAAAAAAAATGTAGCAAAAAGTTGCGGTGTTTTGGGAGAGCCTAGAACGAATTAATGGCATTTCCATTCATTTCAATGGGGAAAATTGATTTGAGATACGAGTTTTTCGATTTACGAGCTTCATCATGGAACAAATTAAACTCGTATGTCGAGATACCACTGTATATATATATATGTAATGATATCGGTGGTGATGAACAATAGGCCCGTGAACTCGTGATATTTCAGGGGGTAGTCGTGCCGGAGCATTAGGCAATAGAAGTGGTTGAGTGCAGGCAGGCAGTTTTAGAAGAGTCCAGACTGCTAATTAATCGTCCACATAACTAGTTACAGTTTTTATTTCGGAAGCATTATTGTGGCTGGCTGTATTATTATTCCAGAATTTCACATTTGTGCATATTTTAACAGGATACTACATTCAGAACAGTCCGGAGCCTGCCGGAACAGCATGCAGGAAACAAATATATTCGCAACGCAAAATCTGTGACTTCATAGGACACCAGGCAGACACAGAAGGCCGCGAAAGACCTAGATTCACGCCCGGAGTACGGGTGCAATGAACTCCTAATTGGTCAATTTAGGACACCTGACTCTAGAACGTCATATCGGATGATGATCTCGCCAGGCTTCTAGAACATGTCTCCTTATATAAGCGTTATATATAAGGCTATCCGCACGCGGCTTAGGGGAAAAACTAATAGGTGACTTTGAGTTAATCCCAGGTTGAATTCAAGATGAGGGGAGTTTTCATATTGCGATAATATAAAAGAATTTTGAATAGGCGTTTACTTTAATGGTTATGAAAGTTATCGTTTCATATATATATATATATATATATGTGTGTGTTTGTTTGTTTTTTTAGACGAGTAACCAAGACTTCCTATCGATGCATGTCTAGACTAAAACACACTAAGATGTGCAAGGGAGAATTGCCACAACATAATAGGCAAAATAAATAAAAAAAAAATTTCAGACAGTTTCTTCTGACGAAACTAATGCAGGTTATTAACGTAGGATTATGTATCGTTGATTACTTTTTTTAAAAAAAATGATGCATTTTGGTACTTTTCTGTTTAACTCTTTACTGCTTGCCCAAGCGATACAGACAGGTTTGGCGTGCTGCCAAAATTATAATTCGCGACAACTGACATCTGAAATATTGCTTTAACCTTTACGGAGGAATGTAATCCTACGTTAAAACATGCTTAATAAGTTACAATAGAAAGTGGTTGCTACATTCTACTTATTCATTTCATAGGAAACACAAGAGAATAAAAAGATGAATTTAAAGGGAAGTAAATAATATACTTGTGTCATTTTTTCAACTGGAGTAGGGATTCCATCTATAACTAAAGGGGGCAGTTCATGAAGGGTTGGATCATCTTGTGCTTGTGGTGGTGCTTGTTGAGCTAAAGCAGACTCTAATTCTTGCATTATTACACTTTTACAATTCCGTACCTGAAAATTAAAGATGAGCATTGCATACAAAACAAAAAGACTATATATATATATATATATATATATATATATAAATAAAAGAAAAAATATTGTGTGTCAATTTTATGCTGACATACAAATGATTACTTAATTTTTATTCATTACCTCAAAATCACTTTACATATATATACCTATATAAATAAAAAGAAAACTTTGTCGGTCAGTTGGGGAACAATTCCGGATAGACTGTTTCCGGTATGGCATCTGTTACAAAATTCGGCCATATTTGAAAATGTGAAAATCGATGTATTTTTTTTTTTCATGAAAGTTCATAAATGTTACATATTTGGAAAGAGCTTTAAAAACTGATAATTTTTTCTGTGTACACTTATTCTGTTATAATTGCATTTAGAATGGAAATAGCTCTAATAGTTTTAGAGATATTTCAATTCTAAATGCATACTCCACCAACACAAAACATAACTGCCATTATTATGATGTAAACACAGCATGATTCTCACTAAAAAGAAATATTTCATCATGGGTCTAATTTTTAATTATTTTTCTATTTTTCATACTTTTAATTCAAACTTTTTAGGGTTGATTTATACAGGCACGTAAAGGGAACGTAACGGGAACGAGCCGAGCCTGGGCGCCGGCTGCATGTGTTTATACAGAGACGGGAGTAGAAAGTGACGGGAACGTGTTTCATTAGTTGTGAAAGATTTTTAACGTCATGGCGCGGTTTCATTTTTCAGTTAAAGATTTAGCCATTATCACACTTTTGTTAGAGGAGAGCCAGGGCCGTGCTTAGGGGTGGACAAACTGGGTAACCACCCAGGGCCGCCATTTTTATTTCTCATAGAACACTTTTCTAAATGTTATGGGTTTTTAAAGAAATCCCTCATTTTTTGCGGTTTCTATAATTCAACTTATAAAAATATATATGTTTCGATTTTTTCTAAAGAATCGCAGAAAGAATCTTAATTGACAAACTACCCTTTTGGCTCGAAAAATTTCTCGGTTAAAAAAACATGATTTATCTTCAATTCCGTTATAGTAAACCCTTGATTATCAATCCTATTTTTCAATATCAGTTTCTACTATCTGTCAGTCACTACATACAGTCATTTGAAGAATTATAAACCGTTTTGTCGGACTTTGTTCGTTTTCACGGAGTAGTTGCAAACTGAGAAAAACGTGAACATATCCTTGTGAACGAATACTAATACCATTTGGTCAAATGTTTGCTCTATTCAAAGGAAACAATAGACAAGACATTTCTCCAGGGAGTGTAAGACAAATAAGTAAATGCACTCCAAACAGGGCCGCCCAGAGACTTTACGGGGCCTGGGGCAAACTTCTGTTAGGGGTCCCAACAAATCTGATTAATCGAATAATTTTTTTTATTTATTTATTTATTTTTAGGGGGGGGGGGCCCTTTTTTCAGGAGATTATTTTGAATTTTGAAGTACGGTACAAGTTTCAGAATTTTCTTTCATTATAATGGATTTTATTTCCCACTTTTCCCACAAGAATTGAAAATATTACAAAGCAGGTACAATCAGAATGCTTTGAAAACGGATTGTACGCCTGTCCTCCTTGGCAGTTATTTCTAATGAAAATGATCTCTCATCATCTTTGGACTTTTCACTTTTAATATACAATTTTGCTGCTCAGAAAGCAAGAAAAATTGCTTTATAACCTACAAATCCATACATTATAATTTACACTTTCTAAATCGTGTAAATAATTTTTCCATTGTTTCATTATTCATACAAATTGATAAATTTTATATTTTAGTGAACCAATTGTAACTTCAAGTATAATTTTCTCCTATTGCCTTCCGAATTGTCATTTTGAACTTTGGATTCATGTATTTTGATGGGCCAAATCGTACAAAACCTCTCACCAGCTCAATGAGTTTTCATCATCCATATTAAATATCAAACATAAATAACAGTATGTAAATTATATCTTGAATAGCTTCTTTTTACTTCTGCCATGAACGAGAGACGGCCGACCAGTGAACGGCTTCCTGCTTCGAATCGTTGGCGCCGATTCTCAGCCGGGAATCTGCCGAGAATCGGACGTGTCACGGCGCAGTATAAACAGTTTCATTAAAAAACAGGGAGGAAATGATTACGACGACTCGTCGCGCGCTTGGCTCGTTCCCGTTACGTTTCTTTCACATGCCTGTATAAATCAACCCTTAATCATAGATAGATCATTTGAAGATGTACCGATTTTTTGACAATTAAAAGTGAAATTTTTTTTAATTAAAGTGAACTGTGATTTGAGTGTCAAGTGAAAGCTGGATGAAGCCCGGCTAGTACTTCATATAATTTTAAATTTCATATAACTGACCATTTGTCAGGATAATAAGAATAAATGTTATCAAATTTTATGAATCATTGTGACAGAATCACCTATTAGTATAATCTTAAAAACTGAATGTATAACATCAGCTTTCAACAATGTTGAATGGGAAGCATTTTCAATCTTTCAAACTTTTAAAAAATTAGACTTTCAGTCTAAAAAATTGATCTATTTGTAACAGACAACAGTTATTTATGAAATTCATAAGAGTTGGGAATGAAGTTACTAACCTCAAAATTGTTAAATGCAGAAAAATTTATACAATGTTAATACCGATTTTTTTAAATTAAAAAAATATATATAACCCTTTTATTTTTAAATAAATATTTACTAGAGTCCAAATTGAACATAATGTTGAATATTTAACTTAAACAGGGTGAAAGAAAATTAAGACAAAATCATATCTTCAACTTACAACATTTTCTAATGGATGAGCTCCAAAAACTTTGAAGTTGTTCTGTGGTTTACCAGGAGTAACAACTAGTACGACAGCTTGTTGTCCAACCCGTATGGTATATTCATCAATGGTAGCTTTTAATTTCCTGTCAAAAGTAGGATGCTTCAGAACTAAGTAGGCAGTTTCATTATTACTACACAGTGCATGTTTTTTCCATACATCCAATTAAGGTCTATTACTCAATCTAGAATGATTTTTCTCTATCCAAAACATAGTTCTAAAACATTCCTTTGGTCAACCAAGCAGCAACAGGATATATTACACAACTTTAGTTGTTACACATTAAAAAAAGCCAATAACTTTTAATTTGAGGATGCAAAACATTAATATACATACTTTTATAGAATAAGACTAAACAAATTTCTGATGACAGAAAACTAAAAATACTTTCAGTCAGCAGGATATAAGTTTTTTTTCTTTTTTTAATTTTGCAAAATAAAAGGATCTGAGCTGAATCACTACATTTTAACATTATCTTGAAACTTTTATTAAAAGCATATAAATGGTATTTTAAAATATAAGATTTTTTCATTCGAATTTTTCTTTCCTTATAAGATTAACATAGTGAAAGGAGCTTTAGAATATGGCAATTTAATGTTAAATTAATCAATAAAGGTTAACGTAAGATTTATTTAAACATTGGAAAATAGAAAGTGTAATTACAGAAAATGTTTTGAAAACAAAATGCATATACAATGACTTGAATCCTGATCACTGATGTATAAAACAAAAGTTTACCTCAGTTAGATTTGTAAGTAGATTTACATTTAGAGTAACAATTCTACATACCACCATAAGAGTCAAGAAAAATTTCATAGCCTAATCCAAGAAATTTCTTTAAACAAAATGCATATACAATGACTTGAATCCTGATCACTGATGTATAAAACAAAAGTTTACCCCAGTTAGATTTGTAAGTAGATTTACATTTAGAGTAACAATTCTACATACCACCATAAGAGTCAAGAAAAATTTCATAGCCTAATCCAAGAAATTTCTTTAACATATGATAAAATTACATAAATCAAGATTTCTGTTATAAAGCATAAGTAATCATGATTTTTACAGTACTGCATTTTTAAGAATTGCTAATGAACAGCTATTGATCATTTAAGATGCAATAATACTCATAAGCATCTTAGTAGATGAAATAACTTGGACAGACACCATAAACCTGGAAACAAAATATTAGTAACTAAGGATTACATTAAAATAGAAGTTAGCTATGGCACACTTATATCACAAGGAATGACCAGTAGATAATATCCCAAAGGAAAAGATTATTATCTGCACGGTTTGATGGCACAATAGCACAATATATGTGCTATTGAAGTGGAAAAACCTTAATTACTACAGTGTATTTAACAAGTTTATGATTACATTAAAGAGCTAAATGCTGTTTTAATGTTAGGGACTCAACAGATATAACATTGACATAGTTGCATATAGATGCAGCTCTCAGATTTTCAGAAACTTCCACAAGTTATGTGGATTTTGTATTGCATACAGAAAAAAACGAGTGCTGAAGATGCTTATGGATCACAGTTTTTAAATGCTTTAACTTACGAGAAAAGAAAAAAAACCCAAAAATTGCCATATTCACAAAGTTCTGTTCATGCAACAATGAAATACTGAGCAGCAAACAAAAAATTACCCCAATATAGTATTCTTAGTGTACTATAAATCTTGATATCCTAAGTTGATACAATAACTAATAGGACTATCGATAACTTAATTCATACACAAAGAGTACCTCTATAGTGGGTGAGGAAAGGAATACAAATGTTTCTTAAAACATGAGTAAATTATTTTGTATTCACAGGAAAAAGTTCAACAATCACTGAATATTGGTAGAATTATTTGAATTAATAAATGAACTTATTTTTGATATTATTTCCAAAGCAGGATTATTAGAGTTTTCATTTTAATACAACTTAATTGAAAGCTTGAATTATTAATTTGAATAGTATGTAAATATTACACTATACATATGCAAGTACACTATAAATATGCATATATATGTGTTTCAATTTTATAAAAGTCTCAATATATATACATATATCACTCACTCCTTTCAACAACGTCATATCTCAAAAACTGGTGATTTTTAATTATGCTTGTTTACAGAATGCCCTGAAAGAGCAATATATCCATGTAAAATCGTCATATCTCACCACTCAATATTTAGCTGCTAGAGAGCAGAATTAAAATTTATTTTCAATACATTTCAATGTATTTTTAAACTTTCAAATCAATCCTGAAAAATTTTGTTTTTTGAGATATGACGTTGTTGAAAGGAGTGAGCGATATATAAAATGCACCTTTTTTCAGGATATTAACAAGAAAATTCAACAATTAACAAGACAATTTATTTTTTTTACTCATTTTGCATAATTCCAACATCCAAAATTTTTTTATTTGTATATAAAATCTGTATATTTCTTCTTAAAACAAGACCTTATATACTTCATGATTAAACCTTAATGAAATTTGCACTTAAACTTTAGAATTTTAAAGTGCTTCTATTAACTCTCAATACAGGTCAATAAAAGATTACCTCAATAACCTTGTCTGTTGTCTCTTGCGTATTGAAGGATTAGTTTCAAATGAATGAGGTCTTTTTCGTTTTTTGGCAGTGGCAATTGCAGCAGCTGCAGCCATACCAATTGGTCCTGAAACAAATGCCAATGTTATAAATAAGTTATGAAAAAAAAATACAAGAACTCTAACTACTTGCTGGACCTAATACACATACATATGTTATAACATTTTTCAAAACCACAGATTAAATAAAAAGAAGTTTATAACAAAAAAAAAAGGAAATTAGTTTATATAGAAGTATGCATATGCTAAGACTCATAATTTAAAACTCAAAAACTAGGAAATAAAAAATTCATAACTTATAATTATCATTATTAAACCTTATTAAAGTATAAAAATGGCATAAAAACACTTTTATACATTAAAAAAAATTAGCAAACTGTTATAACTAAAATTTAATGTGTAGAAGGTTGCTTACATACAAGCTAAATAACCCTAACACTGGCTATTTTAAACAAAATCTGATACAATTCTTGACAAGATGTTACAACAATAACAAAAAGTTTTGAAAACACCTGAATAAAAAATGGTTTAAAAAAAAAAAAATGGCATGTATAAGCCCATAAACTAAAGTCATCCTTAAAGTATACATACACTGAAAGCTCATAGCAAAGTTGGCACAGGGTAAAAATATTGTTAATTCTTTGAAGTTACTTTCTACTCCATTTTGATCATAGGAGAGGTTATTTAGTTTTAACTTTTCTGATAATCAATTTGTAGTACATAACAATAAAATTTTGATATTTTTTATAAGAAAAGAGAAAAAAAGACGTTACATACCAGCAGCTGCAAGTTGTGCAGTGACATCTGCAACATTAGAGCCAAGCAAGTCACTGTCTTCAAAACTTGGGCTATCCAAAGATGAAGATGGATCACTCATATCATCAGGGATGATTGAGTGATTTACAGTTGAAGTCACATCACCACTTATGTCTGAGTTTGCACTCATACTGCAATAAAGTTCAGTCATGGTGAATAAATATTTTTTTTTAATATTAATAAATTATTCTGATGTTTTAAAACCATACAATTGTTACCATACAATACCTGTCTTTCTATAGAATTAGATTTAGAAAAAAGAAATCTATACACAGTAGCCACTTAAATTTGATATAACTAATAGGTATTGACTTAATGCATTGCAATTTTAGCTCAAACTGGAAACCTTTATAGGGATAAAATGAAACTACATATATTTGCTTACTTGATAATACACATGTATGAAATATGCAGTTAAATGAAATTATGACAGCATTTACTGACAATATAAATTTCACCCAACAAACATGCACAGGCAACACTAAAATATTACTTACCGACTAAACAGAAATACTTTTTCTCTTGGTAATCCATCTGCGGATTTAGTTAATAAAACTTTAGCTTCACCAACATCACCTTCGAAAGACATGTCCCCTGAAATTTGAAATTATCTATAAAAGATTGTCTTTCTAGATATGTATAAATACAGAATAAAATGCATAGTAATAATATCTGTAGTAAGTTGAGATTTATATTTTTTTAAACAAAGAAAAATGAGATTATATATATATATATATATAATCAATAAAAAGTAAAAATTTTGAAAATGTATTCATAAATTTTTTCATAAAATACAATAGTAGTATGACACATGCTACAGAACAACTAAGCATTATGTAAAGTTGAATCTATAAACCAAGACATGAATCCAAGCTTCACGTTACTACTATAGTTACTATACAAATATTTACAATCAATCGAATTCTTCATTCTTTGATACATTTTTTAAAAAATTTTATTTTCTTTCCAATAAAGTATATATGTATTAGTTCCTCTAACATAAATTTCAAGAGTCAGAAAAATAAACACCGAAATGCTAAATAGAATTTTCAAAATGAATTCTTAATAGTGGCTTCTTTATGAGAATAAGCAAAAACTTACCACTTGAGCCAGTCTAAAGAGTGTACTGACCACCATTAAACAGCTGTCTTTAATGTTGAATAAAGTTTAGACCAAAATGATCACTAAACTTAGTTCCAATCAAAGGATCAGAGGCATCTGTTAGCCAGGGGATAACTGACAAACACAGTCAAATATTCAATACTATAAGAATCTACCACAACTGCACAGTTGGTTTCAAGACAAAATATAGCAAAAATAATTATATCCATAGCCTCTAAAGCAGTAATATAAAATAAAAAAAGACTACATTCAAGTGCATGATCTACACTGAGTTTCTGTAAAATATCATGAACACACATCTTGAAAAGCATGGTGTCTTCATATGAAAATAAACTCACACTAACATATTGACAACAGAAATTTTGATGTGTGGTACTAGCTCAGGAATCCGGGGTAACTGATAAGTTACAGGTGAATGTTGATAAAAGCATTTGCACATGGGACATCATTTATAAACCAACTTTAATCAGGATGTAAAGGAATCTGCTTTTTCCTATTGGGGAAAGAGATCATACTTTTTAGTTAGCAGGAAATCCGTCAACTTTTGTTCTATAAATGGGAAATGTAAATTTTTAGTGGTGTTTTTGATAAAGTTTCCTTGTCTTATGAATGAATTAATACCTGTATGTCCTGCAAATTCATTTAAAAAACATAGCAGTTAAGTTTTTTTTATGAGTAAAGTTTTACAAGGGTAAGAGCATTTTAGTAAAAATGAAGTAGGGCATTGAAAATAAATTTGAATAAGAAATATAAAAATATATTTATTTTGATTTTTTTTAAACTCATTTCATGAATGCTTATAATTTTTAATTCCCCTCTCTAATTATCTTGGCAAACAACTGTTTTGTAAGTAATCTAGATGAAATTAACAATTCATAATACTACTATTTTATTGTAACTTCTTTAGGGTAGCATATCTTTCAGAATATTTTACAATAGGCATGAATCACTAAAAATATACTAATAAATGGCCAATTACCAAATGTATTAAACAGGAGTAAATGATTTGTGAAACATAATATACAATAAAAAAAATATGCTAGTAAAATAAAACCACATAGTGGAGAGCATTGTCTGTTCATTGAATGATTAGTTAAAGAGAGCAAAAAATGCAACAGAGGATATATTAGCACTAAACATTTTGCCTAACAGAATATATAAAACATAGAAAAATATCAATATATTTTAAACATTATAGTTTCAAAACACCAGGTTATAAATATTATATATATATATATACTTAAAATATACATTAACGTTTTAAATATTTTTTAAATCAGAAAGTTTTATAACAGTCCCATTCACAAGTCGGATCACAGAGATTATCTTATTTAAAGTTTCCTGATGTATAAGAACTGTTTTAAAAGAAGCTAGAAATGATTTGTTTCATATAACATTAGAATTTTTGTTTTTGTGAAAATACAAAATTCTGTTCCATAAAGTTATTTAATTTGGATATATAATTTAATGTTTAAAAGCTAACTCTTCCTAAGTTAGTGATATTTCTCTCATGAAACTCTGTTTAGAGCTTATATGATAGAAACTAAGCTCTCATTCACATATATACAATATACAGGGAACTTAAAAGTATCCTGAAACAGATCCTAAAGAAAGCTAATTAAGAATTATAAAATAAAAAAACAATTTGGTTCAGAGTTTAACTAATATATTACACAAAATAAATGTAAAAGAAATTATCATTGATGACTGTCAAAAATAATGCAGTAGAATGGACTTAAGAACTATTTTTTAAGAAAAAAAAAGCCACAATTATGACAATATTAATCATTTTTATAAACACAAATTTCCAGTTATGTCTAATAATGTAAAAAAAAAAAAACTAATAGAAAATAAAACTCGTTCATCGAGAGCAAATATTAAAATTTATGAATATGTAAAGATAACAAACATAAATCAGTTATAAATAAATAATCTTTTCTGCCTTTAAATCTGTTAAAGATTTAGTTAAGCAACGCGAATTATATCAATTTTGATACTTATTTCACTGAAGACGATTAAATTATGGTAATCATGCTTTCCCTTATGTTAGAGAAGTAAACATATGTAATACAACTTAATCCATTCTATTTAAAGATGTTTATATATTTGTGCTAATACGTGAGCAAATGGAAATAATAATTATGTAAAAGAAAATCTGACTCAATTTTCTACATCAAATTTTATTAAATCCAATATTATATTTAACAAGCTTGACATTTGAAGAAATAATTTATTTTTTCATTTAATTTACCTGACAGCTGAAGCATCATCATTATTTTCTATGGATAAGGACGTGAATGTAGTTTTCTAATAATAATGATCAAACATTTATGTTAAGAATTAACCATCTTTTTTTAAAAAAAGAAAATGCCGGTTTTTCAAACGCAGATTAACGAAATTCAATATCGATCGGCTACCCATATCTACGTCGACGGTTAAAACCAAAGTAGTAGCGAAGGGTATGGCTACAAGGACACACATATTAGAAAAGGAAATTTTTATAAGGGAAATATATGGTACAGTTTATGTTTCAAAATTATAATTCCAATATCTCAGCGGACGCCCACTTTTCGGCTTTACAGCTGAGCTTTTATTTATGATGTTAAATTGGAAAACTGAGCACCTCCATTGAGCAGTATGTGTGTGCGTCTGCGCCAAATTCCCTTGTTAGATCATTTCATGAAGCTAGTACGATAGATACACAACATCCGTTGAACAACTACCAAACTAACGTGAAACACATCTGGTATGTACTTTTAAACTCCTTTCATATGCTACAGAGTGGATCAGAGTTTTAAAAAAATTCAGCTGTATGTAATCAGAAAGCATTCTATATTGTATATAGAAGGATATGATAAATCATGTCCTAACTACGAGAGGTATCGCCATTTTGTTTACTGCGACTGCGCTGTAGACATTAGTTCTCGGGAATCATTTATCTACAGTTTCAGCACTAACTTACAATTATTTACGTTACAAGTTATAATCAAAGTAATGAATATATTTCGTTTTTCAAGATTTCATCTGGGTTTTAGATAGTAAAACTTACCTCTGAGAGAGAAATAATTCACGGAGTCGTCATGCGCGAGAGAACCCAAAAGGTTTTAATCTGAGCAGGTAATGGCATGGCGTAAACTGTGTATTTTCAACCTTGCAGATGTACAATCCATCCTAGGCGATCGATTGCGACAGTAGAGCAGCGCCATCTCATGTCGACGGAAAAAGTGAAATGTTTTGTTAAAATAAAACTTCAGTTATTAACGAAATATTGCTTATTGTGGTTAATTCGTTAATTCCGAACTCTGCTCGTAGAGACATCTATTTTTTATTCTGATTTTGTAAAATGTTTCATTCTTTATATTTTGGTCTGTAAGTAAGGGTGAAACTCCTTTTCCTCTTGCTTTCATTAAATTACAAATATTTATGTTTGAATACAGTTATTTAAAGTTTTTGTATCTCTTTAGATTGATAAATTAATTTGTTTTTGTGTTCGAAATCGTTGATTCGATTATTATGTCCAAAGATTCTTATCGATTGAAAATGTATTTTATTAGGGGATCAATAGTATGTAAATTAATTAAATAATGGATTAAGATATATTATAATAAAGTTATGTTCAGGTAGATTCAAAATTTGTTTGCTGAGATTTTTATGGGTGTACTTTCTAATAGTTTATTTTAAATTTGTTTTAATACGTCAGGGCATTATGGAACTAACTGTTTATTTTACTCTTGCAGGGCATAAATTTACAATAATGACTGCTATACCTCTTACAACATATTGTGTTCTAAGAAGAGGTTTAGCTACCCGAGCTTACCAAGAATCAAGTGTATATAGACAGCGAAGACTTCAAGATAAAATTTTGCGTGTAGATCATGCTGGTGAACTTGGTGCGGACAGAATATATGCTGGTCAGATGGCAGTGTTAGGTCGTACCAGTGTTGGACCTGTCATTAAAGAAATGTGGGATGAAGAGAAAGAACATCTAAAAAAATTTGAAGAACTCTTACCCAAATATAGAGCTAGACCTTCTTTACTGTTACCAATCTGGAATGTTGCTGGCTTTGTATTGGGAGCTAGTAAGTAAAATGTTTATTAAACCTCTATATGAATAAACTTGCCTAGTTAACATTTAATATTAACAGAAGTTATAGGGGTACAGGACACCCACAAAACTAGCTTATCCTCCACCAACTCTGAGAACTTTAATGACTTTAACTTTTAATACTGTTGACTGTATTTAACATTCACAAAAAGTAAAACAATACAACATCAGGCCACATTTTTTTTATGCAGTTAAAATTACATAACCAACTACATAGGCTCATAAATTTAAAAGGACACACAGTCAGTAAGAGGCAGTAAAATACCTGTATGTGATTTTATAAATGAACTATATTTAAATGGCATTATTGTATTATGTAGGCTGATAAAATATTCTATACAGTTTAATTCGGTATATTATAAACTTTAGTATGTAAGAGGTGTAAACTTGTACTGTACATGTAGTGTTTAAACTTATCTTTAGTATAGCTATAGGTTACGAGTTTAAAGAAAGATTCTATTCCATCATAGGAAGAAAACTCAATATCAGTTGTATATATATTTATATTTTCCTCGATCATATAAATTTGTTTGTTTAGATCATCCTTTTTGAGAAATTAATTCCTTTTATAATGGAGATAATAATAATTATAGGTTCAAAACTAATATCACATTATTTAATATAATATCTGTGTTTGCTGTGCAAAGGGTGTTAAGTCCAAAATAGGCTAAAATGTGTTATCAAACCAGGCATGTTTGAAAAATCAAGGACTACTGCTGGGTTCAGAAAGCTAAGTCCAATTCCACTCCTAAATCGGGGAAAATTTGGGATATGTGAAACAAAACACAAACATGTTAGTGTTAAAGGGATTATGTTCCAATCAAGGACTTAACCTTCTTTACTCAACAAAAATAAAATTAGAAAAATTTACTTTTAGAAAAAAGATTAAAAATTAAGCTTAAAAAACTGACTTTACAAAAGCCCTTATTTTTTTCAGTCCTGTTTTTCTCCAAACTACAATTTTGGACTTGACACTCTTATACTGCAAACACAGATATATTCTATTAAATTACTAAGGAAGTTTGTCAGGGACATATTAATAGTTACTCAAAAGATGAGTCATAATAGGAATCAATTTATTTGTATAGCATATTAGGGCTATAGCAGAAAAAAAAAAGGTGTTAAGGTATTGTTATTTTAATAGATCTAAAAGAACCATTTTTGTATATTTTTCATTAATACATTTAATTGTGCAATTAAAACTAGAATTGTTTATAACTCAAAAATTTTACTTGTCTCAAAATTCAGTATAATTGTTTTTGAATATTAAGAAGAGATTGTGTCATTTTATATATGTAAAAGTACCAGTCTATAATGTAAAGGTTTGATGTAAGTAAACATTGTAATGAGAGATTTTAACATCTGAAAGTGTACCTCAATTTTCTTTATTCAAAATTTTAAGTAAATTTTATCTTGGGGATATTTAAATGTCTTGGAATCCAAAAATTTCAAAAATCCAGTAAATATTTTTGAAAGAAAATAGTCTGTTTTACTTAACATAGTTCCTTAAATATTCAAAATGCTGGAATTCAGCACATTCATTTCTGTTATTGAACTCTATTACATATTATTTAGTTAAAATTATCCAACATAATTATTAACTTGAAATATATATATATATATATTTTTTTAAATCTTAGTGCTAAGATTAAATATTACAGTTTGCTTTATTGTTTGAAATATAATCCTGTCCCTCTTTTTTCATCTATCTAGTTTGCATTCAGAGTGCAAAAAGTATTAATAACCTTTTAAAGTGATTTTATTCCATTAACTGCTGGTTCAATTTACTTATTTTTAAAATACTTATACTACTTATCGAATGTAGGTAAAATAAATCCAAGTACCTACATAAAATAAAACTAAATACAGGTAGCCCTCCTACAGCACAGCATCTTACAACACGGTTTCGCTCTAACACGATAAGATAAATTGCGGGAAACCTCGTATAGCACTGTAACCTGTAACACTGTTTTGCTCTAACACGATAAAAAAATTGTGAAAACATTTGTATAACACTGTACTTCTACAGCACTAGATAACCTGGTTCTTATTTAACACATTTAAAAACTTTACTCCTTCCCATCATTATTTTAAGGTAATAATGGACTATGGTGGCTTTACATGAAAATGTATAAACAAATTATCATTTATTCATTTATAATTCTATAAAATTACAAGAAGGCTTAAGCTTAGCTGAAAATCTTGAATCCGTTTTCCTGAAGGCAGACCCTTCCGCCGAAAGAAGCCGAAACTTCAAAAGGGAGCTGCAAAATTGTCTATCTCCGTACCGTGAATCTACAATGATCTTGTAAGAACCAGCGAATGAACCAAAATTACAGATTTTTTAAAGAGGATAGAAGGTGCAAAAAATCTAAATGAAGAAAAAGGTTCCGAAAGTGAAGGTGATATCGTTCAATCGAAAAAACGTTCTCGTTTGATTGTACTGAGCAGTGATGAAGAAGAAATTTATTAAATTAAGTTTGCATTAAATGAAAATATTTCTTTGTTTCTTTTAGGTTTTTTTTTTTTTTGTTATACATACATTTATATTTTTAATAAAAATTAAGTTGCTTATATGGAATTTTTAAAAAAAATTTTGTATTTAATAAGTTTTCGGAACGTAACCCCCCTTTTTTGAACTGTCTCTGGGTTTCATATAACACGGTTTCACACAACACGCCATTTTCTAGGAACCTATCTACTGTGTTATAGGAGGGTCACCTGTAATAATAAAAAAATTTAATTTCATGTACTCATAAATGATCTTATAATTGACCTTTTGAAATGATAATCTTGATGATGACCTATTGTAGATGAAATTGGGAGATGCTTTTTGAGTCCGGCTCATGATCTAAGTTTCACTTTCTGAGAGAGAATCTATAATCTGATAACTTAAGAGGAATTTGATGGAAATATGATTTCTTATAGGTAGTATGATCAATAGGATTTCTTACTGTTAATTTAAAAACATTTGATTTTGTTTGATGGTATCAGTTTGGTTCTGATACAAAATTTGGAGATTTTTTTTCTTGTATTCTTGTCTTGATATTTTGTTCTTTGTTTTAATTTATAATGGTTTATCAGAAATTTACTTGTCAAAATTATTAGAAGCATTGTGAAGCAAACAAAAATTTTGTTTAAATGAAGAAAATGTAGATATATTTATGAACATGATAAACTCAAAAATTTCACTCATTGTTTTTCTGTAAAGTTTCAAGTTAGAGCTTTGTGGCTTATATGTTTCATGTAAAATTTCAATGTACACTGTTGAATTTCTCGAAAGGCATAGTTGTTACTCTTTGGGTTACTTCAGTTTGGCATGCTTTTACTGTACTTTGAGAAGTGTACACCCAACATATGTTTTCTAGTCTTATACATGTTTTACTATGAAAAATGTACCATTCTTAATTGACTTATTAAACTCTACTTAATCTAACAAGTCTTCCTAGCTTCCCTGATTGTTAGAGAATATGATATTGAGTGACAACGGGAAATAAGTCTAATGTATGTATGAAATCAGAATAAACAGAAAGCAAATTTTTCATTGTAAGATTCAAATAAATTGGTCAGTCTTCATATTTTGATGTTATTTTTGTGCCGAATGAGGATTTATAAGATTATTTATCTATTGATTGATCTCTCCATTTTCATTTATGAGATATTGTTTGTGTAAATAGCCAGTTGAATTTATTTTACCTCCTACCTAAAAAATTAATTACCACATATGTTCATTTTATCCAATTAATTTTAAGCATTATTTAACAATAATAGTTAAATTTTAATATGTGGTGATTTATTCAGAGTATAATCTATATATATAAAACGCGTAGGTATGCGGCACAAAAATCGACGATATTTCTACAATCCGAATGGCAACGGCTGTAACTACCGGATGTAAACATTAGCGGCTGTCCGCGTGTGGCTCGACGATAGCACGTAATTTGGTACAATTTAATTGCTGTATTTTACTCATGAATAATTTTAATTTATACACGAAATAATTTTAATTTATTCATTTAATATGATTAAGTGGAGATATCTGAATTGCGAACAATAATACATACAGAGAGAAATGTAATCTATACTATATTTTAGTATTTGCTGAATTTTCACTCCATTTTATAAGTGAAAATTTTCCCCAACAATTTCTTATTTGATGTAATGATAAAGTGTAGATATCTTAGTTTTGAAAAATAGTACATACAGTGAGAGATATAATTTTTAAAATCATTGGTGTTGGGTTTCTCAGACTTATCTTTAACTCTGTTCTGAAGTAATGGAAATTCATTTTTTAATCATGATGTTTTAGAATCAGCCTTATAGTGAATTTATCAATGATTATAAATTTTTTGTCTGAGTTTTCACTACCCCTTAAGAACGTATATTTATGATGATAGGTAATGGTAACATTCCTTACATATGTTACTTTCAATTGAGTTGTTTTGCAAAAGAAAATATAAATCTAAAAGCGACCATACATACTAGTCGCGCAGCGGCTAGTATGTAGAAATTATAGTTGTAATAAAATGTTATTTAGCTTTTTTTTTAAATAATAATGTATATGGTTTTTGGGCGAGGCCTTGCTTGAGTGCTATTTGGTAGAAATGTACTATTCCTGAAAATCATTTGTTCATGTATTATACTACTAGCTGTCATACCAGGACTTGTGGAAAGCATGCCCCGGAGGGTTGAGGCTGTAATTGCCTCTCGTGGAGGCTCTACCAACCAATTGAAAATGAATAAATTTTGTTTTTCTTTTCTATCTTCTTTTCATGTGTCCTAATACTTATTGATAGATAGTGTAATACAGTAAAGTTTCTTTAGAAAATCTTTATGTAAATAACATTTATAGAAGAGAACATAATCTAAAAGTCCTTTTATTCTTTTCTATTGCATTATTTTAAACACTTTATTCAGTACTACCAATTGGTCTACCATAACCAAATTGTTCATGAATGCAAATGACTTCATTTTAAAAATAGTGTTCTGAAGTTAAGCTGAAAAGGTTTTCAGAACTCTTGTCAATAGAGACTTAAAACGTTAAAATTCTATATTAGACACTACATTAGACTTCTACATTTAGATGATAAAATTCTATATTTCAACTTCTATATCAAAGTCATTCTAGAAACTGATATAGTTAACTAGAAACCTCAAAAATTCTTAACATATTTATATGTTATCGGGTGAATTTCTCTTAAATCATTTGAAATTAATTCATTCTTAAGGGGAACATTTGAATTTGTAATCTTACTTTTTTATTTTTATTCAGTGTGCTTCTCCTACCAAGAGAGTAAGCTTAAAAAATTGCTCTGCCATAGTCTCAGCATAACTTGAGCTGTATAGCTATTTATATAACCTAAAATGAGGTTTTTTCCCCTCCGGTAGTAGAACTGTGGTGCTTTAAGCCATTTTTTTAGATTGTACCACTTGTGTCTAAAAGTCTAATGTGCCCTTACTATAAAATAACATTAAAAAAAAAAATATTGATTACCTCTCATTGTGGAGGTCATTTTCATTGTATTAAAAAAGAAACATATTTATAATAAAATTTTTAAGTGTGATAAAGGTATTTTAAATATCCAACTTTCATAGCTCGAACATCACTCTTTGAGAATTTATAATGATCTGTTACAAAATAAAATAAAAAACAGGTAAATATTATCCCTCAATAAGTTTTGCACATTTTCTTTAAAAATTCATTTACAGAACAAATTATGCAAATGTTTCTTATTTTTGAAAATTTTTACTTTAGTCCTAGTTGCCTAGGGCTAAATGATCATAATGAATCCCCAAATTTTTTTGATCTGAGAGATGTGCCTACATGGCTCGACACTTTTAGATGGCTGATTGTACTGCTTCAACTTTCCAAATCAGGTGCAAATTTAGCCTGAGGGGTACTTTAGGGACATTTGTTATAACAATATCTATTATTAATTCTCATAAGTGAAGACTGGGGGAAAGGGAATAGTGATGAAGTATATCAACTTAAACCAGTTATGGTTGTTTGCTGCATAGAAATAAAATTTTATTAAAACAAACTGCAATGGTTATGTTCTGTGAGTTATAGATATGAGAACACATCCTATTATACAATTTTAACTAAATGAGTCACAATGTAAAAATAATAGGTTGGCTGTATTTTTCAGCTATCACAGATATGTTTTCTTGCCATATCAAGTGCTCTCTTTAGCCATTTGCTAATTTTACCTGGAGAGCTGCTTGTATATCCCTGTAGTTATGCCACAATTTGACAACCTCTGATTATGAACATTTGTATAAAGTCTGATCTTCTTTACAAAGCAGGAAAATAAAAGTTTTTAGGTGTTTTCAAATGGCATTATATGAAAAGCAGTTTTAATAAAAATATTTTTGAAAATTATATGTATGATATCCTGTAGCCATTGATCTCAACTTTCCATAGTAAGGATGAAATCTTATTCTTTCTTGAATTCTATTTCTAAAGATAACTCAAAATAATGAGCAGAAATCTGAAACACAATCACATGGTGAAAAGTATATGGAAATTTTGATTGTGCTTAAAACATGTTTATTTTTAGCATTTTAGTGTTAATATTTTTTGTAGTTATGTTGCTTTTTGTTGCTGCACATCCGTTACTCTGCTGAAAAAATAAAAATGCTCCATCCTTTTATAGTATTAAAGCCGAAAATATCAATCATTTATAAGATATTTAAAATGTGTTTAATTGTTCCTATCAGTTAACTACCCATTATCTTCATGATACCCATTATCACGTATTAATAAATCTTTGAGTCTGACACTGTTTTAGGGTTTCTGTGATGGTTAGGGAGAGAGGCTATGTACATGTAACAAGAACTGCTCCTTCCAGCGAATAATCAAAATTCTTTGGTAAATCAATAGCCTTTAAATTAAAATAAACCAGAAACATTGTCTAGTTAAACAGTCCTCTCTGTGGCAATTCCCCCTCCTCGAGGCGAGTAGGAAGACCATTAAAATCGTCGCTAGCCGTGAACCGATGCTAAAGAATGGCAGACCCCCCGAGCGGAAGAGGACCACAATGGACACCTCTTCGGGACGCATTCCTGAGATGAAAAGAGGAGACAGTCTGGCGCCATATTTTGACATTGGCCGACAATGACAATTTATGCCCTGAAACGAGGGAGCGGGCGATGAAGATGAAATAATCGGCATCGTTTTTTGCGCACGGCTGGACGTTCAGCCTATCCGGAGCGAGCTGGAGAGAGGAGGCTGAAAAAAGAATTCCGCCAGGGATCAAGCTTTTAAATAAGCCGACGAGGGCTTGAAGGCCAGTTTTTTGTGCGGAGAGTTTTTTCTTAGAGAGTTTAGGAGTGATACCTGATCTCCTAGCTCCACGCGCTTTTAAGTGACTTGTTTTTTTGTGAGGCTCTGCCCTCTACGTGAGAAGACCCTTTTTCACCGAGAAAGGTCGGGGAAACCGATCGGAACTTGATCTCCCCAATTGTGTTATTTCGGAGAAGCTGCTAGCTTCCAGTGGACGAGTGCGGGCCCTTTTTTCTGTGACCTGACCAGCAGTTCGTCGCCTCGTTTTAGCGACAGTGTGCTCCATCCTTGAGAGACAGTTCCCGATTTTTACTCCAACTTCTACGGACTGCTTTGTATATATATCATTCGAGATCGTGGCCTAACCGTGTATATTAAATAAATCTGAAATTCTCATTATCTTGAAAGTCTCTATTTTAGTAAGCTGTCTACCTTACACGTAACCTGTGACGCTACCTAAGTGTTTGCTTTTGACACAAATCGCAGGAATACGTTACATCTCCCATTTCTCCTGGAAATAGTTACATAGCCTAAAAATAAATGATTATGGTTTTGATGAGATGAAAATCATTTAGACTCACTTTTTGAACAAATTAGATATTTTTTTAGAAATATTTTCAGATTGTCATGACATTGTGTTTAAAGACATTGAAGTGTCAATTATATTTGGTTTACAATTACTAAGTCATCATTTTTTCTTGTTACATAACATGTTATTTTGATTATTAGTGGAAAATAAAGATCATTAATATGTATTCCTGCTGTTGGGAATACATATTAATGATCTTTATATATATATATATATATATATATATATATATATATATATACCGGGTGGTTATAATTAACTTCCCCTACAAACGGCATCCTACAAATACAAATATATACAAATATATCCTACAAATACAAATATCACTACAAGCAAATAACTATTAGTGTATTACAAGAGCTTAAAAAGTTATAAATTATCATTATTTAGGTAGCTGCCTAGAGTATAAATTAGTTATTTTTAGAAAATTTCATCTTAAAATGCAAAATATGAGCCTATGTCAATTTTATGATTTTATTTGGCAGTTCATCCTGATATTTAACTTTAGTAAAATATGTTTTGCTTAATATGTTTTACTCTGTTTATGTAGGTTTGTATCTTCTATGGAAAATTTGCATGAAATTAATTTTTTTTAAATCATTGAAGTAAGGTAAAGGGGGGAAAATATCTTATACGTATTGTTTCCTGAATCAATTTTAATCTTTTTTCTTACAAAGTATTATACACGTATATTTATATTTTCCTATTTTTTAGGTACTGCTTTGTTAGGTAAAGAGACTGCTATGGCTTGTACTGTTGCTGTTGAAGAAGTAATTGCAGATCACTATAACAGCCAAATCCGTGAACTTATGGCTGAAGATCCTGTTAAAAATAAAGAGCTACTTGATGTTCTCAAAAAGTTCCGAGATGACGAACAACATCACCATGATACAGGCCTTGCTCATGATGCACCAAAAGCTCCCTTTTATAAATATATATCTCAGGGTATAAAAATTGGTTGCATAGGAGCAATATGGTTAGCTGAACGTTTATGATATACTGGTCCAAATAATATCTGTACATTTTGTTGAAACTAGATAATTACTACTAGCATTAAAATTTGTTTTCTAAAACCTTTGTAATTTCTCTCTGTTTTTTCCCCGGATTAAGGTTAATTGGTTGATTTAGAGCTCTGTGGTCATCTTTTGCAACACGGCAGCTAATTAGAACTTTCATGGTCAAGTTGTTAATAATATTTTCATTATCATTTTAGAGAAGCAGAATTCATACATACTAAGCCTTTAAATTTATCTCTAAAGTTTCTGATTTTCTTTCATAAAACTGTGTCTGCCCACTGTTTTTCTCCCCTCTAAAATCCGAAGAGGTTTCCCTGAATGGAATGGTGTTTTCCTTATGTTGTCCAACCGATATCCCTTCGATAACGGTATTGAGGGAAAGTTTTCCACTTAATCTATGAATTACGAAAACAGGGGGTGTTTATTCACATGGTGGATATAAATCAACTTATCGAAAGCAAACTATTTTAAAAGGCGTGGTTAAGTTAAATACATCACTCCAGAGGAGTAATTTATTTTCAAGTACTACATGTCGGTAGCAATATAGTTTCTTAAGTACTTGTTTTATTGAAAATTCAAGAAATGGACTTCACCTGTGTTGTTGGTACGATATAAGCATTGGAAACAATGGAAAATGGAATGGGCTATTTCCCATGGTAAAATGGCTAAACGAATGGCTTTAGGTTGCAGGATCATATTTGTCAATAAAGTTTGCATTCTGTAGATTAAAGAATAATTCCATGATATAATATATATAATCTATATTGCACCTACAAAATTTCGGTAGAAAACCAAATCTTATTGCATTTGATAGTCAATACCTGAATAATTTCTCGATAGCATGTACTCCCGGACTCCCCACTACTCCCAGATTTTCCAATGTACAGGATTACTAGTATAGTTCACCTCCGTTGAGAAGACCCCTGGTATAAACAGGATAAAAACTTGCAGATCTGTACCAGCGATTAAAAACCGAGTACATAGAAAAAAGACAGGAAGAAAAGAAGTTGGACGATTTGGCTTTACAAAAGGAAAAAAAAAAACTCCTGTAAAAAAAAAATTTATAGACAAACTTGAAAGTAAAAAGAAAGGGAGAAACAGCAAATCGAAGATGCAATGCGAGGAAAAAAACCAGAACAAGAAAAAAAAATTTGATTTAAACCACTGACTTCAGTAGATTTTGAAAACCCTTTGCCTTCAACTTCTGACCTCTGCAAGTTTAAAAAGGTGAAACCTGTAGTGAATTCAGACTCTGGTGGCTCAACAGGTATGAGCATTGCAGACTGTGAATCAGACAAAGTTCTGTCTAGTATCACTGTTATCAAAGGTGACTTAATGTTATTGTATGTTAAAGGTGACAAAGGTTAAAGGTTAAAGGTGTGTTAAAGGTTATTGTAATGTATAATGGTACAAAATATCCTGGACAAGTTGTAGATTTAAATAGAGACCAAGTGAAAATAAAACACATGAAAAGTGCTGGTTTAACTTACTGGCGATGGCCAAATGAGAACATTTTATGGTATGAAGAAGATATTTTAAGATCTATTAGACCCACAATCCCCTTGAATAAACGTGGAATTTTCAGTGTTCCAGAGTTAAAAGTTTGTTTATTTGAGTCTGAGTAAGTTTAACTATTATAAGTTAAGTATTTAAGTCATTCGTGTTCTTTTTCACTCAGCTTACTACTGGTTAAGTTTCTCACAGCATTTTTTGATAGTTTCAGCAAATTCGGATGTTCGTACTTTAACTTGATCTGATTTCGGTTTGTATTTTGCAGAAAAAATTCAGAATAGTTCCACAAAACAAGCAGTCAGTTGTGCGAAAAATTATCCTTTAGCTAAACGGACACTTCTCTTTCTAATGCATGTATTACTTGTCGATTGTTGTTTATTCCATATATAAATGCTTTTCTTATTGATGACTTCGCTTCCACGGAGTTTACTAGCTGCGTTTATACCACAGCACCTTTCTGCATTAGAGTGACTGCCTCTTGACCATCTTTGACAATTTTTTTTGCAAATACCACAATGTTGTCCAGCAGCAACCATTTTTAATAAACTTTACCTGAAACAAGAAAATGTTCTTTAAGTATTATATTCATTAAAATTACACATTAGAAAACATTTCATCTAACAAATACGATAATTTAGAAAAATGGCCGCCATTTTGATTTTTAGGTGCTTTCCCATGAACGGATTTTGTCTGATTTTGGATACGTTAAAAGGCAACATTTGTTGAGTCGAATACCACTTCAATCGTTTGTGAAGCAATTATGCCCAGGTAAAATCCTAATTTGACTATAGAAAGAAATTATCAGTAAGATTATATTGTGTCCTTTTTTGGAAACTTGAGTTCCGCACATCCTTTATTCCACGATTATGGAATCAACTACTGACTCAAAAAAAAGGCCCCAAATTTAACAATTACTTTTTTACTTACTTTATATTTTGTGTAATTCTTCTCAGTCTTTTACCAATTTCCCCTGTTCCATGCCACTAATAATTTTGATTTTCACGTCGACAGATTACCGAACTCTGGACATTTCCTCAAAAGTTACCGGAACTCTAATATTTGTCCTTGCGACTTATTGATGGTCATGGCAAACGTGGTCGATTTTAGCATCAATAAACGGAAACTATGAATAACCACTTTCTGGTTTATTTTCTCATGTAGTTACATACCTTGGTCGTATTTTGATTGCTTGTAAGCAGGGCCCGATTTAGAAAATTCTTGACTATAGGCACAACTTGGAATGGGGGCCCCCTAAAACCGATGTGGGCGTAAAATTTCCAAAATTGACACACACAGAAAAAATAATCATGAATAATTGTGAAAGTACCATTTTACAAAGAAGTGGCAATTTCAAGCGTAGAAGCCTAGAACATTAGCAAATAACAAAAAGCAATACAACATATTAACTTTATCATTAAAACACCAATACAATGCAACCAGAAAAGCTTATTAACCCCTTATATGCACGATGGCATACATATGATACATATAACTATACATATGATGAACCAATCAATCAAATTTGAAAGGATATATAAAAAAAATTGCTATTAAAAAAGGTAAAATTAAAAAAAAATTGAATTGGGATTTTTTCTTTTAAAATAAAATTTTTTGGGGGGCCCCTAGGCCCGGGCCTAATGGAAAATCAGGGCCTGCTTGTAAGTATATTTAAAATGATTTTCCTGATAGTAGTGTAACATTTCAGCTTCGAAATATTTCGTAAGACAGTTTACAAGGATGAATCTCCAGATACAAAATAATAATAGAAATATTTTTTTTCTCCGGAAATAAAACGTAAGTTACCAAATATGGCTTTCTTATGGTATTAAGAAAAAATAATTAGTGATACAAAAATGACTATAAGTTGCCAGCTATTGCAAACCTCACCACTTTCGAACTAAGCGCGAGATCAGCTAAGTTGGAACGCACACGCAGTCATAAACGTCGATTTATATAGCGACGTGAAGTGAACGTAACGGGAACGAGCCGAGCGCGCGACGAGTCGTTGTAATCATTTCCTCCCTGTTTTTCAATGGAACTGTTTATACTGCGCCGTGACACGTCCGATTCTCGGCAGATTCCTGGCCGAGAATCGGCGCCAACGATTCGAAGCAGGAAGTCGTTCACTGCTCGGACGTCTCTCGTTCATGGCAGAAAGTAAAAAGTGGCTATTCAAGATATAATTTACATACTGTAATTTATGTTTGATATTTAATATGGATGATGAAAACTCATTGAGCTGGTGAGAGGTTTTGTACGATTTGGCCCATCAAAATACATGAATCCAAAGTTCAAAATGACAATTCGGAAGGCAATGGGAGAAAATTATACTTGAAATTACAATTGGTTCACTAAAATATAAAATTTGTCAATTTGTATGAATAATGAAACAATGGAAAAATTATTTACACGATTTAGAAAGTGTAAGGATTCGTAAGTCATGCCGTCCCTATCGCTAGATAATACGGCGAATATTCCTGCTGACAAAAAGTCGTCGCGACAGCGCTCCTACCAGTCCACATCAGGACCGGCGGGGCCGTCACACCAAAGCAACATTTTCTTCTTTAAGTATTATGCTGTTATATTTAGATTTGTCATTGGGTTATGCAATAATACACAACATAAGTGCACTGTATATAAATAATATCCTATATGTAACACATTACTTCAACTCTGCTTAATACTGTACATAACACTATTTGCACAATACACAACACCAACTGCGACACAGTGCACAACCTCATTTACATAATTACAACACAGTTGCAATTTATACTTCACAATTAAATTACATTCCAATCTGTTAATTCTAAATTGAAAACAATTGTGTAAAATCACATTAAATTATCAATATACTATTGTAAAATATACCTTACGTTACACTGATACATACAATGATACCATATACATATTTACAACATGATGTCGGTATTCATTTTATTTTTAACTCCATTTCACACTATATTATAGCATATTAATGAGCTACCTTTACTGCTTTTCTTATTTTATATGATATAGAATATTAAATTATCCATTCTATTACACCCGGTACATGTTTCAATACATTTACAATAATCTATTAATCATTGCTTGATACATCATATTTCATACAACTAAACATTTCAGTGAACCACACTTTCCAGAACTACCGTTATGCTGTGCCTCATACACACTTCAGCTATTATTGTTTTGACTGCACATAGTATATAAAATAATCATCAACATACGCTGCTTAATTTTATATTCACTATAATTACAATATTTTCAGGTTAGTAGCACTATAAATAGCCAAAACAACCCAACAAGTAACCCAGCAAGAACTGAGCTACTATGACGATTGGGAGAAAGGAATGTGCTCTTCCATCAAAATGGAGATCACCTTTTTAATAAAATTTTTACAATAAAAATCAGTAAAGAATTTGTGTTTATCCCAGTTTGTTATATCTGTAGGTAAAAACACTCTAAGATGATTAAAGTTGATGCAGTCAAATAGGCAATGTTCTACAGTTTGAATCTCACCGCATGTACAAGTATTAGATTTATTATGGAATCTGTTCTGATATTCAGCAAATGACCCATGGCCCGTTAATGCTTGATTTATCTTAAAATCTCCTAATAATCTATCTTCTTTAACCTTGCTAAATATTTGGTACGTCTTTCTACCCTTAATCGAATGATCCCATTCATATTGCCAATTTTCAATTTCATTATTTTCTATTTTCTTTTTAATTGCGTTCCTGCTGATTTTAAAATATTTATCTATAGTCTCCTTTTCAGATGCCTCTTTCGCCGCTTTATCCGCTTCTTCGTTACCAATTATTCCAACATGGGCTTTAACCCAATGTAGGAAAATAATCAACTTTTCTTTTTTCAGCATTCTTTTGATGTAAGCTACTTGCTCTCCCTTATACGTGATTGACTTTAGTGCTTCAATCGCACTCCTTGAGTCGGTAAAAATGTCGCTTTTTCTAATATTCCTTTCCCTCATAATTTCTATTACCATTTGTATGGCATGCAGTTCAGCTATATAGGAATTTCCATTTTTTAGTCTTTCCTTGAAGATTTCCTTATTATCTCCTTTGTAGTAAACCACTCCTGCACCAATATTTTCCCCTTTCTTGGATCCATCTGTATAAAAGATGTGATTGGTTTTAGGTGTTTCATCTAATGTCCAATCAATGCTAATTAATTCATCTATATCTTCTAAAATTCTAATCCTAGTTTCAGAATTTTCAGCATTAAATATTTCTTCCTTAATTATTATTTCCTTGTTTTCATCATATAATTTACTTAACAAGTTGATTGCTCTTGCTTTTAAGTGCAGGGGTATACAACCCGCTAGTATATTCATAGCTTCCGTTGAAACCGTTTTGTAACATTTAGTTATCGATAGTAAAGCGGACCTTTGTAAACTATGTAGTTTGTTTTTAAATACAATCTGTTCTTTGTACCAAACCTCTACTCCATAAAGCAGAATCTTTTCTATCACTATTTTATAAATTTGCTTTATAATTTCCGGTTTAATACCCCATGTTTTTCTTGTAAGTCTTATTAACTTATATAATATTTTATTTGTTTTTTTCTTTCAATTTCTCCATGTGCTTTCTAAAGTTTAATTTACTGTCGAAAATGATTCCTAAATATTTCAATTCAGCATTATATTTTAAACTCTCCTGTTGCAGTTTTATGGTAGGTTTGGTACCTATATTACCTTTCCACTTAATTATATTATATGTACATTTTCCAAGACTGAATTTTAGTTTATGACTGGTGGCCCAATTCTCGCATTTTTGCAGAACATCCCTTGCTATAGCTGTAAATTTATATACTACATGACTATTCATAATAATCATCAAATCGTCCGCGAATGCCTGGACACTATATCTATAGTCCCCTTCACACTCCCTGAGTAAATCATTTATAATAATTAACCAAATAATTGGCCCAAGCGAGGACCCTTGAGGCACTCCAACATTGTAATGATGATCCTGATTTTTCATTATGATCTTCCTTTCGGTTATATAACTTTTTATAATGTTAAATAAATACTTTTTAATGTTCAGCTTCTCAAGAGCCTCTATAATACTTTTCCTTCTAACAGAGTTAAAAGCGTTCTGTATATCCAGGGACACCAAGCAAGTATGTCTTTTATTAATTTTATTTTCATCTATGGCTTTCATAATATTTTTTAATGCATGTATCGTACTCTTACCCCTTCGAAATCCAAATTGATTTGAAGAAAGCAGATTATGTTTTTCCAAATATAGTACCAGTCTATTCGTTAATATTTTGTCTAGTAATTTCCCCATTACTGGGAGCAAGCAAATAGGACGATAAGAGCCCGGCATCCCTGGATCTTTCCCATCCTTGTGGAAATATATAGCAATTGCTTTTTTCCAATTGTTTGGGAAGTAACCTTCATTGAGGCACCTATTAAATAATATATACATGATGTCTTTTTCGACATTATGCATTTCGGTTATTATTCCCAGCGTTAGTCCATCATGACCAGGTGATTTTTTCTTAGCCATTTTTTCCAAGTTATAATCAATTTCCTCCCTGCTTATTTCTGGAATATCTTCATCATTTACCATTATATCCTCATTTGAATCCCCAATTTCCTCTTTTTGAAAATGATACTTAGTCAATTCTCTTTCAATATCTTCCTGTTTATCTTTATAACTTCCGTCCTCTCCCATAATCTTTTCCATCACATTATGCCTTTTTTCTTTAATAACATTCTTGACTTTACCAAATGTATCCTTGATGGTTAAATTGTCCAAGAATTCTTTAAATTTCTCATTTTTAACTTTTTTAAATCAACTTTTGATAAGCAGCTCTTTCTTTTTTAAATTTAATCTTTAATCTCATCATCTCTTTCATCATTATCCGTTTCCCCTTGATAACGCCTTCTATGAGCTCTTACCTTACTTCTTACTTTGGTTAATTCACTGCTCCACCAATAAGCATTCTGCTCTTTGCAGGCCACTTTCTTTTTCCTGCATTTTTTGCAGGAATTTATAAGTATTTCATTTATTTCTTCAATAAGGTCATCAATTCCCTTTTCTTTTATAGTTTCCATAACCCACTTTAGTTTTTCTTTAAGCTCTGCTCTAAATTCAAGCCGTCTAATATTATTTAAGTCCCATCTCTGTTGTTTTTCATTTATCGTTTCCCTATTCTCCGTCCAAACTTCAAATATTATCGCATTATGGTCTGTAATACTATAATCGTCCACCACTCTCCAGTTTCTTATTTGGTGTTCTTCAAGACCAAATGAAATTACAATATCGGGCCAGCCTTGGCCAAATGGCCCGTCATAGGTGGGTATACTGTTTGGATTGTTTTGAATAGTGCCATTGTATCTAATAGCTAGGTTTATAACTTCTTGGCCCCGTTTGTCTACTGGGCGCCTACCCCACAGAGTGGATCTTGCGTTCCAGTCACCCATGACTACTATTTCATATTGTTGATACTTATATAATAAATCATTTAGTTGACTCCACTGGGGTTCCGTTCTTTGCATGGAGCCATCTGAAGGCGGTAAATAAATTGAAACAAAAATCATTTCGCGGTCATCATTACTGAGTTTAATAGCAACAATGTACTCAGTGGTTATTATATTTAAATATTTTAGTTTCCTTTTAATAAATATTGCCGCACTTGGCTCTTTGTCTTTATATATTCCCTGATAGGTACTCGGGAACCCAGTAATTATATCGATTTCTCCTTTTCTATAATAAGGCTCGCTAATTGAAACTATATCTGCGTTTACAGTACCAGTAAATTCGCTTGTTGCTACATGTGATTTGTTCAAATTAAGGTGCACACAGTTATACACCAGTTTAATAAAGTTATTAATTGGAACCAAAGGTGAATTGTTAATTTCAAACTGTATTGCATTGTGATCTGAATTAACATATTGATCAGTCACCTCCCAATTACTCACATACTCATGCTTCAAGCCAAATGTTATCGTTATGGCCGGCCAACCTTGGCCAAATGGGCCAACATAAGTGGGGATACTCTCCGGTTTATTATGTATTATACCATTAAATCTTAATATCAAATTTATTATCTCTGCCCCTCTTTCATTCGTAGGTCTTTTACCCCAGAACATTGAATTAGCATTAAAATCTCCCATTAAGATTATTTTCTTATTTTTATACTTTTCTAGAATGGCTTGCAATTGACTCCATTGGGGCTCCACCCTTTCCATACTGCCACCCGCTGGTGGCAAGTAAATGGATATAAAAATAGTTTCATTGTTACCACTACCACATTTTATTCCTACAATATACTCGGTTATAATTATAGCTATATAACTAATATTTCTTTTCATTATTAAAGCTGCTTTGGGTTCCACCTTTTTATATATTTTCTGGTAGCTAGCTGGAAATCCTTCCAATACACTATCTACCCCTCCTTTATAATATGGCTCATTTGCCGATATTATATCAAAACTCATACTGCTTACAAATTCTCGTACCGCGTTAATAGATCTATTAAAATTAAAATGAACGCATTTAAAAGAAAACAAGGCACTATGGGCCATAATCAGTTCTGCTAATTAATCTGCTTACCTCCGTGCTATATCTGGTGCACGTCATAGCGGTAGGCACATGTCTTATTTCTACTTTGTTTTCATTCTTACTATTAAAGAATTTACAATTAACGCAAGTAATCTGTTTTTCACAGTCACCTTCATGATAATTCTCTCCACAATCTCTGCATATTTTCTTATTCAAACAGACTTTTGCTATATGACCAATTCTAAAGCAGTTAAAACAAATTTTGGGTCTCAGATATTCCTTAATATTATATCTATTCCAACCTATTTTTATTTTTTTTGTTTTCATTATCTTTTTAAACTATTCACCATTCAAGCTTAGAATGACATTTTCACCTCCTCTAACTTTAAATTTTGTGATCATCTGTATTTCTCTCTCTTCTAACTCTACAATTTGTTCTTTTATCATACTTTTCAATTCCTCCATCTCTAACTCCTCAGTCACTCCATATATTATAATTTGAGGCCTCCTCTTCCTTGGTTTCTCTACTTTATACTTTTCCATTATCTTAGCATTACTTCTAACTTCCTCAATTATCTTATCTATATCTTCAACTGTTTCCGTGCCAATTAACATTCCTCCTTTACTTATTTTTCTAAATGCCTTTATACCCACTTTCATCTTTATTGGGTTGATTTCATTCTGTATGTCCGTTCTAGTTACTTCAGCATTATGTTCCTCCCTTGGTACTATCGTGATCACGTGTAAGCCTTTTTCATTTCTTTTCGCAGATCTCGACCTGCTTCTAGACCTCACTCTAGCTCTATCTGCGTATGTTTCACTTATAAGGTCCTTTTCCTTCTTCCTTTCATGTAACATTCCTCTTACAAATTGCGTGTGCGCTTGCTGCTTCCTAAATAGCGCCACTATAGTGCCGATATCTTCTAATAAGCTCTCCTTTTCTTCTGCCGTGCAGCTGCTTTTCGCTACTGTTAAAACCATTCTTTCATGTACCTCTTTGACTGTCAAGTCACCATATGTATACGCTGCATCATATACCTTCTTTTCAATTTCGCCATCTCTTTCTCTCTCTTCCCCTCCTTCTTTTCCCAAGTCTTCTAATCCACTTGCACTACGTATTTCTTCTTTACTAGTATTCGGCATAACTTCCTTCCTTAATCGTGGCGTCTCATCTTTACTCACTCCTGGCCTACCCTCTTTACTTGTGACTGGTGTATCACCTTTCCTACCCTCTGGCGTTTTCTCTTCCATTTCCTTAAGCGTTTTCAATTCAGGGCCTTTCTGCCCTTTCTTCAAAGCTGGTTTAGATGTCCTTTCTGACCTTCTATACATTGCTAATGCTTAACTCTACGGCAATACTTTATTCAATATCAACTCTATAATTATTATAGAGTCTCCCTATATCTCGCATAGCACACTATACTTAGCACAGTTTTATGCATACACATAAATCTACCATGACAATAAATACTATAAATACGTTAATCAGCGACTCAGAGAAAAAAAAAATAAATAAATAAACAACGAGCCTACCTTGGCCGCTATTCAAAATCAAAACAATTCACCAACAATTTGGTCGTGATATAACTTTCGATAAAATAAATAAGCGCATAAATAACCACAAATATATAACATATAAAGAAATTGCCTACCTTGGCTGCAAAAACAAAATTAATCCACACAGAAAGCAAACTTCATGAACGACAGAACAAAATACACAATTGAACAAAATTGCAAACGTCCACAAATTTCAAAAGTCCTTGAATGCTCAAGAAACACACGAAAGCTGCTGCTGCGAAGAATTAGAAGATCCTCCGTGCAACCTTCAACGACCTTCACAGACCATCGGCACATGTACTGAACTGGCCGCTGTTAAGCTAAGTGGCTGGCCGGGCGAGTCTGCATAGACTGCCGCCGCAGTATTCCCCGCTACCGTCGACTGAAGCTTTTATAGCTGTTAACTAAATTGAACTAGAATTGAATTTAACTGGAATTGAATAAATGAAATTAATAGTTTAGAAAATATTTATGAATGCAAATGATTGCCAAGTTGATTGCTAAAAATAACATAAACATGTAAGTTTTCTAAACTCTTTGGTCCAGCTGTGTATTCAGGCAAATAATCATTCCATTTAGAAAGTGTAAATTGTTAAAAACAAATACTTACATGTATGGATTTGTTGATTATAAAGCAATTTTTCTTGCTTTCTGAGCAGCAAAATTGTATATTAAAAGTGAAAAGTCCAAAGATGATGAGAGATCATTTTCTTTAGAAATAACTGCCAAGGAGGACAGGCGTTCAATCCGTATTCAAAGCATTCTGATTGTACCTGCTTTGTAATATTTTCAATTCTTGTGGGAAATAAAATCCATTATAATGATAGAGAGAACAAGTAAAAGCCATTTTTTGTTTACCTCACTCCTTCAGCCTTCAAACCCTTTTCTTCCCAACAGGTTTGGAGCCAGGGCCGCCCAGAGGGGGGGGGGCAACTGGGGCACTTTGCCCCAGGCCCCCAACTGCCGGAGGGGCCCCAAAATTTTTTAAAAAATTATTTATTAGATTTCCTCCGAAAGAAAATTCTGAAACTTGTACCGTACTTCAAAATTCAAAATAATCTCCTGAAAAAAGGGCCCCCCCCCCAAAAAAAAATAAATAAATAAATAAATAAAAAATTATTCGATTAATCAGATTTCTTGGGGCCCCCAACAGAAGTTTGCCCCAGGCCCCGTAAAGTCTCTGGGCGGCCCTGTTTGGAGTGTATTTACTTATTTGTCTTACACTCCCTTGAGAAATGTCTTGTCTATTGTTTGCTTTGAATAGAGCAAACATTTGTCCAAATGGTATTAGTATTCGTTCACAAGGATATGTTCACGTTTTTCTCAGTTTGCAACTATTCCGTGAAAACGAACAAAGTCCGACGAAACGGTTTATAATTCTTCAAATGACTGTATGTAGTGACTGACAGATAGTAGAAACTGATATTGAAAAAAAGGATTGATAATCAAGGGTTTACTATAACTGAATTGAAGATAAATCATGTTTTTTAAACCGAGAAATTTTTCGAACCAAAAGGGTAGTTTGTCAATTAAGATTCTTTCTGCGATTCTTTAGAAAAAATCGAAACATATATATTTTTATAAGTTGAATTATAGAAACCGCAAAAAATGAGGGATTTCTTTAAAAACCCGTAACATTTAGAAAAGTGTTCTATGAGAAATAAAAATGGCGGCCCTGGGCGGTTACCCAGTTTGTCCACCCCTAAGCACGGCCCTGGCTCTCCTCTAACAAAAGTGTGATAATGGCTAAATCTTTAACTGAAAAATGAAACCGCGCCATGACGTTACAAATCTTTCACAACTAATGAAACACGTTCCCGTCACTTTCTACTCCCGTCTCTGTATAAACACATGCAGCCGGCGCCCGGGCTCGGCTCGTTCCCGTTACGTTCCCTTTACGTGCCTGTATAAAGGCCGGGCGCAAGTTGAGACGTAGCTTGGTGAGGTGAGGCGACGCTGGGTGAAACAGGGAAGCAGGATTCAATGAACTGCGCGCAGGGAGAGCGAAAGTTGGGAGGCAGTTCCGTCTCAGCTGCGTGCCAGTGAGGGTGTTTAACAAAATGTGCGCGATGGCAATGTATATACAATCATTACTAAGTTCGGAATCTGATTCCGATGAACTCGGAAGACCAAGTAATTTTAACATTACTTCGTGAAAAGCTTCCCAAAAGCAATTATCTGAAGAAAAGAAAGACGTTTTCGTGTTTTTCGTTCACCTTTTGAATGTAAAGTAAGCACTGTTGTGAAAATTGTAAAAGCATCTTGCGTACTGCACAACTATTTGAGAAATTCTGCAGTAGTGCAAACTGGAGGTGATATCCCCGAACAGGATTTGCCACAGTTCCAATTACGTCCACTGCATCAAACCAATGCACGAAGTGGATCTCAAGCGTTTTGGATTCATAAAAAGTTCACGGAGTACTTTAATTCACCAGGAGGTTCAGTTCCTTGGCAGAAAGATTGCGTGTTAAATGGAAAGTACTGAGAATGTATTGTAATTAGAATATAAAAAATTAATCTTTAAAACATAATACATTTATAATTTTTAATAAATATAATACTTTTTAAGCTTATTTTTTAATGTTGTAACACCTTTTCTTTTCTCAATCATTTATATTTAAATTAAAGTTACTTTTCAAATTCTGGTTAGATACTAAGTTTATTTCGGAAAAATTTTAATACCTACCTCCGAACGGAAAAGCATGTTAAAGGGGAACGTAACTAATTGGTAGTTCCTCGTAAATAAAATCATTCCGACAAAATGGCACACATCTGTATAGAAAATATACAAATATACCTACAAAGCAGTTTTGTTTTCGCCGAAAATCTGCTGTACATAAAATGTTATCTAAAACAAATGAAGGGTGCAGCGAAAATCGGCAATAGTCCAAAAAAAAATAAATTTACACGAAAATAAATTGAATACATTGTAAGTAAACTAATTCAAGAAACACTTTTGATTGAAAAAAACAACCGTTTTCCCATGTACCCTTCAAATAAATTTATCTTAATTAATTAAAAAATTATAAAAACTTACCACATTTTATTCCAATTTCTTGGGCTATTTCTTCCCAAAGCAGCAATTTTAATTTGACTTTTAAATAGTCAGCATGTGACGTGTCGTATAATATTTTTCTCCCTCGAACTGCCTCAATTAATTGTTCCTCCATCGTAGACTTCGATTTCAGCACAAATTTTCACTCGCAGGTCGTAGTCACTAGTGACAATCTGCGGCACGACCACAAACCTCCACAGCTCACGGGCGCTCTCAAGCTGTGTCACCGGACCCTGCGTTCCAACATCCGGTGTAGTATTCACTTCTTTGTTTCACAGAATCTCACGGTGAGTCACCCCACCCCACCTCACCCAGCTGCGTCTCAACTTGCGCTCGGCCTTAAGGTGAGAAGCAGCGTTAGCCTTTTATTGTTGTTACCTTTTAGAAACCCTGCTAAGGCATAAAATTCACAAATATCACCAAACTTAAACTCTTAATACTGTTAGCTACATTTAAAACGCACGTTTGAAATAAAGCAATACCATGAACTGCGATTGTATATTATGAAATAAAACTTACATTATTCTTGGATTGCCGGTGGTGGAAGAAAGTAACACCTTCCTGGTTCGAAAAAAAGGGCGCTATTGTAGAATAGATTAAGCTTATAAGCTTCTCCGATGTAGTAGAAAGTACTAGGTACTCTGTAAACTAAAACGACCTTGACCTTGACCTTGAGCAAATTTTATAAAGTTTGAAAATAAAAAGAAGAAATGTTTATATCTTTTTAAAAAAAATTTAAATTAAAAAGTTTTAACTTCAAAAACTTCGCTTTTCATTTTATAAAGCTTATATATTTATTACTTACATGAAACTTAAGTACAACGCGTAAGAACACATAGTTTCTTTTATCCATAGTAAAAAAAATAAAAGTGGTGACTAGCTTCGGATTAAATAGACCGAGGAGCATATATGTCTCTATGGATAAATCCCAAATGCTTTCTGTATTTCTGAATCTCTCCTAAAGCTTCTCGGCCTGGAGAGGTACTATTAATTAGTTCAAAACTAGTTGCCACCCTTATTTATAATTGATATTACTTATTATTATTTATTTATTCATTTTTTATTTTTTTTTTGTGTGTGTAATTAAGAAGCTGAGTGTTCCTCATAATCAGCAGCAACTTATAGAGAGTGACAGTTGCGAAAGCAAATTATATTAATACTAAACTGAGCAGCTCATAAAACATTAAAATTATTCCATAGCTTATTCTGTTTCGGTTTAATATTATAGTTAACAAGTAATATAATGTATAGAATTAGGAGGCGCGTTAAAGACCTCGAGTGTAATAAGTGTCGTCAGCAGTTTTCATCATTTTGCTAGGCCGAACTACATCGTTACACCTATGGCATGGAAATAACCGACTCTCCTTTATACAGTACCGGATTGAGGGGGGGGGGCGGCAAAATGGGAATGAAAAATGGATCCTTTTTTATAATTTCACAGTGCCATAAAAATATAAAATTTAGATTTCATCAGATCACTTTCTTTTTATACTAGTGGGGTTTTATTAAACTATTAATTACAAAAAGCTCAAATCCTTGCTTTACAAATCCTTGCTTAAGTAAAACAAGCGTATTTCAATAACAGAAGAGCGCTAATTGCGTTGATGTGAGTTGCGGAGAATGTTTCATTGCCGAAAAACAAGCAGGTAGCTAGGGGAGGGGAGGGTGGCCGGTGACTCATAGAGATGAGAGGATGCGGGAAAAGACAGTGCCAGTTGCAGACTTGTCGCCTGTCGGTGCGTCCGCTTGTAAATTGTAATTTTTAGTGAATTGTGTAAGTGTTCAATAAATCAGTGGTACAGTTCCAGTCTTATCAACCCATTAGGAACATTTGTCCCGTGCTTAATCCACTAACTGAACCTGGTGGGACTACATGCAGCATCAATATCTCCTGAAACATTTAATTGTATTTGGAGTAATTTAGAGATTATATACATATTTTGTTTCATCAGCACAACGGTGGGAAGTCATACAGAAAAACACAAAAACGAATTTAAAATGAATCGGTGATACTTGATGGTCTGCTAAGTCCGAGGCAGTACATGCTCTTGTAAATAACTTTCAAGGAGTAAGCGCTTTCACTGTTTTGCAACGGTGCTTCAGTGATCAAGTAATCAGGCCTTAACATATTTAATTAAGTTTATTTCACACCTATTTACATATCTACAAAATTTAATAAACTGAGGGTTGTTAATTATTAGGCAACCCCAAACCTTAGAGAACCAACATTTTCATTGCCACAGACGCCTGTCACAGACTGGCGGAAACTCGAAAAACATACATATCGTGCGGTGCTCCCACAGCACCCTCTCGCGGACAAAGGGAGAAATCCGCAACACTCCCCACCTGAACTCTCATGAGTTCACTTACCTTAGATTCCAAAAACATTTTATAACCAATAACCATTTACATTTACAAGAATAAAAACACAAAGAATATATCAATACAAACATCAAAATTAAGCATAATCTGATAAACAAACGTACAATAATAAGAATATAAGAAATCAAAAAATGGTATGCACTGAGTATTACAAATTAGAACTTTTAGCATTTTAAATGAAAAATAATCAATAATCAATGTTGCAAATGTATATTCACACACAAGTACAATAATCAATAACACAGATAGGAAATCAACATAATACACTTCAATTAGACTTACATATTTAAGGGTTAATTTCTAAATTACAAACAAGTTGTACTGATCGTTTTATGTTACCTTTAGGCTTTTTGATAAGAAGAGACCGGATATTTACGTCTCGTCCCGGATACAGTTCTAAAATCTTTCCCATCATCCACATATTCCTAGGGTAACGCTCATCATTGATTAAAACAATATCATTCACTTTAAATGAAAAAACTTTACCTGGTTGTGGAGAGATATATGCTGATCTAAGATTAAGTAAATACTCCTTTCTCCATCTATTCCAGAAAAAATTCAAAAGGGTTTGTTGATATTTAAATTTCTTTACCAAAGAATTCCTATTAACAATTAAGTCTTCATTTTTATGTTTTTTTACAGGTAAAGACATTAACCTTTTTCCAACTAGAAAATGAGAGGGGGTAAGAGGAGATGGTTCGTTGTACAGATACGTGATAGACCTAGAATTAACCATGGCTTCAATTTCTAGGAATACAGTTTCTAATTCCTTAAAGGAAAGTGATGACCTTCCAATAATTCTCTTTAAGCATGTTTTAACAGTACGTATCTGTCTCTCCGAGAAACCCCCCCCCCCCACCATGGACTTTTTTCAACAATATATTTCCAAACAATACCTTTGGAAGCAAACATATTTTTAACTTCAGGATTATTAATTTGATTCCACCATTTTTTTAATTCACAATTTGCCTTTTTAAAGGCCTTTGCATTATCTGAATATAATACAGAACATAGACCCCGACGAGAAATGAATCAGTATTCATATTAAGAACTAATTCCAAGTGAATTTCCCTTGTCACTGCACATGTGAAAATAAGTAAATAATAACATTTTGAATTAGAATCATTCACAAAAAAAGGGTCCGGCAAAGTCCACACCACATACATCAAATGGGGGATGTTCTTGAATTCTGTCAGGGGGTAGTGGAGCTACTACCTGAGTTCCAGGTTTCGCTTTGAAACGTCTGCAAATTAAACAGTTATTCAACACCTTTTTTACAAACTGTCGACCTTTGATAATCCAGAACTGTTCTCGTAAGTGCGTTAAAGTAGCATCTACACCTGAATGACACATTTTACTGCTTCCTTGGGGGACTTATTGCTTCTGTTTGGAATGCCACAGACTGGCGGAAACTCGAAAAACATACATATCGTGCGGTGCTCACACCAGTGGCGTAGCGAGAGGGGGGCAAGGGGATCTATCATGCCCCCGGCGCCACTCGCAGAGGGGGCGCCAAATGGTCCTTTTCACTAATTCTACATATTGTATTACGATATGTTTTTCGGAACGGGGGGGGGGGGTGCCAAAAAGGTATCGTGCCCCGAGCGCCAGTTATGCTCGCTACGTGACTGGTTCACACAGCACCCTCTCGCGGACAAAGGGAGAAATCCGCAACACACTGTGTTGAACCAAGAAGAAAACTAGAGACAAAATCTAATGTCTCCAGTACTTTGAAAAGATTTCCGACTTATTTCGTATTTGGTTGATTGGGCAAATATCTTAGAAGAAACTAACAGAGTTAACAGGGAAATACAGTGTAAACGCCTGCGTGCAATAGCCCATGCACGCAAAATCTCAGGATTACAACTTTCCGAGCGGTTATTTCTTTAACTGACGTACTCCGAGCGTGGAGCAATCAAAATCACCCTTCCTGTGAATGGGGCGATATTACTCAAAGGTTCCGCATGCAGTGAGGGTGTGAAGAAACGATATTAGGAATGACTCCCTTTCTTTCGTAACAACAACAATTTAATACATGAAAAAAAAAGTTAAATTAACATTGCGTTCCAACTACTCGCGTCGTAGTAAGGTGGACTCTCCGTCTCTCAACAACCACGGCGATCAGAGTCTGCCACCTCCTCTCTCGTTCGTCGTGCGTCGAATAATCCCGATCCGGGTCTTTCTCCAAAACCAGTCTTTTTCTCCCCCCCCCCCCCGCTGGTGGTGGTTCTTTCAAACCCAGAGTGCAATCTTTTCCCGGGCCTCTCATCCCCTGGACAACTTCTAGCCCGGTCCAAGACAGCTTTGTTTAACAACGCCTGAATAAGCCATTGCTTAAACAGCGTGGGGGGTCCGGTTGCATGTTGCGTTGAAACTGCTCGCACCAAACCGGCGAAAGCGAACAAAGACCTCTTGTTTGTGCTCCCCTCGCCATTGTCCCATTGTCTCGCGGGAAAGTCCTGGACGTTACATACAGAAACATAACATAATATTATCAAAAACAATATTAATGTTGGAAGGTCTCACCAAAACTATGGAAAGGCTAAGAAATGAAACAAATGAATGGATAAAGATTGCTTAAGAAATAGCGCAGAAAAATGAAGTGGAACCAACTATGGAAACTCGCAGAATACCAAAAAGGGAAATAATGTCTGGAGAGATGGCGCAAGATGAAGGGAGAAATTTCTCTGTAGATGAAAGCTTTTGCCATAGTATGAAGGAAGTAATCGATGTGATATTGATCCAGTTGAAAGATAGAATGCAGAGTATAAGTGCACTCAACTATATTTTTCCTTTTCTAAATTGTGAAGATTTGAAAAGCTTGAATGACAAGAAGTTAAAAATTTGTGTTGCAAACTTAGCTCGTAAATATTTCGTAGATTTAAGTGAAGATGAGTTCCCTACTGAAATCGTAGTTTTTCGTGACCAGTTGCAGAATTCAACAGTTAATTTTGAAGAAATGAATCAACTTGGTCTTCTAAACCTAATCCAAGAAAGAGATTTGAATGATTTTTTGCCAAGTGTGTGTATAGACTTCCCAACTACACCAGCCAGCTGCGAAAGGAGTTTTAGCAAACTGAAGATAATTAAAAACTATCTCAGATCAACAATGACTCAAGACAGATTGAAAAACCTCGTAATACTGTCTATAGAAAGTCAAGACGCTAAATCAATAAATTATGAAGAAGCCATTAACTCATTTTCTGTAAGAAAATCAAGGAAAATAATTTTGTAAAAATAGCTGCACACAATACATTTTCTAAAGCATAATGAAAGGTAGCTGCGAAGACCATCATAGCTTGGACAAGATGATAGTGGTGGTTTTTAGTAGGTTTTATTTTTAGTCGATATAAATAAAAAGATGCATATACTTCTATGTATGCTATAGTATTGTTAAGTAAAAAATACATGTGTTTTTATTTCAATAAATAAAGTTTGGCACATCATTAAAAAAGACTATTACTTTTATCCTGTTATTTATTATTGCATTAAATAGTGAAAAACAGCAACAGGGGCGGCATGGGACTAACTCCCCCCCCCCCCCCCCGAGAAATTTTTTAGATCCGGCACTGCCTTTATATACACTAAATTCTGTTGTTTGCGACACTAATCATAGATTAACTGATCACGGAAAATATGCCTTTTCTTCTCTGAAAGAGGTTCAGCTATTAAACAATTTATTAAATTATATTTCTCTAATCATCAATGTCATCAAAAACGTACGTCTGTTTTTTTATGACCTTAAGTGCGTCTTAACAACTTACCATATCAAAATCGGACGATGCAATAACGGAAGGCAAAAAATTGGCCCGCCGTAGTTTGCAATAGTTGGCAGACTGAATGTTTTAATTTAACATATTGACTGCCAGTCACTAGTTAGTGCCCTGACATGGAAATTGATTGTACCCAGATGCCAACATACTTATTATACGAAATAGGATTGAAAAATAGTAATAAAAGATAATTATGTGATACCTAAGTATTATTTAATCCTTTCATTAAAGAATTTTTTAATTACGCGCCAGCGCGTGATTGGCACTACATGTCAAATTTTCCCCCTAATGCCACATCACGCGTTGGCGCGTGGCACGTAAAAAGTGAATAAAAATAAGTGACAGTACGCATTATTTTTATATAAATCTGTATTACAAACAAATATGCATATAACAAATGAATTTATTACAAGAAAAGGCCCTGCATTATCATCTGTATAACGGCACTGTCAAATTTTCCCCCTAATGCCACATTACGAGCTGGCGCGTGGCACGTAAAAAGTGAATCAAAATAAGAAAAATAAGTGACAGTACGCATTTTAATATAAATCTGTATTACAAACAAGTATACATATTACAAATGAATTTATTACAAGAAAAGGCCCTGGATTATCATCTGTATAACTCATATCACAAGATTATTTTTTCTATAAAAAATAAAATATTAATTTCGAAACCACGATTATTTATAGCTAATTTCTAATCATCACTCCATGCCAATACCAGCAGAAACACCCTGCATGCAATGCCAAATGATCGGGAGAATGAACAATCAGAGGAGGATTTTCCTGCGCCGGCGCATGATTGGCACCTTGGTGATGACACTGCGTCCCGCGCTGGCGCGTGATTGGCAGTCTGTGTTTTAATCTAGTTGAAGAACTATTCCTTTGTAAAATATTCACGCAATATCTCTGATCAAATAAGCGTCATTTTTAAAATTTTCTTTACTCTTAAGAGTGCAATTTAATTAAGTTGCATTGACCTTTCTAATCAGTAGCTAAAAATACTTAAACAAAAGTATCTATATTTTCCTCAATTTTCATTTGAATATTCTAAACATATTTTTTCAGTAACGTATCGTATAGGTGAATTGCTGTTTACTTGTAAAATGGATAAAAATTTAGAACTCACAGTTTTAGAATCAGTGACTTGTTGAACTTCACTCAAAGTCTGCAGATATATTTTGAAATAATGTAGATAAATACAATACATTTCATTTCATAATTCACTTTAGATATCCATGCATTTATTTATTTTTAAAGTTTTATCATTTAAATAATCAAAACTCTAACAGTTTTTTCCACAATAATTTTTATCTTCAACTACTAAATACTCGTTTGTAGGAGGCTGTAACTGTTGTCATCTAAATATGACATAATGCAGAGTGTAATCTGTACATTGTTAAAAGTTATAGAATGTAAAAGGTTTATTTATTTATTTTTTTAATAAATCATTTAAGAAGTAAAACTATATAATTTCAGAATCTTTCAAAAACATAAAGCCAGTTTGTAATTTGTTTAAGTATTTTGAAATTCCCCATAGAAATATTTTAAAAGATAAAATAACTATATAACAGGGCATGAATATGCGTTTTCTTCACAATTCCGAAATTATTAGTTTTAATCAAGCATCCTAACCTTTAAAAAGATAAAAGCACGAAGTTTCTACGAACAAAAAGATATTCGTATATTTTATTATCACGTATTAAGGTGATTATTTCTTCGCATTTTTTTTTTTTTTACTAAAAAATTTATCGACAGATATGAAATACTTAATTACCACAATTCACACAACCGAAATTGGTACATGTTGGATTAATATTTTTAATCTTAAGATTTGATCAATTAACACTTCTAATATATTTGCGGAAGACAATATAACTCAATAAAATAATTACAAAAATCTCTTAAATTATCGACAAACTACGTAATGCAAAATAAATTTTACATATGTGTTTATCTGTTCTGTAAGAGACTATTCCTCTGATCGCCATGGGATCTAATATACAGAGGCGCCCTCTTTTGGGGTTAAGTTGTGATTGTTGCATTCAGAATCTCCATTCATTCGCTGACAGCATGAGCTTTTCTTTTGAACGCCTGGTTGTATTCCCGTGTGGTGCCATCTATTGGTAATTGTTTTAAAATAACAAGACTAAGTGCGACTCTTACTGGTGCTGCCATCTGTTTCGTTAGGTTGTAAATAAAACGAGAAAGGTCGATCGAAAGAGAATGCAAAAATGTTTGTTCTCCATTCGCATACAAATAATTAAAAAGTATACAAAATACAAAACTGCATTGAAATTAATTTGAATTAATTGAAATGATATGTCAATTAAAAATGATCAAAATTCATAATGAGATTCTAAAGAAATGACACAGAATTGATAGGCTTCTTCATTCTTTCTTTCAACTGAAAAAAGAAAAGGTTTTGCTGCCTAAAAATTTGGCATTAACAGTTATATTTTCTTAATAAAGAAATGTAAAATTCTGATTTTCGCAGTTTATTCTTTTGTTCAGTTGGTAGAAGAGGAGATTCTGTAATATGTCATTTTCTATTCTGTGACTATGCGAACCACCATCCACTGTTTCTGCTTTGACTTACTCTTATGTTACGTCTGTTTCATTCATTCCGTATTTATAGTTAGCATCGCAAACTCGGCGGTAAAGTGTCGATCTCACGTACTAAGTTGTATTTAAATTACTTAGTATTAGCTATTTTCTCCATAATTAACAAGAAATCCGCATACAAAAGTATGTTCATTCAGCAGACAGATTTTGCTTCATGAGGGAATCGAACTTTTCCCCTTCGACTATGCTGAGAGTAACGACTGTATTTATGGTCTGAGCATTGAATGAAATAAATTATGTTTTCTGGGGATCAAAATTTAAACAGAAAGAACATTTGTGAAAAAATATATATTCCACAAAATGTTTTTTTTTTCCGGGAATTTATCTCACTTTTATTTATTTATTTTCTCGCTAATTAGTATTATCGTGATTTTTCTTTTTCACGGTCTCTATAAAGAATTTAATTGTTTTGAATGATTTTATTATATGAGGTGTCATTGGCATTGACTATTCGTTGCGTGCGGGATTTAAAGTAGTCATTAAAATTTTTCTTCCCTGTTATCTCCAGTGCAATGAATTTTATTTTATTTCTTCCAAATATTGAATAATATTAGACAAACGAGAAGTATTATACGAAATAAACTGCTTAAGAATCATACTTGTTTATCAAATAAATAAAAGTCAAAAGAACAAAGAAGGAAAAGGGAAGGAAATTTGCTGGTGATTTTGCCTTAGAGAAAAGGTTTTTATACATTTATACACATATGGGTCATTTACAGCAGTGGTCCCCAACCCCCGGGCCGCGGACCGGTACCGGTCCATGGATCAAATGGTACCGGTACGCCCAAGTATATTATTTCCATTTTATTTACTGTGGTGTATTTCTCTCGAGTTTGTGCGACTTAGTCGGGTTTGTGCTAATTTATACCTTTGTAACAGAAGAAATCTTGTAACTATTTTAAATTAGTTTATTGTTTATTAAACAGTTCAAGATTATGAATTAAAATTGCAGTCATAAAATTGAAAATAAAGGCGCTTTCCTGAAAGAAAGAAAAAACCCCGAAACAAATAAATAAATAAAACGAGTTTTTTCTTGAACAATAAATAAACGTAACGTCATTTATACATCAAAATTATCATAACATCAATTATTAAATCAAAATAATCAAAAATATAAACAATCAACGTCCTCCCTCAGCGGGCCGTGGTAAAATTATCAAACATTGACAGGTCCGCGGTGATAGAAAGGTTGGGGAGCACTGATTTACAGCATCCAAAATTACCCGCCTCAAAATTCTACCAATATATGCAACTCTGAATTAAAATCAGCTTTGATAAGAAAATAATTTCATCCTACTGGAACAACATTTTTACATTACAATGAAGCAAATTTAACGGCATTTTAATCGCAAACTGAATTAATAATTATTTTTCTTTTAGTGGGTGTCCTCTGCAGCAGTTACTGTGTAGGAAGACCAATCAGAGATTTTTCTGTATTGCACATCGGTGTCAGGGCCCGATTTAGAAAATTCTTGACTACAGGCACAACTCGGGATGGGTGGCCCCCTAACACTGATGTGGGCGTAAAATTTCCAAAATTGACGCACACACACACACACACCAAAAAAAAAAAAAAAAAAATCATGAATCGCTGTGAAAGTACTATTTTACCAAGAATTGGCTATTTGAAGCGTAGAAGCCTAGAACATTATCAAATACCAAAAAGCAATACAACATATTAACTTCATCATTAAAACACCAATACAATGCAACCAGAAAAACTTATTAATCGCTTATATACACTATAATATTCATATGATGAACTATACATATAACTATACATATGATGAACTAATCAATCAAATTTGAAAGGATTTATAAAATAAATGCTATTAAAAGAGGTAAAATTAAAAAAAAAAATGAATTGGGATTTTTTTCTTTTAAAATAAAAATTTTAGGGGGCCCCTAGGCCCGGGTCTACCGGGCCTAATGGAAAATCAGGGCCTGATCGGTGGTGAATACCACACATGAAATCATTCCTTCGAAGATTCTATTCTAAGTACTGATGAAGAAAGACGGAAGGGGACCCAATCTTATGGTAAAATATTTGGATGGGGTAATGGATTCGGGACATCTGACATTTGGGGTGTCACTAAGCTGACTTTAAACTTGCATAAATGAAATACGACGACACAGCTGCCACCCAAACTGTATTGTTTTAAGGTATTATTGACAGGCCCAGGCCTATTTGTAACTCACCTACCTAGATCAAGGAGACGGATCTAACGCTTCGCGCATGGCACACAAGGAGCCGTCAATAGGTTACTCGCATGTCGCGAGCTCGATTCATGAAGCTGCGAACAAAAGTGTGTCCTAGATTTTCCTTGGGTTTTCCAACATGTAATGTCAATGCACTTTTCTATAGCGTCCGGTCTCTATGACCGTCATATTCCCCGACCCTTCGTCCTAAGGTGGCAGTGATATGGTTGAACACACGCCCACACCGTTCTGAACATTAATATCCCAAATGTTTGCTTTGGATTGTAACGCAGACAGAAATTAAGTTTTATTTCTTGCAAGGTTTAGACCAGGGGTGGGGAACCTTTTTTGACAGAGGGCCACATCAGTAAAAAATTATTTCTCATAGGGCCTCACCAAAAAATTATACAGTCGAACCTCCATATATCGAAGTAGCAAATTGCAGGAAAAAAATTCGATATATAGAAATTTCGATATATAGAATTGAGCTTAGTTTTATCATAATTCTCCTAAAAAAATTAAAGCTAACTTTCGTATACGAAACTCAATTTCTAATTTATATGCGAATTCCATTAAATGAAAGTTAATAACTAAAAAATGAATTAATATGAAAGATTGATTGAGTACTACATATCTTAAAAAAACAATAATGCAGACAGTGGTTACAATGATCACAGTTACATTCTTTTAAAAAAAACTACGAATATCTTGCTGAACAGCCAGTTTTGCGGAAAGTTCAAAGAAATGTTCGTATTTATTCAGTCCACTAAAAACTTCACCAGGCACATTTTCCGCGAATTGAAGTCCACGATGTATTGTTTCAAATCACAAAAATTGGAAGATTTTATTCAAAAGTGGAATAAAATCTCCCAATTTGTCTTGAAAAAAATTTCGATATATAGAGATTTTTTCGATATATAGAAACAATTTTTCTATGTAATGAACATGAAGATTCGCTAAGTGTTCGATATATAGAAAATTTTGATATGTGGAAGTTCGATATATGGAGGTTCGACTGTATAATAAATTAATATATACATTTTTCTAAACTAAAAATATATGCATAACTTATAATTATGAAAACAAAATATACTTTTGTTTTATAAGATACACATTATCATTCTTACATAAAACAAAACTAGTAATGTGAATTATACCAATAGTTTGATTTTTAAATTGCAGTAAATTAAAATGTCGAAAGTGAAATAGGGTCGCACAAAAATTGCAAAGGGCCGCATGCGGTCCTGGGGTCGTACTTTCCTCATCCCTGGTTTAGACGAATTCTCCAGCTGACCACAATGATGGTCAACGGGATTCAGATCAAGGTTAATAGCATAATGAAGATTTTATTTTGCAAAATAGTATGTGTAAACCACTTACAATAAGGCCTTAGAGACTTATGCGCGTTAAGTAAAAGCTTCTTAAATTACAAAAAATTTCAGGTAGTCTCTTCTGACGAAACTACCGCGGGTTATTAAGATTACTTATCGTTGCTTACCTCTTTTTTTTTTACAATAAAATTCCTACATACGAAGAGAAGGATGAGTGATAACCCTATGCAGAATAGGTCGATGGTAAGAAAAATAAGTTACATATGTCTACTATTCTGCCACTCTTGATTTATAACTCGCGACGACGGTTTTAGCGTCATAAATTTTGCTTTACCGCGGACCGTTATGGAGGAACGTAATTCTACGTTAAAATCAAAAGTGCAAGTTTGCATTTAGTTATAAACAATCTTTTGCTGTGTTTCAAGAGCCATTAATCATTCGATATGAACATTACAGAAGTTCAACTCGAAATCCTTGATTTATGTAGATACTTCTCTTAAAAATGAATCTCCCACCACCTTAACGTTTTGGGAAACCTCTTGAGGCCATTGGAACTTAAGAAAGGATAAACGAGAACGTAAGTAAAGGATAAACGAGAACGTAAGTAAATATAAATATATCCATCAATTTATTATCCACTAGCGGCACGTCCCGACTTTGTCCGGGTTGAACAAAATATTATACCAATAAATTTCCAGTTGATAGCCAATAAATTGTAAATCTTTTTTCACCTTAATAATAATCTAAATAATACCTTAAATTAATTTTACGTTAGTTAATAATTAAAATTAATTTTTTAAAAGAGAAAGGCGTGCCGGAGAACGGCTAGGTTCGAACCGCTAGCGTCAGAACAGAAGCCCACCGCGATAGCACCACGCTAAGGATTGTTGAAATCTTCGGAACAAAAAGCGGTAGAAGACAGTAGCAGAAACAATGGAGATTGTTAGGATTAAGCCCCTAACTTTATTTCTACTGATCAAATATACATAATATATAGCCTATGTCCATCTGGAATAATGTACCTTTCAAACAGTGAAAGAATTTTTCAAATAGGTACAGTGGTTCTGAATATATACCCTCCTCGTACAAAATCGCTCTCTCTTTATATATAAGTATAGATAGCACCACGCTAAGGATCGTTGAAGACTTCGGCACAAAAAGCGGTAGAGGGCAGTAGCGGTAACAATGGAGATTGTTAGGATTAAGCCCCTAACTTTATTTCTACTGATCAGATATACATAATATATAGCCTATGTCCATCTGGAATAATGTACCTTTCAAACAGTGAAAGAATTTTTCAAATAGGTGCAGTGGTTCTGAAGATTACCCTCCACGTACAAAATCGCTCTCTCTTTATATATAAGTATAGATAGATTATAGAAGTATAGATACACATTGGTATCTCAAAATTAGAGTAAGAGATGAAATAAAAATACAAAAATTAAAAAAGGATTTTAAGTAAAGAATGTTTTTATAATTATTTTAAGCACCTAAAATACTATTCAAATTAATATTACGTTACTTAATAATTGTGTGCATGGCCGCCATCTTGGATTTTTTTGCGCCAACTTTGCAATTTTACCGTGTTTTGAGGAGTGGAAAAATTCTCGCCAATGTGTTTTAAGCGGTGTTTTCAAAACGCTGGACTTTGAATTTTTTTAGCTTTTGTAATAAAAACCACCTGTTTAAATTATGAAACTTAGAAAAATTTTTGAAAAATCATTTAAACGTTGGACTTTGATTTATTTTTGGGTTTTTGATAAAAACCACTTTTTTGAAAAAATCATTCTCAAATATTGGAAATTTTGGGTTTTTCTTTTAGCTTTTTTATAAAAACGACCTTTTTAAATTGTGAAACTTAGAAATATTTTTGAAAAATCATTTAATCGTTGGACTGAGATTTTTTTTTTGTCATTTTTAATTAAAAACTACCTTTTCAAATTATGATCCATATGAAAAATTTGGTCAAATGAATTTTACTTACAGATAAAATTTCAATGCCATCTATTCAGTTTGCCCTAACTCTTTGACTAATAGCAATGAATCACCAAAATATTATGCTAATATATTGTTAATTAGAAAAAAAATACAGCATTTTCGTACCACCTAAATAATTTGCCATTTAAAAATTATCTAAAATTCAGCTTTGAAAAATGTAAAATAATTATGAACCCATAAATTTATGGTGAGTAACCATTGACCTTAACCAAATATTTGGTGCATACAATAAAATCGGGACAAGGATTATTTGACCATTTATCCTGCTGTGTTGGAAATAAGAAAAGAAAAACCTTTTCCTAAACCAATAACTTAACCTTAACTAACTTTTTAACTTAGGTTCCTGGGGAGAGAGAAGTTGAACTTCAGTTATTTAAATTTATTTGTAATCCACTACAACTTGGAATTATAAAATATTTTAAAATATATTGTATTTAAAATGTATACTGTATTTTACATTTTACGAAAAAATGATGGCAGATAATTTTTACTTCAAATAAATGAAATGGTGTATCATTATAGTATACTAATTGACAATCGATAAACAAAATTAAAAGCAACTTAAATTTAATAAGTTAACGAAAAACTGATAATGGATTCAAAAATTTTCAACAAAAAGACTCTTAGTTTTAAAAATAATTTACTCTTTTGAGTATAGTCAATTTGACTCAGATTTCCAGGTCAAGGCCAAGATCTGACCTAAAATTATTATACTGTAATTAAAAGATCACATCAGAAATAACTGTTTGATCTTAAAATTAGAGAATTTGACATTGGGTTATTTTTACCAGAACGCAATAATTATCGCCATGCGAAATGCGCCAAACCCTGGCGGAAAAAATCCAAGATGGCGGCCGTGCACACAAATCTAGAGTATCCCCTCTAACTTTATTTCTACTGATCAGATATGCATAATATATAGCCTATGTCCATCTGGAATAATGTACCTTTCAAACAGTGAAAGAATTTTTCAAATAGGTGCAGTGGTTCCGGAGATTACCCTCCACGTACAAAATCCGCTCTCTCTTTATATATTAGTATAGATTTATGTGTTTCAACGTACTGGAGGCGTTTTTAGGGGAATATTTGTTGTATTACAAATTTGTTAACCTTTATCGTCGTGATCCGACAAATCAGTATCTTGAAGTCGTAGAAATAATTCATAGTCGTAGAAATAACTCTTACTTATGTCGAGTTTATTGAAATAGCAAAATCTTGGTTAAATAATCATTTACAAATGTTCGTTCCGAAGAACTTTGATACACTCATGAGAGCGGGGTTCATTATTCAAAGTCCAAAACGAGACCCCCGTCTCTCTGCACGCGTGGCGACTTTTCAAAAGTCCAAATCTAATCTGTCCTCGTTCGTTACTGGCGTCTGTATTTATGCATTCTTCTCTCTCTTTCTCGAACAATCTCCCTCGAACAACAACAGGCCTTTTTCGGATCCGCGCTACGCAGACCACCTATTGTGAATTTCATTGTCCACGGCTATTCCCTTGGAAGTGCGCTGCTAACGGGTTTCACTAATCATTCTAAATGACCTGACTACCTCACCTATTGTCGAGCATTTCCAAAGGTGTATATCGTTTCGACACCTGTTTGCGTTTCTTTTGGGCTTATTGAAGGTGCTATTAATCACCTTCATCAATACCACTTAAGAATGAGAGACGAGAGTCTGACAAAATTATTCGACTGTATTGTTCGAATGTATTACAAGTCGAACCCCATTATAACGAACTTCAAGGGACCAAAGGTTTTGTTCACTTTATCCGAAACGTTAAGAAAAATGCTAGAGTTCACAAAATGTATAACTCATTAGTTTAAATGTGTATTCAATAATAATGTATTAAAAGGTGATAAAATCTATTAAAAATGATCATTAATGAATTAAATGGACTAAAATCGATTACATTAAGCTGACACAATACTGATTAAATTACGTACAATAGGAAAACGACGGGACCAGAATTTTCATTCGTTATATCCGTGAGTTCGTTATATACAGGGTTCGCTATAACGGGGTTCGACTGTATTGCAAATTCGGACCTGCAAGGGCCTGAGGTAGACTAATGGTAGCGCGTTGGGCTTAGGAATGAGAGTGCTCGATTCGAATCCCGACGGCGCTATTAAATATCTTCGTGTCTCGGCCGGATATAGGCACATTAAATCTGTAGACCAGAAAGTCATTCTATAGGTGTATTCATTGTTCATTCATTCAATATTCATTCAATGTTCAATTCATTCAATGTTCATTCATTTCAACGTTCATTCATTCATTCAATGTTCATTCATGTTCAAAATCATTCATTGTGTATTCAATGATGATGTAATAAAAAATGATAAAATCTATTAAAAATGATCATTAATGAATTAAATCGACTAAAATCGATTACATTAAACTGACGCAATACTAATTAAATTACGTACAAAAGGAAAACGGCGGTGCCAGAATTTTCGTTCGTTATATCCGTGAGTTCGTTGTACAACGGATTCGCTATAACGGGGTTCGACTGTATTGCAAATTCAGACCTGCAATGGCCTGAGGTAGACTAGTGGTAGCGCGTTGGGCTTCGGACTGAGAGTGCTCGATTCGAATCCCGACGACGCCATTAAATACCTTCGTATCTCGACCGGATATAAGCACCTTAAATCTGTAGACCGGAAAGTCACTCTATGGGTTTAGAAACGGAGGGAGAGAGTACGAGCCCACGAGATGTTCCTCGCTGGGGATACTCGGTCTAAATTGTGATGGTAGCTTACTCACTCACTTGCAGAGAGTCAATCCTGGAAGGACTTATTTGGTATTTTGTCCCCTTTCTGGTGCATTTGAAATTGGAAATTTGGACCTGCAATACAAGATTGCAAATGAACTATTCCTTCCTTTCTGAGCTCTGATATTAGCTTAGATGCCAGGGAAGATTAAGGATTAAAGCTTGACTATTATGTAACTTATTTTAAGTTGGATAGATTTTTATGCTTAGCAAAAAGCTTGCCTAATGTTTTCTCTGATGGAAACAAACAGCTCTTCATGGCCGTTATTCCTGTAACCTGAGACATGCGAAATTGTCTCGGTCTCTTGTCTTTTTAATAAAAGATCTCAGATACCAATCTTCTTTAAAAAAAAAATGAAAAAAAGTTTTTTAACGTAGGATTATGTTCCTCCATAAAGGTCCTCCGGAAAGCAAAATTTCAGACTCCATCCGTCGTCGCCAGTTATAATTTTGACAGCGCACCAAACCCTGTCTGTATCGTTTGGGCAAGCAGTAAACAGTTAAACAGAAAAGTACACACACACATATATATATACATACTTGCATATATATAGATACATATATACATAACATATACATACATATATACATACAAAAGAGGTAAGCAACGATAAGTAATCCTACGTTAATCACCCGTGGTAGTTTCATTAGAAGAGTTTACCTGAAAATTTTTAAAATTTGATTGAAAGATTTTTAACTCAATGGTTTATTTACGAAGAGTTTCAGTATGCATATTTTTACCATGTTTTTTTAACTCGCTTTCTTGTTTGTGTGTGTGTTTGTCCAGTACAAATCTTGCAATCGATTTTTAACTAACTTCCCGACTAGCTAGACATTTGAATCTTTTAGAATAGCTCAGAACACGATGACAATGCATTATTTTAATACTTTTAGCCCTCTTTAAGCAGAATTGAATTCATTTTCAGTTAATTTTGTTTTGTAGACTAGTGCAGCCATATATCGGCCGGGACGGAAGCGAAAAGTTTAACGCAAGTTAACTTCCAATTAACTTCATTTTCTTCCAAGTTGATGGGATAATTCATCAAAAAAATTTTTAAAAAGCATTTAATAATACACAGAATTGTCAAGTTGATATGATTCAACAGAAAATTTAAAAGCATGGTATATAAAAAGTTCTTTTTATCTTGTAATTATTACTTTTATCTGCAATGAAAAAAATTGGGAGAAAATTGTTTAACATGAAGTCTCAAAACCTTTTAATAGAAAAAAGTATGTATTCCATACAGTCAGATATGAATATTTCTCCTGCGTGTGTAGGTTCATTTTTTTAAGGCTTTTACTTTATTTGTTTAGTCGCACTTTTCGTCGCTTAAATATGCCCTTCCTCTTCTCCATAGTATCAAGGTTATAAACTATTTGCAAAATGTGTTCTCTGAACTGAAAATAAAAATTGCATTTCAGGTGGCCTAGAAGACATAGCTCTCAAAAAAAGCTTATTTTTATTTTCTTGGCTTAAAATATACCATAGAGCTTTTCGAACACAAACCGCATGTTTGTACGATGATTACAAAGTTTCACACAATATTTTTTATTCTGTTAAAAGATCTATCTAAAAATCGTCTCGAGGAATCTCTATGGAATATTGTACAGCAGGGGTGTCAAACTCGCGGCCCGCGGGCCGCATGCGGCCCGCGACGAACATTTTTGCGGCCCGGCCAATATATTGTCACACAATAATATATATCAAAATACCGACGCAGAATTATAACAAGATAGGAAGAATTCGCTAAATGTTTTCTTAATTGTACTCTTTTTTTGCTATTATTAAAAAAATACGTATATTTATGTTGAATATACAGTAATTAGGTAAATAAACATACGTTTGTATTAATATTGATTTTTTTTGCGGCCCACCTATAGTTAAACTTTGTTTGTTTGGCCCAAGTTAGCCTTTGAGTTAGACACCCCTGTTGTACAGCAATCCCCCGTTCAATTTTCAGTAAAAGGTTTTCAGGATTTTTGATTTAGAACAAAAATTGCGAACATATTTTCTCCGGAGTAATATTTGCCTAACATTTTTTCCCCCTCAAAGTGATTAAAAAACAATTATTTTAAAAAAAAAACAATTATTTTTTTTTTTTATAAATTTCACACAGAAATTAATTTGAAATCTTTCCTGTCTACAAAAAAGAACAAATCATGCCATTAAAGCAATTTGTCCGGAATATATATCAAAATCTATGAGTGCTTTGAATTTTGAATTTTAAATTTTGTCTCGAAAAAAATTTCAAAGTAGTCAAGAACTTTTTAAAAGTAGGATTATCTTTCTAAAAAGACACATTTAATTTAAAAATGAAAAAAAAATTCTCGTCCAGATCCTCTTAAACATGAATAAAGGAATTAATATTATCAATATTTTAAATTGTAAATTATAAAATACAGGGTGCTCGGGCTAAAAATATCCAAATGTTTTGGCTTTTTTTTTACGGAACAACCCATTAGAGTATATACAAAAATATTTAAATAGAAAGAATATCTCACCAAGTTTTGCTATCAGTAGATTTCTATGTGTGCACCTTTTGTAGCACGACAAACGTCTGTCTAAACGGTAATCCATTTCTCTCCTAGTGTTCCGTAGGAGGGAACACTAGGAGGACTTATTAGACGATATATCAGGACTTATTAGACGAATTGCTTGAATTATACGCTTCTTCAACTCATCCACAGTTTCAATTTTTTGTCTATGCACAACGGATTTAATGAATCCCCAAGCTAAAAAGTCTAATGGAGTCAAATCCTGTTGGAATAGCACACCCGATGGAATTTGTGGAACAGCAAAGTTTTCCAGCATATCATGTCCCGTAACAGTGTGCTCTACGAAGAAAAATGGACCAATGATGCCATTTACGTGCATTCCTAACCTTGAAATCTATTGATATTAAAACTTGGTGAGATGTTCTTTCTACTTAAATAATTCTTTTTTTTTAAATTCTAATTGGTAGTTCCGTAAAAATAAGCCATAACTTTTGGATACTTTTAGCCCGGATATCCTGCATGTAGCTCCTTATATTTATTTACATGCTTTTATTAACTCGCTTTCTTGTTTGTGTGTTTTTGTGTTTGTGTATTTGTCTAGTACAAATGTTGCAGTCGATTTTTAACTAACTTCCCGACTAGCTAGACATTTGAAACTTTTAGAATAGCCCTGAACACGATGACAATGCATTCTTTTCATACTTTTAGCAATCTTTAAGTAGATTTGAATTCATTTTCAGTTAATTTTGTTTTGTAGACTGGTGCAGCCATTTATCGGCCGGGACGGGAACGAAAAGTTAAACGCAAGTTAACTTCCAATTAACTGCATTTTCTTTCAATTTGATGGGATAATTCATCAAAAAATTTTAAAAAGTATTTATTAATACATAGAATTATCAAGTTTATATGATTCAATAGAAAATTTAAAAACATGGCATATAAAAAGTTTTTTTTATCTTGTAATTATATCATTTGTTTTATAGCTTTTTTATGCGTAATTCATTACAAGTAAAGCGTTGGAAAAGAAAAACTCCTTATAAATTTTTTTTATAGAAGTTACAATGTGTTTCCTTTCCCCATCAGCAAATTCTTTATAGCTAACTGTAAACAAGGATATGCACTCATTAAATAAATCATTATGAACCACCCATTGTGAATATTCTATTCTCCGTCTGCGGTGAACGTGCACATCCTCTATTTTGTTGTTTAAGACGTGCCGTTATCAGAACCTTGTTAATAAACGAGCAGAGGATATCGAGACAGAAGCTGAGAAAAGAGTCAACCGTGAATACCGCACGTTCTCGGACTACCAAATTACGTAATGTGCGCGCTCGCGCGAAGGGTGTGGTTGTCCTTATATAAATCCTCACGACTTTGCCCCCGAGATGTTACCAGAGAGTCGGAAGCATGGAAAGTAAACAATTCCTTCAAGAAAGTCAATGGCCTGAGGTACCCTGCTAATGAGAACAGAGAGAGAATTTCGAGACCTTCGAGAATAAAGGGTAGTTTATACCGTGGTTCGTCCAAAATCCTTAAGTTTCAAGTACAAGGAGCATTCGAGTTCTAAGACAGGTCTCCTATTTTTTTTTTCAACTGAAACCCACATACAATAAGGAAAAAAAGGCTGAAACTACTGCCACATCTCAACATAGTCTACTGCTAACAACACACATTTTTCACAACGACGAAGCCACGACTTCACAGAGTTTCTTTGGGGGTATGTTGAGATCACTGGAAAATCGCTCATGGAAGGGCCGATCGATTAATGAGTGGTCATGGCAACTTCGGTTCATTATTAGCGTCTAAAACGCTCCTGCTGGAAGTTGACTTCACAAGCATTCTATGAAACGGATGGTACTGCCATTTATCCTTCGTAACTGTAAAGAACGCCTTTAAAAAAGTTTCTACCAGCGCCCATTCTCGAGAGAGAAAAAAGGAGACCTTAGAACTTGAATGCACCTCATACTATAAGCTATCTATATAATAACAGCTGAAGGTAAACAAATATTAGTTAGTTAGTCAGCAGACATGGGGACGGGCTAATCTCGCGAACCGAGCATAGCAGGATATCGCGACTGGTACCGATGGACGCGGACGGACGAGACGCGTGCACTGGTGCCACCCTCAACTTTCAAAACTTTAAACTTTTTTAATTATTCAATTCAAACCGCTGAACTCAAAAGAAGCGGGCAATAGAAACAGCTGTCATTCCGGGTGGGCCAGCTCCTTTCCGTTTCGCAAATTTCCATTATTTTCATGCATGCAAAATTAAATTTTTCCGTCCACCAATCGACAAATTTTTTATTTCCATGTATTCTACAATTCTTCATCTTTAAGGATATGCACATTTTAAAAAGTTAAAAATGTTTTTCACTGCAATGGAAGCTTTTTCCCCAAAGCAGTTTTCCGAATTTCACGAAATTGACAATTTTGATGGACAAATATTTCGGTTTTCTGTGCCTATTAATGTCAATTTTACGATTTCTTGGTATTTTCTAGATGCTCAGATTCCAAAATATACCAGATACGTTTAATAAAAAAAATGTTATCATTCTAAAAAAGCGTACTTACAAAACTCACTTTTAAAATTTCCCAGCTGATTGTCATTGTATCTTAATGTAACTTGAATACCGAGTTCGTAATTTTTCGACTTATTATTTTATTCACTAATAATTCCAGCAAATTCGCGAAATTTGTTTCTAATTAATGAGGAAATGATGAGGATTCTTCCGCCACCAATTTTGAATTCATCAAAACTGTCTTTCTATTTTTTTAAGCACTTTTTTCCCCCATGAGATGTAATATTTACAGTCAGCCATGTTGCCAAAAGGAAAATAATTAGTTGAGAACGAGTCATTAGTTAAGAACGAGAGAAGTTAAAATATTTAGAATTTTTTCTAATTCAATGAACTTCTTTTTTGTTTAAAAAGCAAAATTTGAGAACGAAAATTTGAAAGAATTATTTCAAAAGCCAAAAATCAAAATTTGAAAACAGAGTATTTTAAATAATTATTTCGTTTTTTAAAAATTCTAATATATTTTTAAAAGTCCTTAAGCAGTTTTTAATCTTTAAGAAATAAAACCATTTCATTTTAAATCGAAAAAGCAACACATCGGGTTGTCACTCAGCTAGTACATATATAAAACAGTTCCGTAACTGACTGACTGACAGATAACGCCCAGACCAAACCGCTGGACCTAAAGGGCTGAAATTTTGCATGGCGATTCTTCTTATAGTGTAGGGGTGCACTAAGAAAGATTTTTGAAAAATTCTTCTTGGATTTTTTAAAATTAAAATTTTAAGCTGTTTTTGTAACATTCTTTTAAGTTTGCTTTTAAAATAATAATCTGAGGGTTATAAAATTTATATCACGAGAAAGATCATAAAAATTCCTTTAAAATGAAATATTTTAAGAATCTTTACCTCCCTTTTCTGATTTTTAGTGAATTATTAAAAATTAATTTTTAGAATTGAATTTATTAAATGCTGATCACGTGGTTTCTTTTCTTTTGCGATACTTTAAACTAATTTTGCATCACGTGCATAACAGCGAAATAGACGAAAAAAAATTTTCTTTTCTTGCTAATGCGGTAAACGGATAGACATTATGAAAAAATACAGTAAAAGAAAGGTTCCACAAACTGTACTGTATTAACTGTACTATATTCTTTAGTATGTTCTATTAGATTTAATTTGAATATTTTCTTCTACATTATTTTGTCTATAAAAATATCCGTTGCGATTTTTTTATAAATATATTATTTTGTTTTTCTTTACACCAATTGCGTACATTGATCGCTGTATTTATTATATATGTATGTTACCGTAAAAGACCGAAATCTGGAGAATGGCGACATTCTCCCGTGAATGTTAACATTCACATAGTCGCTTGGTGTATGTCCGAAATATTTGCTAAATATCCTTATTTATCACTTACACCGGCAAATGTCGACATTCACCATGCACTGATGGTGAATGTTGAATAAAAATATTTTTGTTACGTCTTTAAATCATACTTTATTATTAAAACATATTATGATATACTATGTCAAAATAGGAGAAAGCTTACGTAACAACACATATAAATAAACTGTTGAACTTAAAACGAACAGTACTTCCTAAACGAGAAAAGAAAATAACTCCAATAATAAACTTACTTAATTATGTGATTGACGTTATACAATCTTATTTATTGCAACAACAGCTGAGTTTCAGATAGTATACTGAACAATTCATCATTGATAACATAATACTGTATATTTGTTTCCCCTGGTTTTAATGGTACAATTAATTTCTCTTCATCATTAATTTTGAAAACGCCAAAACGTTTTAATTGTCTATAATTCAAATGTGTACTGCACTTAGTTTTAGCAGAAATAACTTCAGAAAGTATACTACAGTACTTTTCTTGAGAGCTTTTAAAGACTTCTTGAGAGCATTTAAAGAACTGTTTAGAGGTTTCTCGTTTCGGCATCCACCAAAGCATACCTGTGCTTGTCGACATACACCGGTGATAGTCTGAATGTATAAGAATATAACCAAATATTTGGTCTTTCACCGACGTATGTGGTATGTGTTGACATTCACCGGTGAATGTCGACAATCTCCAATTTCGGTCTTTCACGGTAATATATATATATATATATATATATATATATATATATATATATATATATATATATATATATATATATATATATATATATATATATATATATATAGGCATTAATTGCATACATTGACCGTTGTATTTAAATTGAATGTACTCCGTAGCAAAGTACGGGTATTCAGCAAGTCTAGTATATTTTAGAACAGTTATGTTTGTGGCTCTCTGCTACGTTTGTGGTACGATGGGGGTAAAGTACAAATTGCATTCAGATATGACTGCAAAATTTTCTTACGATAAGGGCACGTAATTTTGACTACTAACCTTTAAGCCTGGTGAATTTTTTTTTAATCAAAAATTTGTTGAATGGGATGGGGACATTCAGCACTACACGGTTCGCCCCTTGGCAAAGAAGAAGCGGATCTGTGGAGGACTGCCCTTTTCAGAGTACGATCAAACTTGCCGTGAGCAGATCGCTGATGATAGATAGAATGCGCGGTCAAAAAAAAAAAAAAATAAATAAATGAAACCAAACTGAATCAGAGTCAAGTTGCAAAGATGGTAAAATTAGAGTTTTGACAAAGTGGCAAAGAATTGGATATTGCCTGTATTAAAATACACAAGCCACAGAAATGGCTAGAACCAATTATTTATCAACCGAAAAAAAATGAAAAAAAAAGCCATCATAAAAAAGGCTATAATTGAAAAAGGCGAAACGGGTCGAACGAGGTTACATAGATTTATTTAACCATGAGGCGGAATTGTAGGGTCAGATTTCATATGATTTCTCTTGTGGAACTCAAGAGGATAGAAAAAAAAGTTACGTAGGTCTACTTACAGTTTTAAAACATTAAAATAGGGGCGAGACGGTAGCAAACGTCAGATAGTAATTGAGGCGTGTGTTAAGTTCGTTCACTGTTAACCCACTTGAACACGTAGGAGTGGAGCTAAGGATTGCCTGTGTTGAAAATCCGTAAAGTAAAAAGTGAAAATAGAATTTATAATTCATCTATCTATCCTTCATATGTCTTCATTTGTTAAATATGTTGCCATTGTTTCCACCGCCCTATATCTTGAATTAAATTTAACCTACACGTTGCCATTTTGGGTACAGAGATAACTCTCTTTCAAATTTTTATAAATGTAACCAAATGTTCCGGTATGAAAAAAAACTTTTTTTATATACGGTTTTGAGCGTGTTTATAATAATTTAAATATTTGTTCAATATTTCTTTTGTGTTTTAAAGATTTGAAAATATATTTTTAAAAAATATAATAGAATAAAAGAAGTAATGCATTTTAGGGTCTAAGTTGCTTCGTTTTCTTTTTTTAATTAAAAAAAATATTTTGGAAAGGGGAATTAATTAAAAGTAGATTACAGTATTGGAATTGAGATTTAGAATCATGATGTTCCGTCGCATACAGGTAAACTTCCTCCTTCTGATCGAATTTCATTAAATGTGCAGCGTTATTTTTTAATATAATGACCTATCTTTTACAGATATTTGCTGAATTAGCTTTTTCACTTATTCTAGTACTATCACATTCTGTTTCAAGAAATTCGCTGAGTTTAAATGAAATTAAATCACTATTAAATAATGTTTAGAAATTTTGGGAGCATTTGCGAAAACTACCAATATTTAAACTTCCTAGAGCCGTAATTTTGGATACTTGAAACCTCAGATAACAAGATCACCATTTAGTAATTTGATATTTATTAAAGTGCCCTGAATTAGTGACTTTAAAGTGCGTTACAATTTAGTGTTATGCAGTTTGATTGTACAGTTATTTTTGAATTAACTGAAAATCTACGTCAATGTTAAATTGATTATGAATATGTACAAACGTTATAGTGTTTTGAAACTGTATTTTAAAGGGATAAACAGTTATTGTGAATGTTATGTATAAACATAGTTTCAGTTATTTAACAGTCTGGTGAAAGTAAGCCTAGTATGCCTACCGTGCCCAGTAATTGTTATCTAGCATGACTAGCTAGATTAGTATTTGTAGTTTTAAAAAAAAAATCGACTAATCATAATAATCGAAAGTCAATGTCAAAGGGTTTATACATAGATATAAATGTGATTATGGAATGGACTTGTTCCTTAAGTGTGTGATCTGTATTTATCCTGTAACGTACCAAATGATTTGTATTTATTCTGTAATGTACTAATCAACCATAGTTGAACTAGTTGTTATACAGTGGAGTCCCGATAATTCGAAATCACTGGGACCAGACCCTTTTCGGATTAACATTTTTTTCGGATTAAGCGAAATCTTTTTTAACATAAACTTAAATTACATAATAACGTGTGATTACATAAATATTATATATTACGTGTGATTACACAGTTTATTTTATATTGTCTGTCTAAACTATTTTATAAGGTATGTCTGTACTGTAAGAACAGTATTGTACAGAATAGTAGAGTATTAGTTGTTCTAACAATACGACACAGTGCTCGATAGTTGGATTTTACACGATCAACAGATTGTTGAAATGGTTTTGAAAGAACTTGTCAACATCTCATACAAGAGTGAAGGTGAAGCAGACGGTGACAGCGAGTAGAGGGTATCCCACTCGGACACCGCGGCTGCATTATGTAGCGCTACGCTACGTAGAGCAACACTCCGCCGCGACCCATTAGGACACCCTTTTTCTGACGTGTTGGCGTAATTTGGCTTCAAGGGAGAGGCATTCTTCCCCTCGACGAAAAAAATTAACAGAATTTTTCAAACCAATAAAGTTCAGTAATAATTAGTTCAGTACATTGTCTAACTTTGAATTTTCTTTTTAATTTTCTTTTCTTTTGGTTTTAATGTAACATTAGTTCTTTTTGACTTTGATTTCGGATTAAGCGGACTTCCGGATTACCGAAGTTCGGATTATCGGAACTCCACTGTAGTAAATGCGGTTTACTTGACTTGATTATAACATTAACGGAGTTCTAAATTATAATTGCGTTAAGAATTGCTATGTTAGTGTCAGTAAGGATGTGTCGCCTGACATATGTGTCATTATGTGCCTGGACTATATAAATGTGTCTACAAGATTTGCATTGCACCTGTATCATAATTTGCAAGGGAAAAAGAATTTGATAACAAAATTATTGTAATATGTTTTCCCAAATACAAGTTGTAATTGCTAATTTGTAACATTAAATCGTTGATTTTTTTTTTTTTAAAAGGACTAAGGACTAGGACATATGGAAACAAGAAGGGTTTTCCCTAAATTATTTGCCTTATTTTTGGTGTTGCTTAACTAGCCTAACTTTGTTTAAAATTAATTGCTTAATTAGGAAAATTGTTTATCTTTATGGTAGCGTTGGCGCTGCGGGTCCGAATTGGTCCTCCAGGTTTGCTATCGCAAGGCTGGTCTTCAGAAAATTTTGGCCGATACGCGTAAGAGGAGGGGACTGTGGAGAGTTATGAATATCAAATATTAAATTTAATGACAACTTTTCTCTCGTTTCGCTGCCAGGTATAAAATCATCGTTATTTAAATTGTTCTGTAGCACTTCTAGGTCGGGTCAACGCTGTTAAATTTCATGCTCAATTTATGCTTTCAAGTCGAAAGATATTCAGTAACCATCTTTTCCGCTTCAGCTGTCAAATACCACAATCCCATATCATAATTACTCTGCATACCAATACTTACCTTAAGATGGAATACTTGACTTCTGTCTGAACCTCGCTAAATGTGTTTTAGATCCACGTGATCAGTTGCGCAAATATGATCCAAAACGGTCTTAGTAATGCCCCTCGGAGAAGTATAAATATACCTTACAAGCTAACAATGATAACACGGATAAAAAATAAATAAATCAGGTGCATATAATGTCTGTGCGATTAATAGTATAAGATGAGCCCAACATCCCAGCTCTGGCACCTCATAATCTCATCAAATGAGTTATTCTAAGCATTTAATCCCTGTCAGTCAAAAATGCGATCTAATATTGTAGCTCCAGATAAGAGATGAGCAGTGAATCATGATAACATGTGAGAGGCTTATTCGTCTAACATAGCCCAGGGACGTAATCAGTAAGGGTGTTTGTTTGAAGAACATGAATTCTCAGTTTCGATATCCGAGCCGACTCGTTATTATTCAAAGAACGTACAAATGTGAAAAAAGAAACGTGAGGACATGTGGCTTCAGTCATTAGAGTGATGTTCATCCAAAAATAGAGGATTCGACCGATGAGCATGCGCTATCAGGTATCAGTCAGACGAGGAAATAATCTATGTCCGCTAGTGAAAGATCGTAGCGTTACATGGAAGGTGTAATCAGTATTTGCGACTATCCGAAGGCATCGATATCCCAAGTGGCCAATCGTTTCTTAAGGAGGCACAGGACCTCGAAGCTCGACCAAATGACTAAAAATATGGTCTAATTCTAACTACAAAAACTCAAATAATATTAGAATAGAAATTTTCTTTCTTTATGCATATAAAGTACATATCTTTAAACATGTCATAAATAAAAAAGGAAATTATAAATGTATAAACAATATTCAAATTAGCAGTTTAGAATTTATGTGATTAAATGCTAATTTGAGTTTGTGTGCAGCATTACTTTTAAACTATCAATAGGAAACTGATAAAACTACACTCATATGTATATTTCATGGTACTCTACATTTTAAAACCAAAAAAAATGCGCAATTATGGAATTTTTTTTTATGTGGGAAAATAATACAAATGATTGTGATAATTTTTGAAGTTTTCCAATTTTATGCTCAATTTTTATTCTAAATAATATTTATTACAGTTTATTTGGTTTACATTACAGGTAACTATATTACAAGTGTATTCTGACCATTGATTATTTTCTGTAAGCATATATCTCAATTTTATGATGCGCGCAGCACTTAATGATTTTTAATCACCAGTGAATCATATAAAATTCTAAACTGCTAATTTGAAAATTATTTATAGATTCATAATTTCCATTTTTATATCTATATTAATAAAGCAAGGTCCGGGTCTGTCTGTCGGTCACACTCTCCGGGTGTACCGCCTCAATGTGTGCGTGTGTGCGGCCTATGAAACTTACAGCCATGAAATTTGGCACACGGGTAGTGCAGACTATGGGAAAGTGCACCTCGAAGCCCGAATTTTAAATTTTATTCTAGAAAATTTTTTATTTTATGTTTTGTGGGATATTTTATGTTTTTTTAACTTCAGATTACGTTATCTCGGCAAAAAAATGATCGTAGAATTTTGATCTTTTTACAATCTAAGACTACAGACATTTCTCCTTCAAACAAGACCTCATTTGCTTAAAAATAAATTAAAACAGACTAATATTTTCATCAAAATATTAAACCCACTTTTTCGAGAAATTTCCGCAATTTTGAGGATCTACGGTCGATGCTCTTCGAGTTTTTAATCTTACAAAGAAAATATTTACATCATCTGGAAGATGAAAGCTTTCTCATTCATATAAACCTCATTTCAAGTCTCTATCTTAAAATTTCGATTTTTAATTCAATTTTAAAGAACGATACTTAACACAAATATTCTATCGGTTCTTCAAACGCGAAGAACGGCAAATTCTCCCCTTGTAAACAACGATTGAGTCATTCATTCACTTGATTCATTCATCGTCTTCCTTTGATGGCTTGAGCGTAGCTGGGCGAAGCCCGGCTAGTATGACATATTTAAAGATATGTACTTTATATGTATAAAAAAATAAAATTTATTTTTCTAATATTATTTGAGTTTTAGTGGTTAGAATTAGACTATATTTTTAGTCATTTCGTCGAGCTTCAAGGTCCTGTGCCCCCTGAAAGTTTTGTACATAAAAGTAAGAATGCGGGAGGTTTGAATCACTAAAGATGAATCATACAACCCACATAGTGAAAAAAATAATGTTGTGGTGTAAAAATTAAACACAGCAAAAGATATTGAAATGTGTATGCTACATCAGTATCTGTAATGTATAAACAATAGAGAACTTATTTATTTTTTTAATCAATGCGGCAGGCACTTGTCTCTGATGTTAGGGACTTCTCTGACCCACGAAGACCCGCGTAGTTTTGCTGGCTAGTTCATTATAGAAGCACCATTTTAGTGAGCCTGCATCGCTTCCTATAAGGGGGACGACACATAAACGACCAAGCCTTTTTCGGGATTTGAACCCAAGCCCACTGAATGGCAGCTCACAAAGCTAACTACTATACTATATGGGAGGCCCACAATAGAGAACCAAACTATCAAAGATACGACATAACAGCTTTTTTGATGCGGTAAAATGTAATCTCTTACTTATATAAATGAACAAAGACATGAAATTGGTAATTTTATTGCTATATTATTATTTCGTTTTGTGTAATTTTCTCTAATTACTTCGAATAACTTTTTGCATGTTTTTGCTTACTTGTTGAATGTATTTAAATATTACAAAACTGCTGTTTCGGAAATGCACTTAAAATTACAAAACGAACCATAATGCAATGTACCGAACACCAAGTTTATAATTCAAGAGTTCGGATTTTATAAAATTATGTAATAAAGAAAGAAATAGCTCAATGCTTTAGTAACTTAGAAAATTATGACAATACCTGAATTATTCTGAAATGCTCTTTTTAATTTTAAATTACTAATCCCCCCCCCCCCAAAAAAAAGCAACAGGGTCCCAAATGAATAGACTATCCGATTCCTGAATCTACAATAAAAAATGATCTCATACTTGGACTCATGAAATACTTATGTATCGTAGAAAAAAAATATATTTTCACATAGCTCCCTCATTTTTTCTATTATATTTAACATATCATCTGCAATCGGTATTATTGAAGCAACGGCGACTCCAAGGGGGGAGCAGTAGGGGCAATTGCCCCCCCCCAAAAAAAAAGCGTATTTTTTTTCATAGCCTAAATGAATATTCTTTATATATAATTATTAAAATTATATTATATTAAAAATTTTAATAAAATTTTTTTCATAGCTTATATAATCGTAGACCTAATACTAAATGAGTTTAAATTTAAAATGAGACGATGTTTATTTCTTTATATATATATATATATATATATATATATATAACCATAAGAGCCGACGTTGCTACCCCCCAAACAAACAAACAAACACACACACACACAAATCTCTTTACTGGAGCCGCCCCTGAATTGAAGGAACGTAGCATGTGATTTGCATTTACTTGGATTATTTATTTATTTTTTGTGGGGGGGAACTCTTCTCCTCATATATTCTTTGTTTCACATCATATACATCAGTGGTGCGCAAACTTTTTTCAACCGAGACCCACTTTCTTAAAATTAAAAATCCCCCGACACCCCCTCCTCCCTCCTTTGAACATGTTTTGGGAATAGGGATATTCTTTTTAAATTAGGAAAATGTAAAGAAAAAATAGAAAAAAGAAATAAGCAAATTTTTACAAACTATTTTAAAAATCAACAACTTAAGATTGTGGGTATACATTCACTTTGCCTAATAACAATAAAAAAAGGTCTCGCTTACCTTCTTTGTTGTTGCCAAATCTCATGTAACCCAAACTTCATATTAAAATATTAATACGTAATATTAATACGTATTTGTATTTCCTTCAGGTAAAAGAGTAGGATTTTAAAATTATAAATTTCAAATTAAAACATTGAAAACTATAAACTGCATTTATTTATATAAAACTAAAATAGAAAAAAAGAAGAGACAGAAGGGTGAGCCTGGACTTAACGTGGAATAATATTTGTTCAATATTATTTGAAATATTTTAGAATGCTATTCTTGAATCATCTTCCGGGTAAAGTCTTGATCGTTGTATGGTTTTTATAGAAACTAATTTTAAAAAGCCATTCTCACACAGATAGGTAGGAGCGAAAATAAGCAATGTAAGTATAGTATTGCAAGACTTTTTGAAGCCTTATATAACAATATCATATATTTTTATTTAAAAATACCGTATTATATATGAAAATATAAATAAAAATTTTATAAATATGTAAATAAGCGATATATTATATTTAGCTTTGTTGTTTAAAGCTTATCTATGTGGTCGGCGGAACCTTTAGAATTATTATAAATATGTTACAGAAAATTTAAAGCATACTTTTAAATTAAATAATTCAATGATATAAATTTACTTCAAACTATCAGCCAATGTTTTACGCTACCCCCAGTTTGAGCAACACTTATACCGTAAGACTTTGTACCGTTATACTTTGTGACTATAGGGGTTACTTTGTAACACATAGTAATTTTTTCGTATTTTGTATCTTGCGCCACGCCCGTGATACCGGGAAGGCAAAGAACAGCGCCAACAGCTTGTCTGACATACAGAGACACCTAGTGGCTACTGGCCGAAGCTTCTATGCACCATTTGTCTTCGCTGGACAGTGCATTGTTCAAACCTGTTTTCAAGCTATTCACTCAATCTTCGGAAACTTTGTGTGCTGAAGGCTAACACCTTATACAATCAACTATCACATGTAATTATTTTTTATTGTCAATATGTTGATTAGATTGAGGAGAAATATAACTTTTGTGTAGTGATATTTACAAGAGATATGAGAACACAACCTAAATATCGAAAGGTGACGAGGTTGCTTTGTGACACATTGGCACTGTCACAAAATAACCCACAAAGTCGACCGACCTCCTCCAGCTGCTCGATGTTGCAGTTTTCCGTCCTCTAAAATACCACTGGAGAGAAAGAAGTATTGACTATCTTGAAAAAAACTACCCAAAGGAGCAGAATGTGCCGAAAGACGAATTTCCTCATCTTCTCAAAGAACTGATGGCTGCCTTTGGCACCCGAAGTCTCTTTGATATAAAGCTATCCAATATTTGTAATAGGTATATATAATTGTGTATCAAGCTTTTCCTAAGCGTTTTACTGTCTAACTTTGTGTCAAGTAATTTTTAGTCTTGGATTTCAAGGCGAAAACACAGATGTCACAAAGTAGCCCCACTCGGCGGGGCAACTTTGTGACATATTTTAACTTTAATTTCTCAATGGTAATTAAAGATCCGGGTTAGAGTATTACATTATTACGTAAGGAAAGGATGTACCAATGTTTTGTAATTGTTCTTTTTGGACTGCTTTTAAAACTGATCGGCAGGCACGGGGAAAAAAAAAACTTAAAATCCGTCTCAAAGTTACCCCATCTTATGGTATACATGATGTTTTGTAGGACTCTAATATTCGAACACCATTTTTCCGGATTTGCATGCTTCGAAATCTTAGGAGTTATAAATACTTCCTCACTGGCCTTCCATACTAGAGTCTGTGCAAGAGTCTCGCGGTGGTCTGTTGCCATTTGGAAACGTCCTATACTGTAGGTTTCGGTATATGTAGGTTTCATGTACCAATAGTCCTCCAAAACCGCCAACAAGAGTTTGAGAAGTACAAAAATATAGAGTCGTTTATTTTTGTCACTTACAGGAAACTTGGGGAAATGCAGACAGGAGTGGCTTGTTAATAACCACAATAAAAGGAAAAAATATGGCTGCATATTTTTCGGTTTTATTTGTTTTTTTTGCGGTTTTTAAGAAGTCTTCTATTCCTGTCGTTTACGTTTGGTTACTCTCAACCACAATCAATTTCCTTTTATCTGAAATTATTTCAAGTTGTACTATTTCAAATACAGTGGAACCTCGATATAATCGAATTTTTTCCATTCCCCTTGAACCTGCCTAACACTCCCATGTTATATTTACCTCTACATCTAGAATGACTGGTCAGGAAGACCTCCCTATTTCGAATTTTTAGTTTGCTTGGCTTGGCACCGCACCTCTATACATCGAAGTTGTTTAGATAAAAATATTTTGATAAAAATAATTTTGATTTGCAATTGCAGTGAGTATGCAATTATTTTAATATGAACCTCTATATATCGAAGTCAGTCAGAAATCACCTCGATAAATCGAAACGCGGTATATCGAAATCCTCGATAATTCGAAGTTTTCTCGTTCCCCTTGAATTTCGATATATCGAGGTTCCACTGTACTAATCAAGTAGAGCAGTTGTACGCTAACGTGAGAGTACAGCTTCTTAAAATTCACAGTAAACATTTACAGTGGCAACTAGTTAAGAACTGATAAGTAAGTGTATTTCCGCATTTGGCCGGGGAACAATAGGTGTAATTGTTTTTATGGACAACTCACATTCCAGTGTCCATAAAGACAATCCCACGTAATGCTCCTAGCCTGATGAAGAAGTATATTTATCAATTCGAAATTAGTTGCAAATCTTAATGCTGAATATGGATTTTAAGTGGTTGGGGGTAAATTGTTTAGAAGCATAAGGGCCTGTTCACATAGGAGTCCGTTTCGTAGCGTTAAGGAAAAGATGACGTTGAGACGAAAATAAACAAATCATAGGCGTTAAAAATTTCATTGCTAAACTTTTTAACGCCTATGATTGGTTTAATTTCGTCTCAACGTCATCTTTCCCTTAACGTAACGCAACGGACTCCTATGTGAACAGGCCCTAACACTCAAAAGGTGCAGAAACAACCTAAAAAAAATTCTTTAATTAAAAATTCTTAAATTTTTTTCGAATATTTATAAAGACTAACTGTGCAATTATAATTTCACATTTAAACAAACTTTTTGCACAAATAAAAAAAAAATAATAATTATTATTCTTTTTTTATTTTTACTTGTTGTACTCTTTAATTATTTCCCATTTTGACAACGTTTTGATTAGCTCTTAGGTAATGCAGTTTACCTACGGAGATGACATATGACGAGGAAAGTACACATTTCTTATACTACGGGGGGAGGAGAGCCCGCAAAACGTACCAGATGCACTCTATTGCAAGTGTCAGAATCATACTCATGAAGAAATCGCACGCAGTGCAAGCAAGGGCGGCAAAATAGCGCCTCTCTGCAGCCATGGCTTGTTCAGAGAAATTTATTACTGACTCCCCCAGATGAGGTGCGTTTTGGTTTTTGAAATTCGATCTGGGATTTTTTAAATTACTTTTTATTTTTTTAAATCTACTAAGGCATTGTTTCTTCGTCCGCGGACCACGTATGATCCATTGGTATCATCGTATCAAAACGATCGCAAATTCAGCAAGTTTATAAAATTGGGGGAAAAAACCTTTTTTTTGTGTTTGTTGTTGATTTTTTGTTAAAATTCTAAATATTCCTGTATTTTTTCCGTTCCCTGACGTTCCGAATACGAAAAAAAAAAAATAAATATTTCAGGTACTCTCTTCTACGAAACTACCGCGGGTTATTAACGTAGGATTACTTATCGTTGCTTACCTCTTTTCTTTTCTTTCTTTCTTTTTTTTTACGCATTTTGGTACTTTTCTGTTTACTGCTACTGATTTTGGAGCGCTGTCAAAATTATAACTCGCGACGGACTTTTTTCCTTCCGGAGGACCGTTATTGAGGATCGTAACCCTACGTTAAAAATCCCTTTTCTGATTAAATATCCCTAATACCTTTTCTGTGACGAGAAGTCGCAATGTCACAGTAATTTCTCAGCGTCGCAGCAACTTTGCAGCTAGTAATGCAAATCTGAAAAGCTAAAAAATGTTCCATTTTTAAGTTATTATGTGCTTTTATGTTTGATATCTTATATGTTAAATTTGTTACTGGTTTTAATTTTTTTTTGCAATTTTCTATTAACAACTTTAATAATAAGTTACAAAAACCCCCCCAACTTTATAGCAATAACAAACTCTTAACTTAATAACAATAATAAGTTGTTTATCACTATTAGTTTCTTTATTCAGAAAATTAAACCCATTTTTGTCTCTGAAAGGGTAGGAGATGATCCCAGACGATTTTTTTTCTTTTTGAGACAAGGTTTCTGATGAACAAACTGTTAAGAACCACTGTACTCAGGTATCCGGATTTACCAGCACAGTGTGCATGATTACTTGACTTATCGCTTCTTCCACTAAACTGCATTGTAATTAAATATGTTGTATAGGATGTCCCAATAAAAGCACCGGATTTAGTTTTTGAATTAAACACATTATTTATTTGAAAAGTGATAATATTTTTATTTCATTGCAAAGTACAAATACCCAGATTTTTTTTTTTTTTTCCACTGCTGCAGATGGTTTCTTGGGCAATATAATTACCGCCATAGTACACCGCAGTTTTGCTAGCCATTTTATTATGGGGGAACAATACAGGCGGACTAGCATTACCACCTATGCGGGGATGACACAAACGGACGCTTTCAGTGGTGTAACGCTGGGATTCGATCCGTGCACCCTCAGCACAGAAAACCAGCGCGCTGTACCATAGGGCCTCCACAAACCCTAATGCTCCGGGAATCGTGGCGTGTTCCTGTAGCCTCAGCTAATTTAAGAGGCTTTAACCAAGAGTACCAAAAAATACAATGCCCCGATTATGTATGGAATGAATTGTCAGACAAACGCGCACCACGTAGTTGCATAACGCCGGATTTAAATTCCACGCCATATTTTTTGTATCAAGTTGGCAGCTCTAAAAATTTCATATGTTTCATCTGTTATCCTTGCGATTAGCAAATAAGGAACGCTACACGAAAGAACAGCGCGTTATTACTTTTAAAACTCATTATAAAAATGGAGAAAGATTTTCTGAAACAGGTCGTAAAAACTTAATGAAATTTTTGGTCGAAATAATGGTCCAAAAGAGTCATTTGTCTGAAATTTTATTCCATGCATAATCGGAACATTTGTACTTTGCAATGAAATAAAGATATTATCACTTTTCAAAGAAATAATGTGTTTAATTAAAAAACTAAATCCGTCGCTTTTTTTGGTACACTCTTTATTAGTGTTTCACTAGTCAATCCGGAAACACCGACATTTTTAAATTAGTGTTTAAAACAGCAAATTCATGTAAATATTTATGTTAATTTATGTAACAGAAAGTCTTATGTTTAGTACATAAGGCTTTCACCGCATAAGGATAGAACCTGAGGATTTCGAAATTCCATCTCTGACAAATAACTTGGCTCTTCTAAAGAACCTCTTTAGAATGGCTATCTGATCTAACCCAAACGACTTAGGGTCTCCGTGGAGACAAACGGCATAATTTTTAAAGCTAATTCGACAATAAAAAGCATAAGACCTGTCCTTTCTAAATGAGTATACGTTCAAGGCGTGATTCGCATTCCGAATAAACCTAAAGTATAAAGGCCCCTGGCAGTACAATGGAAATGAAAACATTTTCATTGTGAGAAGAGTGAATTCTGAAGCAACATCTGTGTTCTGAATACAGAAATGACGAATGCAGTGGTCAAATTTTCATATGCAAACGCTAATGATCGTAACCTAAATCTCCGGCTTTAATTTTTATTCAAGAAATTCAATCTAGGTTGATTGTTGGGGATGCTGTATTCAGCGGAAGCAACAGAGTGTCTTTTTTGATTGATACTTACAGTTCTAACTCGGGCACTGGAATAATAATTAAAACCTAAAAGACTTGTGCTGTTCGTGGGATTATGACATACGTGCTACGCTTAAAATCCTGAGTGAGTATTTTGGAACTGTACTCACTGACAGTGGAAGGGTTTTTTTGCAAAACCATGATCAAGAATCAGTCACAAAGGTTCATTATTCAGTATTAACGGAATATCCGTATATATATAAATAAATAAATAAATAAATAAATATATATATATATATATATATATATATATATATATATATATATATATATATATATAATAAAGTTGAAAGAGAAAAACCAGTATGAGCACTAAAGCTACTACAGCCAGGAACCAAAAACATGAAAAGATAAGATTGAAAGAGGTTTTAGACAATATTTCATCTTCAGCGGTGTCAATACTGTCTAAAAACCAATGGATTGTTTCAGAGTAGAATTGAATATAGAGTTACTTAACCATATAACACCAAGCCTGGCGCTAGACAGAGCGGAAGTTAAGAACAAGTAACCGCAAGATGACTGAAGTCACAAAACTTGCAACCATGGAGATTATGGAAACCCAGAAACTGACTTACTATGGATACTGTGTTTTAGGACTATTAAACCTTTATTAATTTAGTTTTTTATTATTATTACTAAGAGTAATATATATATATATATATATATATATATATATATATATATATATATATATAATTATTGTAAAATATAAACTTCTAGGTATAACAGCAGTTAACTATCACTTTCCGTATATCACTTTAGTTCCTAAGTTACATAAAACACCTATTGCTTTTAGAGCAGTAACCTGTGGTCACAACACTTATGCTACTATAGCAAGTGTAAATTACCTTAAATTAATCTATAAAGTAATAACTTCTGATGTTTGTGGTATAATTGATAATAGCTTGAGTCTAAATAGAAAACTACAAACATTAGATAATTGTAAATCAATTGTCACTTTTGATTTTAAAGATTTATTCAATAATATCAATATAAATGATTTAAATAGAGTAATAATTAAGTTAGTACAAAATAATTTTCATTACTTAAGCAAAGAAATTAATCTTTCTCATTTCAATAAGCTCTTAGATTTTGTTACTAAACATAATTATATAATACACAATAATACTATATACTTACAGACTAAAGGTGTACCACAAGGTGGAAATACTTCTAGTATGCTAGCCAATTTATACTTACATTATTTTGAAGTTGATAATATAAATAATATTGATAACACCAGTTACAAAATATTTAGATATATTGATGATATAATTGTAATTAATAAAAGTAATAGTCATATAGCCTTAAATTTTTACCCTCATAATCTGGAACTAATACAAAGTAGCCAAAATAATATTAATGTAAACTTTTTAGATATTAACATTAAATTAAATTCAAATTGCAAATATACATTCGACTTATATGATAAAAGATCAGATTATGATTTTAATATTGTTAAATTTCAAAATTACCTAACTTGTTTACATAAATCTGTTTTAAAAAACATTATTGTAAATCAGCTAGTACGTATAAATAGGCTTTGTTCTAAAAACAATAGGAATAAGCGTATTTTAGACTTGGTAGATGTGCTAAATGCTAAAACGTAATTATTACCCCGATAATCTTTCCAAGCACATAATTGGTTGTTTTAGATTTAATGAATAGCTTGTTCTGTTGCAATTAATTAGTAATACAAACTAATAAGATTAATAAGAGTAAATAACTACTAAAAATTAAAAGTCATAAATAATAATTAAGTTCTTAAGTAAAAATAATAATAAATAATAAATAATAAAAATAACTCTTAGTCATAATAATAAACTAATTTAATTTAGGTTTATTTGTCCTATAACACAGTCTCCTTAGTAAGTCTGCTTCTGTGTTTCCATTTGCTCCATGGTTGCAAGTTTTGTGACGTTAGTCTTCTTGCGGTTCTTAACTTCCATCTTTGTCTAGCGCCAGGCTTGGCGTTCTATGATTAAGTAACTAGCTATTCAATTCTTCTGTTTCTAATGGATTGTACGGTGTCTAAGTATGTTTATTGTTTAGATCATACTTATCAGAAACAATCCATTGGTTTTTAGACAGTATCGGCACCGCTAATGACGAGATTCTGTCTAAAACATATTTAATACTTTTCATGTTTTTAGTTCCTGGTTGCAAGTAGCTTTAGAGCTCATACTGGTTTTTCACGTTCAACTTTGTCTTATATATATATATATATATATATATATATATATATATATATATATATATATATAGTTGCTATAGCGCCTGAAAATCGAGAACCTATATATATGTCAAAACATGAGTTAGAAACGTCATTTAAGAATATTCTTAAACGTTTCGTACTCCTGGAGGGTTATGCACAGCCAAATTTGTCCCGAAAATACATAATGGGGACACACACCCCGAAATCTTCTCCGACGCGTCCGCGTAATGTGGCCATTCGGCCAATATTAGTTCTTTCTTACTCAATAATCTTACTATTTTTCATTAACTAATTCTATAAAATGTTTTTTTTTTTTTTTTTGCATGTAAGGAACATTCCCATGACCAATATTTCCTTAAACGAATTTCAACTGTTTACTAATTGAAGGTGATTTGTATTTAGACTTTGTATGATGTCTCTCTAAGGGAAATTGTACTCTAAAAATTTTTGAAACTAATAATTCCTCCCTATTAATTAGTTGCACATGATGAAATCGATATCGAGGACTTAACTAAAAACGCATGCAAATTTTCCTAAATATATTATTGTATTGCTATAGGCTTCGTGAATCTGAGATGCGGTATTGTAACTACAATTCACAATAAGTGAACAGAAAATGGAAACAAAAAGAAAAATAAATCTCTAAAAATCCATAACGTTTCGTTCATATATATACTTTAAATAGATATTCTACGAATGCACCTTAGTTTATTTAAGGAATTCCAATCATCTAGATTACTTTAAAAATCATATATCCCTCACAACTTAGCTTTTCATTAATGCATCCGGTTTTAACGAAGAATTCCCTTAACAAGATGGTCATTGTACGTGTCGCATTACAGTTTGTTTATCAATATATTGTCTTGGGATAAATGCAAAAAAATTTATTTTACAGACATAACATATTCGTAAATTGCGTGTACACAGTGCTGGAATTTTATTCAGCAACATGCTCATAAACGCCGTTTAGAGTTTTTAACGAGTTCAGGGACTTTTTTTTAAGTACTAATTAAAGTAGTTTCTTTATAATTTGGGTATTTTTATCATTATTTTTAGTTTTTATTATCCAAATATATATATATATATATATATATATATATAAATAAATAAATAAATAAATAAATAAATAAATAAATAAATAAATAAATATATATATATATATATATATATATATATATATATATATTGGTGCCCTAGCGCCTGCAAATCGTGAACCTCTACATGCTAAAAGATGAGCTAGAAATACCATTTAAGAACAATCTTAAACATTTCGTAATCCTGGAGGATATGCACAGCCAAATTTGTCCAGAAAGTATATCCTGGGGACACAGGCCCCAAAATCTTCTCCGACGCGTCAGCGTAATGTGGCCATTCGGCCAAGATTAGTTTTTTCTCACTTAATAATCTTACTCTTTTTTTTATTAATTCTGTATTGGTAATAATTAATTCCATTTATCGGGTAATTATTTCTTCGTTCTCTCTTTAAAATAAAAAGCGTTGATTGCTACCAGAGGGTATCATGAACTACAATCATTTAAAGCGAACTCCACTGATATTCCTTAAAATCAATCTTTTCAGGTAGCCAAAAAAAAAAAAAATAATAATTCAACGCCATTTTGTTCTAAGAATCTTGTCTGCGAACCTGACATCAGAATTTTTAGAAAGTCATCAAACTCATCGCGTAGTTGTGGCTTAAAAAATAAATAGACGACAATCGAAATTTATTATTCGATTTCTGTCTGGCCGGTTGTGAAAGTTTCTTCGCTTTTACATCAAGCAGACATATATATCCATCTTTTCATACGAAAAGATCGTAGGAGTTGGTGCTGGCTCTCCTACGCAGAACTAACTGGAGTTCAAGGTCGATGGTCGGTTCGCATCAAGATTCTACATAAATGGGGTGCATGACACATGTTTTGATAAAAGAAACAGAGATATGCTTCACATAATGTTCAATACATATTTTAGTATCGTCACTCAGAGCGAAAGTTTAAAAAATTATAGGAAAACCCCACTACAGTCGCACACCCCTTACAGTTGGTTACTTCGGAGCACTACGGTCATCTAAAGCTACTCAAGAGTCCAGCAGAACTGTGTGATTTATCCTAGAAAGAAACGCAATGGGTTCTACAGCCTTAGCCCTTATTGAATCTGCGTACATTGAAATAACTGAATTTTGAGGTAATCCATTCCAGGCCAGGCCTACAGCCTAGAAAAATACCATACACTGCAATCAGTTATGTAGGAGAAATATCATACATAATTAAATATATGAGGGTAACAATAAAAAATTTGTTTGAACATTCCACACTATTCATTTAAATCTGAAAAACATAAATAATTATTCCTTAGTGCAAACGTGGAAGAACTGTGCATAGAGGTTTCGACGAAAAATGCTAAATTCTTAAGTTTGGCGACCAATGAATGAACATGTGATTCTGATGCGCATCTTAACTGTACAACTGACAGGAGGTTAAAGAGGAGACATTTCGATTCCAGGTCCTCTATTCTTTGCGAATTTCATTCCGTGTACTCATGTAGACAGTAACTATGCCTCGCATACAGGTGCGCAAACAATAATCGCAGATGTCAGCATTTGAGATGATGTGTAGTTGGGCTCAAAGAATCCGGTTGGTCTAATCGGCGAATCACTCGACATTTGGATAGGAGCGATGCCACTATAGATGATGTTGGCAGGAATGGGGAAACCACGGCTGAACACAGCGTCAAGAAGAAAGCGGTCGGTCTAGAGAAACGACAGAACGTGAGGATCGAGCAATTCTCAGAGCGGCACTCACAGCCCCAGATTCATCGTTATCATCGATCGTACGTGCCATTCATAGGCGACTCAGAGAAAGGGGGCTGAGCTCACGGTGCCCCTTGCACCGACTACCATTGACCTCTGCACACCGACAAGTCCGTTTGCAGTGGTGTCGGGCACATTCGACCTGGAATGTCACTGATTGGAGTAGAATTGTCTTCAGTGATGAGTCTCGCTTCGGATTGAGCGCCGATGACCAGAGAATACGTGTCGGGAGACGCATCGGACAGCGGTGGGATACCAACCTGACTGCCTTCCGCCATACGGGCCGACAACGAGGACAAGATCGCGACTCAAAGTCCACCGAACTCTTGAAGGCATGTAAAAAAGAGAACTAGACAAAAATGATTAGCCTGATAATTCAAAGGACCACCCTGTTAGCATAGAACTTGCAATTTCATCTCCTTTTTGTCACATTCCTCTTTCACCAATCTACGAATCATTCACTCTTATAAAAGTCAATGCCCGTCGTTAGAGAACATAATCTATACATATAAAACAGTTCCGTAACTGACTGACTGACTGACTGATAGATAACGCACAGACCAAACTGCTAGACCTAAAGGGCTGAACTTTTGCATGGCGAGTCTTCTTATAGTGTAGGGGTGCACTAAAAAAGATTTTTGAAAAATTCTTCTTAGATTTTTTTAAATTAAATTTTTAAGCTGTTTTTGCAACATTTTTTAAGTTTGCATTTAAAATAATAATTTGAGGATTATAAAGTTGATATCACGAGAAAGATCATGAAAGTTCTTTTAAAATTAAATCTTTTTCGAATTTTTACCTCCATTTTTTGAATTTTGGTGAATTTTTAAAGATTAATTTTTAGAATTTAATTTATTAAATTCTGATCACGTGGTTTCTTTTCTTTTTGTGATACTTTAAATTAATTTCGAGTCACGTGCATAACAACGAAATAAATTGACAAAAAATATTAAAATACAGTAAAGGATAAAATGTAACCACTAGACTAATTGAAATGGAAGTTTTTTAAGAATTTAATTCAAATTAGAATTTTTTATGGATATTTAACATACAAATTAATTGCATACATTGACCACTGGATTTAATTTGAATAATTTCTTCTACATTATTTTGTCTATAAAAATATCCATTACGATAGTTTTATAAATATATTTTTGGGTTTTTTTTTGGCATTAGTTGCCTACATTGGCCATTGTATTTATTACAAATACATATTTTTTGGCATTAATTGCATACATTGACTGTTGTATTTAATTTGAATGTACTCCATAGCGAAGCACGGGTATTCAGCTAGTTATTGATAACAGTGTTTAGGGAACCGGAGGATGAAAAAATGGACCAGTCTGAATTTTTATATGATTTTTTTAATAGAATGATATAGGTTTTCTCTTTTTTTGCGGTGGGGTTTGGCAAAAAAAAAATAACTTTGAAATAACTCTTTTTTAAATAGACGCTTTACTTGTAGATCTTTGGACTTTGAGGCCCCGGTAATGGCACATCTGCTGCCACCCCTTAGTTGACAAGCGTCTCCCAAAAAGAGTGGTTTAAAAAAACCGCAAAAATGTCTGGATAGTCTTATTTTAACGGCGCCAAATAAGTGCACCTTGGGGATTATAGTTCGCGGTGACCATACCTCTCATCACAGGTGGTTTAGTTCAAATTATTATTTTTTTATTTTTACGGAATATTTGGTTCAAAACGAGTTTTCTGTGTAATTAAGAGGTAACAAATTTTGTAAATGTCACAGATCGCGTTTTCAAGTCATATATTTTGTAATTAGTTTAGAGCAGAGTTTAGTGAGTTGCGTTATAGCTATGGCAAATATTCCATTTTTTTAAAATTTTTACTGAAAATTTGGTTCGAAACGAGTTTTCTGTGTAATTAAGGGACAACAAATTTTGTAAATGACACAAATTTTCTTTTCCCCCTTGTTTCAAGTCATATTTTGTAATTACTTTAGAGCAGAGAGTTATATTTCCTTTACGGAAAATATTCCGTTATCTTCTAAACTTGTTTAACAGTGTACAAAATGTAAAGAATAGAAGGCAAAAACTAAGTTTCTTTCAAGGAGATAGATACAACCAAAATTAAAGACTTATGTTCTCTGTTGAACCAAAATTAAAGACTATATGTTCTTTACTTGAATGGGTAGTATTGCCAATAGCAATACTAATAGTGGTATTGTCTCCCCCTCGATAAGATTAAAACTAGGTCCTTCCAGACATCGCTAGAAGATTACAGATTTAAAGGCAGTTTCAATAGCCATAAAGAATAAGGTGTAAATGATACTGCGTTTGTTGTTCTAACAAACATCGATTTGCTCATACTATTGTATTCCCCAAACTGATATGTATCTAAAATTAAGGGAAGGGCTATACACACAAGTATTTCAGTACAAATGATTATATTCCGTTTAGATACGTAGATAATATCATAATTAAACAAACTTTTGATATTACAGATTTTTTTCCTAGAAATGCAGGATAAAAATTCAGAATAATTAGTCCAAGCAATGTTAGTGTTATATATTTTGACATGTATATATCATATAATACTAATAAAAAAGTAATTTGTTCTACTAATAAACTTTAACCGTTAAACACCTGATCCTTTCAATCATGCGTAAAAATATTAGCTAACTTCATGATTTTTCTATCATGTAATAATATAACGTTCCGTGTTTCTCTGCTAGTGCTGGTTCGACACCTGTGAACCTTCCGTTCTGCAAGCGATCTATTAATCAAGCTTCCCTGGCGATGCGTGGATGTCTTACTGGGAAAGACTATCCCCATATATCTATAAATTAAATGTTTAATCAACTGCATTATAAAAACAAAAACTTTTTTTATCATTTTTATTTAAACTTATTTTGCCAAATTTTTTCATCCTGGGTACAACTCCGTGTTTACTTAACGTCAAGTGACTGGCGATTGTTTTGAATACGCTGTGGAATGATTGTGGTCCTTTGAATTGCAAACAATTAAATCTCTGTTTAATGAAGTCTCATTATATGATCTAAAAACTGCGTTCTAAAGAAAATTCGTCAAACAAAAGTAAACCATATACTCAATAAAATGAAAAGACTGAAAAAGTGAAACTAAATTACGATATATTCTACAATGAAACATAAATTATTCGAATGAATACACACACACACACATATATATATACAGGCCCAGATTTCCGCATGCCAAGTGGGGCACTTGCCCAGGGCCCCCAAAATTATGGGGCCCCCTAATTTAGTATAAAGTTGTACATAGTTTTGAGAATTTGTTTTTTGGTTAATATAGTAAAGGGGTGCAGTGGCGGATACAGAAAAAAATCCTGGGTGGAGCACAGTACACCCACTATAGTGAAAGCATGCTTACGTGCATAAGAGTTTCTGGTTTAATTATTTTTTTTTTTTTGGGGGGGGGGAGGGGGAGTTGTAATACCTCCAGACTGTGATTCATTTTGAATTTCAAAAGAAAATTTCACGAATTTATTTATTAACATTCAAAAGTAAATTAATTAATTAACACTTCTTATTAATATTCATTATTTTCTTCAAATTTTTGACTTGTCGGTCGAAAATTTTTTTGAATTTCTGGTCCCGATTTAAGGGAGGCCTGGGTGAGTGTCCCACATGTTCATGTGGAAATCTGGTCCTGAGGAGGGGGGACATACCCCCTCTGGATCTATCTTGAAGGGGGCCCCCAAAGTCTGCTTTGCCCAGGGCCCCGTTGTGTCAAAGTCGGGCCCTGTATATATATAACGAAAAAACGTGTTCTCCTAAATTACTTTAAAAGCGCATTCAAAATTACCCTTATTAATAAAGCACAACCCCTTTTTCAAATGGCGACCTAAGAATAAATTAATTGATCATTTATACTGCCCCTTAATGTACGTGCCGATCGTTACGCAGGCACTTGATAATAAATAAAGATTATTTTTGAATTCCTATTTACTAACAGAACTCAGAGGCGCGGGATCTCGGGTAAACCACGCGACTATCACCTCATACCTCCCATGTGTAGTCCACATGACTGATTCTAGCCAATTAAGTAATTTCGACCTAGTGGCGAGATCAAAATTATCCATTTTATAATTGCCCGAACGGAAGATCTTTCTCTCTGCTCTCCAAACTCTTGACTTGCAAGCAGTTGCTGTAAGAATATAATGTAATCCCGTATCTTCCCTTTCCGTGCCCCGGCAAGTCCGGTGGTCACTATAGCTAATGCCTTCGTAATTCTTCCTGATGAATAAAGTTAGTCTAATGGATAACGACTGTGTAATTTGTGTATCTCTCTCATGGCTTCACGACTGTGCTTTTCTTTCAATCTTCAATTATTCACGACTGCGTCTCCAATATGTTTTTAAAAATGAGTATGCAGCTATACTACTTCCAACGTGCGACTGCCTTATATGTGTGTTCAACGCTTCTTTGTTGGTTCATTCTTCATTTATCATGTATGTGATTATTTTCACACACACACACACACACACACACACACACACACACACACACACATATATATATATATATATATATAACGAATAAACGGGTACTTGAACGCACGAAATACTTTAACTTTGTAGAATACACGAAACACAACAATGTAGACGTACCCAAAGTGGTAATACTTCTAGTAGACCGGTACAGGAAATGAATTCACACATAAATACTTGAGGAAAGAACAGGGACACGATGAACCCTTGAAATATTTTATTCCATGGAACCAAACTTCAAGACATCAGAGAAGATACACAGCTATACATAGTTGAATGAATTGGCACAAACTGACGACATGATATTTGACAATAACGTCAACGGACAGCCCATAGCTGCACAGGCTTGAGTATCGAATACGATTACATCCTAATATATTTTGGAGCAGTACGCGGACAGCGAGAAAGGAAGTAATGAAACAGCGCCAGTAGAGAGCGCGAAAATGCTCCGCTCACCTTTTTATGCTGAGTAACTTCTGATTTTGCCGCTAGGCTTTTCATTCTTTTAATTGGTTGACCCCGATCACGTGGTATTTCTTAGAATGGAGATCGAGATCACGGAAGTCTAAAAATAACTTTCCGGCGCATGCTTTAAAGAGAACATTAGGTTATTTCGATTTTCGATTTCGTTTTTGAATTAGGGCTGGGCTTTATTGAGGAAAAATTTAGATACGCGTTAGATATAGGACAATTAATATTAGTGGGGCGTTATTATTACTTACTTACACACACACACACACACACACACACACACACACACACACACACACACACACACACATATATATATATATATATATATATATATGTATGTATGTGTGTGTGTAAGTAATAAATTTTAACCACCCCTAATCTTTAATAGCCTGTAATCCGAGTTCTCTCTCTCTATGGTAACCTTTCCGTCCTTTACCTCTTTCAAATACTATTTTTCCATTTCAAATACTATTTTTCATTTTTCCAAAAAAGTCACTTAAACCCTCAAAAGGCACAAAGTTCTTTCTTCCTTTTTTTTATAGAAATATTGATAAGATGGGATGGAATATAGTCGTAAAATTCATTCCTTTCTTTGTTAGACATAACACAATAGTTTCCCCTTAAACGCTTTAGCACAACACTGTCCTATTAGCTTGACCCAGGGGCATCTTTACCCTTCCGGGTCCGATTTCACTTTTCTGCACTGACAAACAAAACTAGGGACTCTTTTTTTTCCCCACCTCCCACATCCTGGTTGCGGCTTTCTGGACCCTGAAACACATAAATCTTCGGTGAAGTGTCCACTATCACTTAGGCAAACGGGACATTAGTAGATTCAGCACGTTATCAAACCGTGAAACGTAAGCTAGAGGGTGAATTTTCGTCTGAGATTTTTAGTATTGAAAGAGTATTGAAACAGTCTCCTAAAAACTTCATTTCGTCAAACTGCCATAGAAAACTTTTTCTTGCTTCCTACCTGTAGTTGAAATGTTAAAACTGTTAAGCAGGTATGTTGTAACAAATAATGGATTTTTTTCTTCTCTTACTATAATCATGTGTATCTACTTATAGGTCTAGAAATTATGTTGTATTTTTAAAATTATAAAAAATAATTTTAATAAAAGATAATTAACGTAAATTAAAGAATATTTTATGGTAAATTATCTAATATATGTATATATAGGTGTGTGTGTGCCTGTCCAAAAACCTAAATTTCGGCTATAAGAATCAAAAACAGTAATAACAAAAGTGATTCTTATAAGCGGAAATCACTGTATATATATATATATATATATATATATATATATATATATATATATATATATATATATATATATACAGGGACAGAGAGAGAGAGAGAGAGAAAGAGGTAGGTACGAATGTATGTACGCATGTATATAAAAATCTGACAGACTTACATACTTGAAATCTGCGTAAACAGGTTTTTAATGTTTATCCGCATATATTCGCGCTTCTTTCTTTCCTACTGTTAACTGCTTTAATAGGTAAAACAGATTTGACCATATTGGACATAGCGCTTCTGATCTTATTCCTAGGGAATCAAAAGACGACCACTGAGCACGTAAATTAACTAAAAAACCTTTATGCTTCTGCCCAGACACTGAAAATAGCTATTTCTATTGAAAATAATTGAAAGTTTTTTAATTAAAATATTGAATGAAGTATATTCGAAGAAAATTTTTCTTTTAAGAGAACCAGTATATGTTCTACAAGAAAAAGCAGTTCAATTCTAACAAGTAGATCTCTCCAGAATTCGATATGAAGGGGGGGGGGATCTCATCTCTCGTCTTTAGAAATAATTCCTTTCAAATTGAAGTCTTGACTCCTTTCGCAACAAATAACGTACCGCTTGTTAGATAAGTAGGTATTCTTCAGATAAAAACCCTATCAAGAATCGGAGTTGTGCAGCCATGCTGAACCAACTGCATCCGTGTATTTCTTTGCATGAAGCCGAAGAAATGCACGCACACCCCAATTAAAATTGAGTTTCACCGAGTTACGTGTCCGCTCTCTAATTAAAATTCGACTTCTTATCGCTAAATGACTGTCCTTTGAGTACTACCTTCAGTTGAAAAATATCATGTACATTCCAGGTTTTTTTTCAACTATCGCCCAGACGTTAAAAAAAGCAGTTGGTGCAAAGATCATTGAGACATTTAAGAGGATGGTCTAGAAACGTTCTCATATTACATAAACTTATAAATACTAAAATACAAGACTTCATTTTACTTTAAACCACCTTAATTTAATCCTTCAGAGGACGCGCCCGTGTACAAAGTGCAACATTTTCGTAATTTTGAATGGTTTGTTTTTACATGTAAGGTTTGAATGTTCTAGGCCAGTGTTTCCCAACCTTTTTTATGCCATAACCCACCTAAGCCTTTCTAAAATTCTTATGCCTCCCTATGTAACATATACATAATTTTTTATATTAAAAATTGAATTGTTCGCTTAAGAAACTTAAATGATAGGTTTTAGGAAGAAATCACTAGGAAATTGTTAACGAATCACAGTAAGTAAATTTTCAAAACATATAATGAAAAACTGAAATTCAAATTCGAAATAATTTTAATAAAGATTTTTCTATATTAATTTATTATTTTAATTTAGTGAGATCCTTGCGCTCTGCACAGAGATTTTATGTTAGGTTCCAATTTGGTTAGCTTCAGTCTCAAGTCTCCCCGTTGTGTTATATCCAGCCGATTTCTTTTTTTTACCAGTAAATCATTTACAGCACTAAATCCACATTCAGCTAAATATGAAGATGGAAACGGTAACAATAGTTTTCTTGCACATTTGGTTGAATTTGGGTATTTGATTTCTGTTTCCTCACAAAGCCATGCCATCGCTCCTTTTATATTAAATAAAGTTTTAACTGACTCATCATTTTGCATTTCTGCGAGTTCTTCTTGATACTGCATATTTGATATATCAGACAAATTCACTAACATTGGCTGCATCATCCATGTTGGAAAATCAATTTGTTTTAAATCAGAAAATCTTTCTTTTAAATCAGCCGATAGAATTTTCAGACGATCGACAATAACAAGTATAGCGGTATCAGTTACTTCACTTTTTTGGGGCCAATGAAACTGTTCAATGTTTTTGTTGTTAATATATTTCTGACATAACTCAATAAGGGCAATGAAACCAAATATCTTCGCTTTTGCATCGACAAGAGTTTTATTTGTTCCTTGAAGTTGCTTATTTAATATATTTAGTTTTTCAAAGATATCGGCTAAATAACTCACAAATGCTTTACCATCGACTGTTAACAGATACTTCATTTCAGGTTTGTCACTTAAAAAATCACTAAGAGTATCAAACAGTTCCATAAATCTTTTCAAGCAGTTCCCTTTAGAGAGCCATCTTACTTCAGTGTGAAGTAAAAGTCTCACATGGTCTGCATTTTGTTCTTCACAAAATAGCTTGAAGAGACGCTCACATTTGGCATTAGCTTTAATAGCATTGATACACTTTATTACTGAATGTAGTACTTCATTTACAACAGGCGACATGTTTTTAGACACCAAGTTTTCTTTATGAATAACACAATGCACAAGAATCATTTCTGGATTCTCATTTTTCATCAATTTTAAGCAGCCATTTTTCTTGCCCATCATATTAGAAGCATCATCTGCTGCACAAGATGTTATATTTTTCATTGGTATATTATTGACATCTAAGTAGTTTTTTTTCTTATTATATATATCTTTGGAGGTAGTGGTACTTTCTAATCTTTTACAGAACAACAATTCTTCAGCAAAATGCCATTTATCAATATATCTTACGTAAGTTATCAATACTTCCTCACTATCTCTCAAAGTTGATTCATCCATTTGCACTGAGAATTTTCTTGTTTTCAGCTTTTCAACAAGTTGTTTTTCAATATCTTCACTCATTTCGTCTATTCTTCTGCTAACAGTATTGTTATTGAGTGGCATAGCTTTTCATCTTTGTCATCTTTTTCAAGAACCGTTTTAAGAAATGCTGATATTGACGGTTTTATTAAATTCTCTCCTATAATATGATTTTTCCAGATTTAGCGATGAGTAGAGAAATTTGATAACTAGCCTCAAGAATACTATTATGAGTTGAAGTATGAGCAGTAAATAGAGACTTTAATGTTGTTCTCTTTTCAAAATTTTTCTTTAAAGTTTGAAAGTAATTCAAATCTGAATTAATATGAGCACTATGTTTCGCATTCAAATGCGCCACAAGACGACCTAGTTTCATTGATTCGTTGATCAAGCATTGCTGGCATAAAAGACAAAAAGGAAACCGCTCATCGTGGACAGCGGGTATGAACCCAAATTTTAAATATTCCTCCGAATATTGATGAATTTTTTTCTTGCTTGCACCACTCATTTTACTATGGGCTGAAAGAAATAAATATAAGATCAATTAAAAGCTAAAACTAAAGTATGTGTTAAAAATAATTTAATGTGACATAGAGTAAACGTATACTAAAAAATGCATATTTATTTAAATGTATATAACACATTTACCACACAGCCACCGCAAAATAACATATTTTTTCCATTTGACAAATTTTTCTGGAAAATTATGCTTCTAAAATTCAAATAAATAAAAATAAAATAAAATACTTACCAATTATATCCCATTGTACCCGTCTATACAATGTATAACTTTTTTAAATCAACGAGACTTTTACAACAGTTTTTACGGACGCTTATTTCAAATTATCACCGACTGAATGCTGCGAAACACTACAGAAGTTGCGACGGGCCATTCAGATGCGAACAACTGCGTTGTTTAGCGAGATTTTAAAGCGTCCGGGGTTCCCCGCGGAGCCTGCCGTCTGCCGCAGGGAGGTTAACTTGACGACGCCAAAAACCGAGTTGATATTTTGGTCTCGTCAAACGAATTTATAATATATATTGGCAGCAGTTATTTAAGAATTTGCTATTTTTCGTTCAATTTTGGCACCGAAATCTAGCATTGCATTTAAATGGGCCGGAGCAAAAGGGTTAAACTCGTGTCGAGTCCATTTTCGAATTGCCCCCCTTAACAATCAAATTGCCCTCCTGTGGGGCATGAGCCCCACTTAGGGAAACACCGTTCTAGGCAGTTTCTATTTATAGCTACACCCTTTCTGATGCAGATCTATTTTTCTGACCCTTGTATTCCTTTCCATTCATCGTTAGTCGTGGTTTAACCATGGTAAACCAGCGATTATACTGGAGTACAATACGACAAAAGCAGGAGTTGATGTAGTCGATCAAATGTGCAGCTCTTACACGGTATCCCACATATCACGAAGATGGACAATCTTATTGTTTTTAGGTTTTTGGACATAATAGGAATAGGATCCGGCAAGTTGTCCTTAGATTCAACAAACCGGACAGCTTTGAAATAAGGCGATTGTATCTGCATTTTTTGGCCTTTAATTAAATATATTTCAATATTATCAACATTTTATATCTTGTCATAAAAGGCAGAATTATTTTCAATTTGAAAAAAAAAAGTTTATTACAAAAGTAATAATCAAGGTTGAAAGAGACGTTCCACTTTGTGCCAAGCGCGCTGCTGGTGTTCCAAAATTGGCGCGCCCGTTGAAGAGTTAAGAACCAATTTCATCAGTTAAAATCAGTGAGAGTTTTGAACGTGTTTATTCTCTGGGGAGCAGAGGATTGGAAAGACAAGTTCTGAGAAATCTGCATTTTTTTCGGAACAGTTCTCATTTGCTTGTAAGAATGAAATAAGAAAAACACACCATATTCATGCAACGAAATGCACCCAGAGGTTTTATTATTTTCCTTTCCTTTAAAAATGGAAAGAAAGCTGGTCTCATTAAAACATTCACTTCATTAATCTCTTTTAAAGTAAAATCCCTCGTCTACTGCTTTGCACTGGTCGAGTATTAAAGAGATTTTTCATTTAAGCGGGTTATCCCCCTTGTAAAATATTGACTAATGTACTTAGAATTGCATTTATTAAAAGTATAACAGGAGACCCGGAGAACTTTTGTACGTGCTGAAACGTATTTACTTCACTGCATGGGGCCAAAATCCTTAAACGAGAATAGGGATAATATTTAGGTCGCAGTTAGCAACTTGCGAGAGAAAGCTATAAAAACGTTGGGAGGGGTTGGCATACTTCCTTTTAAGTATTTATTATGAGGTATAAAGGAAACAATGAAAAATTCAAATGCATATTTATCTTTCGACAGGCACATGCTCATATGAATTTTAAATACTAATTATAAAATCTCTTTAAATTGTTTTCGGAGTTTATTTAAAGTCTCTAAAAGCTGTATAATTATAATTATTAATCACGATCAGGCTAATTATTCATTGGCAAAATACAACATACTTGCTTTCTTTTGGCCTCTTGAGTCCCTAAATATGTGATCATTATTTATTATGTACATTGCACTGTGAACACCAATAATTTGTTTTTAAAAAGTGAAAGTGCTAGTTACTGTTCAGAACGCTTTATGTACAGTCGTAGCTAATACCTCCCTAAATAGTAATCACCGTGGAGTTCATTCAGTTATCTTAATGAACTCCACTACAGGATGGGTTTTGTTCTTCATAGTCTGAGCTTTGTTCTAATAATTAGAACAAAGCTGCTTTTAAGAAAACGCCGAAACGATTTTGTCTCGAACGATTCGTTCACTCCGATCAGTTAATTTCCGCACCCTTCACTTTGAATCTTTCTCCTTTATATTCACTCGATTGAAGCGTTGTTTTGCACCACGAGAAGTGCAGCCAGTCAGAAGACAGGACAGAATAAACATAAGGGCTGAACAGAAAAATTGATCATGAAGTGAAAAAAAATAAAATGAGCTAAAAAGAGGTAAAGAGTACTTCTAAAGGAAAGTAAGGAAACGCGCTTATTAAAATTTCTGCGCCAGGAATAAGTTTTTTTTAAATACAGGAGCAAGTGTGCAGGAGTTAATTCTCTCCAAAAGAAAACTCTCCAAAAGAAAATCTACCAGATTCAAAGATTTAACTTTGCAGAAAAAACGTAGACCTTTTGTCCTGATATCAAAATTGGCTATGTGTGCAGTGGTTGAAGCAAAAGAAAGAATTTCAAGTAGTCTCTTCTAACGAAACTACCACGGTTTATTAACGTAGGATTACTTATCGTTGCTTACCTCTTTTGTATGTATATATGTATGTATGTGTTATGTATATATGTATCGATATGTATGTACATGTATATATATATATATATATATATATATATATATATATATGTGTGTGTGTGTGTGTGTGTGTGTGTGTGTGGGAGGGGGAACGTCCTATGGCACCCGCTGTTGACACACGCTGCTGACACTTGTGTCTTTAAGCCAACACCACCTTTGATTGTGCTAGAGACTTATGGCTTCCTTTGACTGTACCGTTGCCGAAGAGAGACAGGCGCTTGGGTGTGTAAGATGTGTCTGCCCAGCATACGAGAGGGAGACGAGAGAGAGACTTGGTACTCCATTTTGTGATGACGCTATGGCCACGAGTTTTAATGCATAAGACGTGTCTTACCATTATATGGCTGAGAGACTTGGTATTTTATTCTGTAACGACGTATTTTAACAATTGTCCTAGTGTAAATATTTGTTTTGTGTTATTCGTTCGATGTACTGTTTCGTTTAAATAATCACAGTGTTTGTCATGTAGTATTCCTGTCATTTGAGTGAGTTGGAAGTTTCTGATGACCCCTAAAACTCCTAGACACCAACCTTTCCTTACTTAAACAAACACACACACACACACACACACACACACACACACATATATATATATATATATATATATATTAATTATATATGTATGTCAAAATTTTGACGCATTTTGGTATTTTTCCGTTTAACTGCTTACTGCTTGCCCAAGCGATACAGACTGGGTTTAGCGCGCTTCAAAAATTATAACTCGCGACGACGGATGGTTATAGCGTCTGAAATTTTGCTTTCCGGAGGGCCGTTATGGAGGAACGTAATCCTACGTTAAAATGTGGCAATGCAAAAGAGAAAAAAAATGTATTTTTTTGTATTTAAAGATTTAAATAATTACTTCAGATTCCTATTAAAATTTGTATCGAAGGAGAGAACTCAAATAGTTATTAGCGGCACCCGTTTTCTCTCATCCTTTCATCATTACTTTTTGGTTAAGACGGGCCAAAAAAAAAACTATTAAAAAATTAAATAAACAAACGGGGATATTTCTCTCAAAAATTACTGAAACATGCTTTAGCTATGTGACTTTTTTATGAGGAAATTTCAAAGATGTGTAACTTTTTAACGATTTCATGAATAATCTCCTTTTTCTCCCCCCCCCCCAAAAAAAAAGCGTATTACTGACAAAACAAATGATATATGTAATACTGATGCGATTGTTTTACAAGTCATAATGGTAAATTCACATTTAAAAATTTTTGATTACATGATTTATTAATTATAATGTTCCGTTTTGTTTATGGGGATCAGTTTGTGAAACCTATTTCAAACTGAAATTTTCGATTACAAAACTTTCCAGGCAATTCACAAAATACGGTGATTCAGGAACAACATTCACACAGTCTTTTTGGAAAAAGCAGTCAGCTTTAAAGGACTTATTGAAGTCTTCAAAGCCTAACATCAGCCATTCTTTCTAATGTTCTTCACAATCGCATTCATCCTCTTTGATACAGCAGCCCAGGGAGAGAAAAAATTTCCAAACCAAACTTTTACTAGCTTAGACTTCAGCAGTCACGTTATCAGAAAACACTTCCTATGTGCAAGGCAAAATTCCCGAAGTCAACATTAGTGAGGGCCATTTTTGTCTATTTATTGTAATTATATAAGAAGGACTCGCTTATGGTTTGTATGTTATAACTAGCTGAAAACCCGTATTGCGCTACGGAGTACATTCAAATTAAATACAACGGTCAATGTATGCAATTAACGTCAAATATATGTATAAATATATTTATAATAAATACAACGATCAATGTATGCAATTGATGTAAAAAAAACAAAAAAATATATTTATAAAAAAAAATCGCAACGGATATTTTTATCGACAAAATAATGTAGAAGAAAATATTCAAATTAAATATGATAGAACATACAAAATAATATAGTACAGTTAATATAGTACAGTTTGAGGAACATTACTTTTGCAGTATTTTAATATTTTTTTGGATAATGTCCAATCTTCTGCCGCATTAGAAAGAAAAAAAATTTTTGGTCTATTTGGTTTTTATGCACGTGACGATAAATTTACTTAAAGTACCAGAAAAGGAAATCACGTGATCAGCATTTAATAAATTAAATTCTAAAAATTAATCTTTAAAAATTCCCCAAAAATCAGAAAATGGAGGTAAAGATTCGAAAAAGATTTCATTTTAAAAGAATTTTTATGATCTTTTTCGTGCTATAAATTTTATAACCCTCAGATTATTATTTTAAATACAAACTTTAAAGAATGTTACAAAAAAGCGTAAAAATTTAATTTAAAAAAAATCTAAGAAGAATTTTTCAAAAATCTCTCTTACTGCACCCCTACACTATAAGAAGAATCGCCATGCAAGATTTCAGCCCTTTAGGTCCAGCGGTTTGGTCTGTGCGTTGTATGTCAGTCAGTCAATCAGTCAGTCAATCAGTCAGTCAGTGAGTCAGTCAGTTACGGAATTGTTTTATGTATATAGATAATATCTGAAGGAGATAAGCTTCCGAAGGGGATCCGAGGCACTCTGTTCTTTCTTTCACTTCGTCCTTGAATTTCAGGGTAAGAAATACAAAGGAATCTCGTCAAGTCAGGGATGTAACGGGTGTAACGTTACAAATGATACATATATTTTCTTTACAGTTAAAGAAATATAAAAACTCATTAAAATTTTCCATCTGCATGCCTTTCTTTCACTGGAGTCATTTGGAACGGAACCAAAAGAGAGCACACATGACTCAGAAGCGAATGATCGTGAATAATTGAATCGGTCATTCTGAAAAGGAGTCTTCTCCATTTTTTTTATAATTTTTCATGAAAAGCAAAAAACTATTTCGCTTTCATGCATTATTAGTTAGACTAAATTTAGCATTTATTATGTTTATAAGGCATGAATCCTGATGCAAAAATATAATTTGCTAATATTTTTTTAAACTGAGGGGGGGCAGAAATTTTTTGCCTCTAACAGGTAGTAAAACAGTACAAAGTAAAGTAATTAAAATTTAAAAAATTTATTTAATTATAAAAAAATTAAAAAAATGATTAAAATTGATAGTTTAAAACTCTTCTGGCTGTTCTTCTGCTGTTGTTGTCGGCCATTCGTTGATTTCATCCCAGAAAGCTTTCTTCTCACTAGGAATGTATTGATAAAGTTTTCTGATGTCTTGAATTTTTTTATAGTAATAAAAAGTTTTCCTTGATAAGCAGGATTGCTTTCAGGTGATGGAATGAATAACTGGGAGCTTTTAAAGCATGCTTTCTGTAGAAGAAAACGATGTTGCATATAGCTATCGATGTGCTATCTACTGTTTTGTTTACGTGGTTTAAATTTTCTTCTCCGCGCACTTTTGCCATTTTTATTTTGTTCTGTTTATATTTATCTGGATTTCTCATTCCTTTCTTTTCTTTTTTCAACTGGTGAAGAACTAGCACTTTCAATATCTGACATCTTAACGCAATAATAATAATAAATAATGATAAAAAATATATATAAAGAAAAAAAATAAGGCGGGGAATGTGATTACATGAGCCAAAGATATGAATCAGCTCATAGTTCATAGGAAAGAAGGTGGAATCTGCGCATGCCCTGCACAGGTTCACTTTGAAAAAGCGCCATCTCTCGGAGATGACTCTTTTTCTAACTAACTGACAAAAGCCTGGTCTTATTTGGCTGCGTTAGCTAGTGAGAAATGATCCAATTTCATATGGAATACATGAATAGGATTTTTATGAGACTGAATCTGCTAAAAAGTGGTTTTATGAAAAAAGTGGAGATGACCCCTTTTCAAAATGACCGATTGAATTATATTAGAACTTCTTTTGGAGATCGCCAAAGTTTTACTGAATTTACGTATTGTAACACATTGATTGTATTGGATGTCATGGCAGCTGCTGTAATGCTACAGTACACGTCCACGCACTTCGGCTGAAAGATACATGACATAATGTGTTTATGTATCTTTGACTGCCAAGGTTCTGCCTCTCCTTAATTCTCCAGACCACCGAAAAGTTCTAGAATGAGGCAATATTCTATCGGTATAATGTTGTTGCAACATTTCAAACGTTTCAAAGATTTTTTTTTCTAAATGTCATTTTTTTTCTGCTTGTCTGATATTGCGTCCATTTGATTATTTGGGGTGAAATTCAAGAGGGAATTGCTTCATACAGTAATTCTAGAATTCATGCACATGTTCACCATTAACATAAATGTTGAAAAGATCCCGATCTCTTGAAAAAGTTACAAAATGATTCTCCAAATGTTTTTTTCCTATTCTTAAAATACCTATTTCCCCTATTCGATAGATCGCTTGATTCTTAAAGAGTTTTGTGTAATTTATTATAGCATTAAAGTTAGTTATTGGTTTGAAATTCAATTAAAATGGAATGTAGAAAAAAATAGCAAATTGCGGTTGATGAAACGTGGTTGACTCAAGTTCGGAATAACTGTGTTTTATCGCGCTTTTCTGCAATTTCTTACTATATCTTTAATAACCTTTGAATTATGTCCTTATAGCGCAAGTTCTGCTTAGGGAAAACCTAAAATCCTGCCAAATCACGACCATTTTGGATTAAAGATACGCCACAGCAACTAATCGGAATCATAGCCGGAATTCTAATTGCGAAAGATGCTCAGATGTAATGATTTACAAAAGTCTAACAACCTTTTGGATCAAGTTGTTTTCCCCGTGTCTTTAAGGATATGTTCTCCGTTTCGTTGCTTTGTTTATTTAATAGTTGAATTTCTCGGGTTCTACGGCACCGGGTTCAAGAAAACTTTCTACCGGTGGCATAATCTGTTTACGTGTAACTGACAACTCTCTGTGATTCTGGCATTTCTAGTTTTCCTCCCGGAAATAAACTGCTATTTCTTTTCACTCTAAGTCCCACCCATCCAAAATCATTTGGCATCATGCCTCTGAAGAGAAACTGTCCATTTATGTTTGGGATTCCTATGATTCCATCAACTAACATTGCAGAAATATATTTCACTTCCGCATCCACAAGTCCATTCCATTCCATCGTAAGAACTGCTTTATATAAACAGAATATTCTCTTTCATTAGGAACGTGAAAATGACGTTTTCGTGAAGGGTTTGATAGAGTCATTAGATCTGAAACAACTTTATTTCGAGCATGTTAAAAAGCCAGATAATGGTATTAGACATTAAAATAATGCAACGAGGCGTCATCAGAAACTAAAAATTAGTATTTAGGAAGAAAATAATAATGTCAACAAATATTTAAGAAACTGTTCGTGTTATATGTTTATAATTTATGAATGCCATGATGTTCAGTCAGGAAATGAAGATGAATGAAAAAAGGCGTTTATTTTTTATATCATAATCTAAACTTGTCGAGGTGACAATGGAGGCTCCCGTATAAGAAACGAAATGGTATGTTTTATATATCATCATATGATCAAAAAATTAAAATGAAAAATGCACATTACTAACTGTAAAAGAATCGATTTAATATTGCTTACACATTTTTTTTGCCTCGAAAATATTTTCTTAAGGAAAGAGAATGGTTTATGGAAATATTTAATAAATTTTTCGTCTTAAAATTTCATTATGAATATAAGCCGATTAATAATTTCATATCCTGGTCTTTGATGACAGAAACATCCTAGTTTATTTTCTGAACTCAGCTTACCATAGAGGTCATAAACAGACAGAGAGAGGAGGAGAGAAGACTATAAGGAATGAACTTCCTAAAAAAATCATTTAAGCCCTCCCTCTATACAATTGAATATATGAAATACATAAATCAAATTAATCGTAAGTTCTAAATTGAATTTTTACATGTGCTCTATTTTCTTATAAAATTTTCATTTTAGCATTCTGTCGTTAAATTTCCTCTCGTGTCGGTTCCATTTATTTGTAGACTGAAGACTGTTAATTTAGATTAACAATATTTTGTGTAAATCTTTTTAAATGAAACTGAACTTTGGGAAATCTTTAAGGTGTTTTCTTTATTCCTAGATAATTATAATGATTGGTGTTTATTATCCCTGTTTGTTTATAATATCTAGAATAATAATGAGGTTATCCAGATATTAGCCAGATATTTATCTGCTCCTTCCCTTTCTTATCAAAAATTCTTTTAGTCCAGTCAAATCGTCTGCAGGGAGGCCTGTTTCAGGAAAAAAATATAGAAGTTTTTTATAACTCGTTCTATATATTATCTGGGGTGCTGAATCCGAATTTCAGCTTTACTACTTCCCACAGATATGGCTTCACAACGAAAATAGCAAAAAACCTCAAAATTTTCGACCTTTATTCAGTTTTTGCCAAAAAGTCATAAAACTATGCACTTTTCGAGGTAGACCTCTATTAAAAAAATAAAGTACATTAAATTTCCTACAAAAAGCACCCCTCAAATGTATTTTTTGGTTGAACAGTTTGGCCGCTAGAGCGCGCTGAAAAAAGGCCAAAATTTCCTACTTTGCGGAAAACCCAGTTTTCTCGTTAGTTTTTCGTTTGTAACTAAAAAAATATTCTTGTAATTTCAAAAAAGCTTAGATTCTGCTAAAACTACATTAAATTCCCTACAAATTGCACACCTTAATCACTTATTTTGTCCAAACCGTATAGCTGCTAGAGCGCGTTGAAATTTTATGTCATATTATGCGAAACCGCTAAGCCAACAGCCCAAAATTCAGTACCGACCTATATTATCACTATTTACTTATTAAAAACTGCTTATTTGATCTTTATAGTTAGTAATTAATGTAATTACTTATTAATTATATATCAATTTAATTGCTTCTTATCAATTATAAATGTAATTATTAATTATATATCTATTTAATTAAGTACTAATTAATAAATAAATATTAACTGAACCATTGTTGTAGAGGTTGGTTTGTGGTTTTTAAGGGGAAAATGTCCTCATTTGAATTTGATAGGTAGTTAAGACTTATCTCTGGACCGGGTAAGTCCCCTACAGTCATCTCCTATTCAACTCTTTCACTTCACATGAGGCTTTTACTGTCCTGTCCGCCGAACTGATAAGTTGTGGAGTGACATGAATATTGACCAGAATCTTATGAAGTACATGAAAAGTGAGGGTGGGTAAACTCGACAACGAAGTGTAACTCCAAGTATTTTGGCTAGATGGACGCAGGGGATTTCTTCACTCCGACAATTGTGTGCAAAAATGGAAGGCTACTGTGGAGTTAATTTCAATACCTCAGAATAAAATGTTGATAGCCGGGACTCAAGGATTAAAAGAGACAGTCACGATATGAAGAAACTGTTGGATTGGTTTGAGCAGTACCCGCTTTTCCCAGAAACTCCAGAACTCATATCATCCAGTACAGGGATTGTTGGATATGATAGGATCAACTGTCACTTGGTCAGGGAAGTGGGTACGCAGGGCATGGACCGCATTGTTGGGGATGATTTCAGATCTGTAAAATTCAAACGAAGTGATCGAGTGAACACCCTCATTATGATGAAATGTGCAGTAAATATTCACGGTCAAACAGTTCCCATCAACCCAACCACTCTGTTTCAAAGAATGACCATTGCCAAAATGTCAGAAGAAAAATTGGAAGAATTCCTGAAGTATGAGCCTTACCCATCATCTTTGTTTGATGAGAGCGACACAAGGAAGGGAAATATGTCATCTCTCTACAAAGCCTTCAAACCTATAGGAAACACAGTTCTGGAAAAGTGAACATTTGTCATTGATGGTGGGTTTTTATTGCACCGTGTAGTGTGGCCAACTGGCGTGAGCTTTTCAGGCATTTGTGACCGATATGTTTAACATGTTTTGTCCAAATACAAGACAAGTGCCCAAATAGTTTTTGATGGTTACTCAGACTAGGAGAAAAGCACGAAATACGTGGAGTGCATGAGAAGGTCAAACAAAAAGGTTGACACAGGAATGATATTCACTGGCACAATGGTTCCCACTGTATCACAGGAGAAATTTCTCTCCAATTCAAAAAGCAAGAGTTGATTTATAGACATCCTCATCTCAAAATTTGATGAAGCGAACATTGTCTGCAGCCATGCACATGAAGATGCAGACAGGCTGACAGTAGTCACAGCTATAAGCCTGGCATCTGAGTGTCACACAGTAGCTGTAGTGGGAGAGGATATCGACCTGCTTGTCATAATAGTTGGGCTCTGTACTCCTTCCAATGTATACAGAGGCTGTTCGCACATTTTTTAGACGATTTTGGTAAGCGGTAATAAAAAATTGTTTGCTGCAAAAGAAATAATTGCAATTGCACTATGTTTTTAAAAGTAAAAATTATCTTCTGCGGCTTCAAAGTTTTGTTTTTATTCAAAATGGCGTTTTTAACAAAGCAGTGGTTCGAAGGCTACATTTATGCTCTTCCCGAAGAGAAATATGTATACTCCGTTATCCAAAAACGATGTGAGAGTCGTGGTTTTGTGATATATAAAGCGTCGATAGGTAATATCGTCAACAAGAAAGGAAAAAAACGTCAAATTGGAGCCTCAAGTGGGACAGAAATTCCAATCAAGTATCCAAGGAAAAAACGGACATCTTCGACTATTGCAAAGGTACGTTGTTTAATGTTAAAAGAAAATCCCCCTAGTCAAAGGACAGTTGCAAAACATTAAAATGCTCAGTGTCCACTGTAAACAAAATGATAAACGTTGATTTAAATCTTAAGAAAGCGAAAAAACGCAATGTGCATCGTCTTCTTCCAAATCATATCTCTGAACGCAGGACACGCTGCAGAATTCTATATGAGAAACACTTATCCAAAGAAAAATGGAAAAGAATTGTCACAATAATGAATCATGGGTGTATTTAAATGACTGCAACAAAAAAAGAGCCATTTATTATCATAAAAGGGGAGAAAAAAATTTAAGTACATGGTTCAAAGAATCGAAAGAAAGTTTTTCTAAGGGATTCATGATTGTTGCTGGTTTTTCTTATAATGACAAGTTAAAAATAAAGAGAGTGGAAAAAATGTCAAGATTAACACCAAATACTATCAGGAACATATTTTATCGCCAATTTTTCTGAATGAAATACCATCGCTTTACCCACAGTGCCATCAATCTGTGAGACTCCATCAGGACAAAGCTAGCAGTCACACATCAAAATCCACTGTAAATTTCCTAAAAGAAATGGAACAAAAAACTGGTATCAAGGCCATACCCTTCACTGATATCCCTACTAAATCTCCCGATGTATCACCTATGGGTTTTTGTGCTTTCGGACTTTTAAAATCTGCATTATCCAAACGTCGTCCCCAAACCCTTACAGAACTCTGGAAAGCTGTTCAGGAGGAATGGGATAGAATACCTCTTCTGACACTTCAAAAGGCATTATTATCTTGGAAATTGTGGTGTCGAAAGATAGTTCAGAATAAGGGATGTCAAATAGAACATTTAAAACACAAGAATTTTATGTAATTTAGTTTTGTGAATACAATATACATCGTCTAAAAAATGTGTGAACAGCCTCTGTGCTTCCTGAAGCCAGGAAAAGGAAGTACATGCAATACCATTTGCCACTCGCCAAGTATGATCGACACATTCACAGCTGCCCATATTCTTTTTTTTACACGCCATGAGCGGTTGCGATACGACGTCAGCTCTATATAACCAGGGTAAAATAAAGTGTGTGAAAACGTACGAAGAACCCAGACCTTGGACCTCCCATCAACATATTTAAAGATCCTCAGGCTGATCTAGAGGCAGTTGTGAGTAGAGGAGAAAAATTTCTCTTTGCTCTCTATGGGTCCGGCAAACATATGACCTCCTTAGACAAACTGCGACATAGACTGTACATAACATCTGCGTTCAAAGTGACATCTAACATCGCCATTCTCCCCGCAACAGAGGCTGCAGCCGGGCAGCACTCACTGAGGGTTTAACTCCAAGTTCAGGCGTAGCTCGGCTTCGTAGAAAGATCCTACACAGACGGGGTGGATGAAGAACAGATATGTTCTTCAGCCCATCACCACCCTCGAGCCCCCTGCAGCTCATTTCCTGCAAATGCAAGATAGACTGCAAAGGGCATTGTGGATGTAAGAAGGCTGGCCTATATCCCAGCTATGCCAAAACTGTGAAGAAAATTGCAGCAAGATGGAAAAATATTTCGCTGATGATGACCAGGATTTGGACAAAGTGAACGACTCACCTCAAACCCAACACATTTTGAAAGAACAAGGTAATTTTCATTGCTGCACATGTTTGAAATCTCCAGATATCTAGTAGCTATTAATTTAATAAAATTCTCATTTTGTTTCCCTAACACATCATGTTTAATTTCATTTTTCAGATGAAGAGCCTACCCCTGGGCCTTCACAGCGCATCAGTGATCTTACAGCCCAAGTAGTGGTTGCAGATGAAAGAGTTATACAATATTGAATTCATTGTATTCATACTAAATAAATGCAACTATCCATTTTATAGTTTCATTGTTAATAATGTCGTGTTTTCCTTTCATATTTCAAGTGACTTTCAACCGCTAAGCGTCGTAGACTGTAGCTGTCCATCTCTTTTTTTATTTAGCTACCGATATTAATGATGATAATTAGTATGAAAATTTATAATAAATTGTTTTTGTCAAAATTTTTATTTAAATATTTTGTGTCTGAATACCCAAACATACTTTGGACAAAAAGTTGAAATAATTAATAAGTAGTAATTAAATTGATATATAATTAATAATTACATTAAATATTAATTATAAAGAGTAAATAAATAGTTTTTAATAAGAAAATAGTGGTAATATAGGTCTCTACTGAATTTTGGGTGAAGGGCTTTTGACTTAGCGGTTTCGCGTAATATGACATAAAATTTCAACGCGATCTAGCGGCTACACGGTTTGGCCAAAATAAATGATTAAGGTGTGAAATTTGTAGGGAATTTAATGCAGTTTTAGCAGAATCCAATATTTTTCGTAATTTCAAGAATATTATTTGAGTTACAAGCGAAAAACTAACGAGGTAACTGGGTTTTCCACAAAGTAGGAAATTTTGGCCTTTTTTCAGCGCGCTTTAATGTTCAAAGCTTTCAACCAAAAAACACATTTGAGGGGTACTTTTCTTAGGAAATTTAATGTACTTAATTTTTGTACTACAGTTCTACCTCGAAAAGTGCATATTTTTTTTACTTTTTTGCAAAAAACTGAAAAAGGTCGAAAATTTTGAGGATTTTTGCAATTTTTGTTGTGAAGCCATATCCGTGGGAAGTAGCAAAGTTGAAATTCGGATTCAGCAACCAAAAAAACATTTAGAACGAGTGAGAAAAATTTTTATATTTTTTTCCTGACCAAAACATCATTTGACTGGACTATTTTTAGTATCATTGAGTTCGTACGTCCCTGTTCCACTATAATGTAAAATTTCCGGAAAGTATACACATGAAGTACATTTTCCTAAAACTACAATTATATGATAAATTCTATGCACCTCAAAGCTTCTAGATAAGTTTATCAAGGATACATATCTAATATATAAAAATGAATGTTTGTATCTCTGTAATTGTATAGAAATCCACAGTTTAGGAGCAACGATCGTGAAATTTTACATACAGGCGTCTTTAAATACAGCCGAGGGTCTGAAGAACTTCAAAAATCGAAATTAATTACCGTTGATTTTTAATTAATAAAAAACCAAAAATTTTGAAACTAAATGTAAGATGTTACACTTTGTGGAATCACCACTGTGAATATGGCGTCCACGTTAGGCTTAGCTGGCAAACAGCGAGCGAAAAGATAAAAATAAATAAAACCAAAAAGTTTCAAGTTATATATTAAACCAGAATAATAAATGAAAATAATAATCTTTCAAGTCAGATTTTATACTCTAAAATAAATCGGATCCAACGGCATATTGACACTATCACACGCGATGGAAAATTCGAATCAACCACGCTAAGTGTCACAAGATCATTTTTAATCGCTACTGCAACCCCCCTCGCTTATGTCTTTGTGTCTATTGAAGAGTTAAAGACTAAGCTTCTATCCTGCTAACTTATTTCTAACTTAAAACTCCTCTTACTCTATAAATGCATGTATATTCACCAACCCATAGCAACTTTCCAGTAATTTTAGTACAAATATTCTCCTATTTACACAATACACCAGCATGTTATTGTGGCGCATTCGGTAAGAGCGTTCATTTACTACACTACACGACGCGGGTTCGAATACGGATCGTACAGATTTTGCTAAACCTGTATTTTCAGCTTTTTTATGGAGGCTTTTTTGTTTCAGCTTTTATTTTATTATTTTTTAAATTATTATTATTATTATTTTTATTTATTATTTTTTAAAATTATTTTTATTTTATTTTATTATTTTTAAAAATTATTATTTTTATTTTATTTTATTTTTCATATTATTAATGTGTATAACATTTCGTATACTTTTTTTTCTATGTTATTTATACTGTGTTTATTTTTTTAATGGATTTTGGTAGGTTTATTATAAATTTATGTATTTTATGTTTTACTTTTCAGGAATTTTTGCTCCAATGATAAAGGCTAAATCTTTTCTATGTTATTTATACTGTATTTAGTTTTTAAATTGATTTTGGTTAACAAACATTCGACAATTTGACATTTTAACTTTTCAGCTTTACTTTCCTAAAGACAATTTGACATTTTTCCTTTTCAGCTTTTAGTGGTATATTATAAATGTATATATTTTATGCTTTACTTTTCAGGTTTTTTTTGCTCCAATGATGAAACGCTAAATCTAGCTGAATTCTGAAGAAATTATTGTAAATTTATGGTTTTTTATGTTGGGTTTTCTTTTTATTCATGTGTATAACATTTCACATGCTTTTTATTCTATGATATTTATACTGTGTTTAGTTTTTAAATTGATTTTGGTTAACAAACATTCTTAAAATCCCGGGCAACGCCGGATAAATTATCACCTGTGTAGGTTGATAATTTATAAATTTTAAAACTGTTACCACATGTATATTTACAGATCCACAAGAACTTTCCAATATTTTTAATTAATAAATAACCAACAACTCTCGATTCACAAGCGTACAGTAGATGGCGCCACTATTTTAATTTTTTTTGTGTCTATTTCGTTGTTATGTGACGATAAATTTATTTAAAGTACCAGATAAAGAAATCACATGATCAGCGTTTAATAAATTAAATTGTAAAAATTAATCTTTAAAAATTCACCAAAAATTAGAAAATGGAGGTAAAGATGCGAAAAGAATTTCATTTTAAAGGAATTTTTATGATCTTTTTCGTGATATAAATTTTACAACCCTCAAATTATTATTTTAAATGCAAACTTGAAAAAAGTTACAAAAACAGATTAAAAATTTAATTTAAAAAAATCTAAGAAGAATTTTTAAAAAATCTTTCTTAGTGCACCCCTACATTATAAGAAGAATCGCCATGCAAAATTTCTGTCCTTTAGGCTATGTACACATGAGAGCGTTGCAACGCGCGCTCTGGGGCAGTTGACTACTGTTTTTTGACAGGCATATTTCTATTTTTTTACAAAGTGCAGAATAAATAAGATATATATGAAATACATGAATTTTTCAAAATGAACTTATGCGAAATTTTCAAATGTTATTATTTTTAATTTTTTTTAAACATTTGAATTAAAATAAGGGAGTTTGATGTTACATGAAAGATACGCAACTTCGTGCCCAATATGCTAATGTATATTTTTTATTTTATGATTTATGTATTTTATTATTTTTCTGATATAGAACCACAATAATACATTCCCTGAGTACATTATAAATTTACATTTCTTTAAATTTTCTCTCCCCTTTCTATCTACAGATGATATTTTTTGAATGTAATATTTTTTGAATGTTTTTCGTGATATAAATTTTACAACCCTCAAATTATTATTTTAAATGCAAACTTGAAAAAAGTTACAAAAACAGATTAAAAATTTAATTTAAAAAAATCTAAGAAGAATTTTTCAAAAATCTTTCCTAGTGCACCCCTACATTATAAGAAGAATCGCCATGCAAAATTTCAGTCCTTTAGGTTCAACGGTTTGGTCTGTACTTTGTATGTCAGTCAGTCAATCAGTCAGTTAGTCAGTTACGGAACTGTTTTATATATATATAGATTTTTATTACTATCTCTATATCGTAACGTTAACTTCATGCGCACACATTATTTTTAACTGGCATTCACTTGGCTGTTAAAACTTTATATTTACATCCTATTTAAAAGAAGTAGGGTGTAAATTGTAGGGTGGAAAGTTGGTAAAATTAAAATTTTGTGCAATGTATTTTAATTTCTCGATTAAAAGTAGTATTTTCTAAAAATCAATTTATTTCGCTTGAAAAGCTAAATATTTTATGCACGCGGTTTATATTATTATTACTATCTTTATATCGTAACGTTAACTTCATGCGCGAGCATTATTTTCTTATGCTTTTTTTATTATTATCATCTTTATAATAGCTTTATTTTCATATGGTTTTAAGCAACTATCGTTTTTATTCATATTATGTTGGTTTTTTATTAATTAAAAATTAAGGGTAATTAATTTCGATTCCGGAAGTTCTTATCTTTATTTTCATATGCTTTTTCATTTACGAATTATTCAAATGTTGGTTAAAAAACTTCTGCGCAATTTATATATTTGTGTGTGTTTAATTATTGAAATTAATAAATTTATATTTCTGGAGAGGATGTTTCAGATTTTAGTGGTACTATGATGAAAGGCTGAATATACCAAAATTCTGAGGAGTTTATTATGGAGAGAAAAGGAATTTAATATGTAGAGGATGTTTATAGGAGTTAAATGTGGAGAGGAGTTGAATGGTTTGCAGCCCTCAATCAAACACTTCATTTTTTTAAGAGGCAACGCTGCAGTCATATCATTGTTCTATTGGAAATTTCTGTGTGAACCTGTAATTGCAGCTTTTTTTTACCCCAATGATGAAAGGCTAATTCTAGCTGAATTCTGAGGAGTTTATTATAAATTTATATATTTATAGATTTCACAAGGTTTTTTTTCTATGTTATTTATACTGTGCTTAGTTTTAAATTAATTTTGGTTAACAAACATTAGAGAATTTGACATTTTTACTTTTCAGATTTTAGTATTAAAATGATGAAAGGCTGAAATTCTGAGACGTGTATAACATTTCACATATATTTTTTATGTTATTTATACTGTGTTAATTTTTAAATTGATTTTGGTTAACAACAAACATTCTTAAAATCCCGGGCATCGTCGGGTACTTCAGCTAGTTCTATATAACAACTAGATATCAAGAACGGTAATTGAATCTGAGTTTTCTCAGCTTTAGTCAGTAGCATTCCAAATAAAGTTATCACAACTATGAGAGGAAGTCTCATTTTGAACTTCTTTCCTCACAATGTTTCTTTGAAGTAATATTTTCATTCTTCTAAGATAAAAATGTTTTTACATAAACAAATGAATTATTTATCATTTTTATTATTATCTCTATATATAAAACAGTTCCTTGACTGACTGACAGATAACGCACAGACCAAACCGCTGGACCTAAAGTGCTGAAATTGTGCATGGCGATTCTTCTTATAGTGTAGGAGTGCACTAAGAAAATATTTTTGAAAAATTCTTCTTAGATTTTTTATATTAAATTTTTCGTAACTGTTTTTGTAACATTTTTTTAAAGTTTGCATTTAAAATAATAATCTGAGGGTTATAAAATTTATATCACAAGGAAGATCATAAAAATTTCTTTAAAATAAAATCTTTTTCGAATCTTTACCTCAGATTTCTGATTTTTGGTGCAATTTTAAATATTCATTTCTAGAATTCAATTTATTAAATGCTGATCACGTGGTTTTTTTTCTTTTTGTGATACTTTAAATTAATTTTGCGTCACGTGTATAACAACGAAATAAATTGACATTTTTTTTTCTTTCTAATGCGGCAGACGATTGGACATTATCGAAAAAAATATTAAAATACAGTAAGAGAAATGTTCCTCAAACTGTACTATATTAACTGTACTGTATTCTTTAGTATGTTCTATTAGATTTAATTTCAATATTTTCTTCTATATCATTTTGTCTATAAAATATCCGTTACGATTTTTTTATAAATATACTTTTTGGGGCATTAATTGCATACATTGACCGTTCTATTTAATTTGAATGTACTCCGTATCGAAGCACGGGTATTTAGCTAGTTACGTATATAGCTCGCTGAGACGTTGAGGTATGAGCAGAAATTCCAACTTTGCATCTTCGATTAACGACCATATGCAAATGAACTGATAATGAAAATATTGCAATTCGCAAGTGCGCGATTCACTCGCACGAGACCATGGTGACACTACATGTTAATAACTGCAAGAGTTAAAAAAAATCACCTTTCGGAACTTTTCAAACTCGCAAACTAGGCACATCGAACTTTTCGTAATCTCAGCTATCTCTGAGGGCCTCTTGCGCACGCAGGAACATTTCGACAGTCTGTTTACAGACCAAAGTCAAGTTCTGTGACTTCCTCAGGAAGAATCCTGACGAAATCGGCCAGTCTGCTGAAATTAATCCGTGTCTCTTGACTAACATTTTAACGCTTTAACTATTACCACAATCTTATCGGACCTCAGATATCTGAAAATGCGCAAATTTTTCAAGTATTCGCCTCCCACTAATTAATGCACTACTATACAACTGCATATTTAAACGTGATTCTAAATGTAAGACCTTTAACGCTTAAAATCTGCAAGTCATTTCAAGACACAGAAAAGAAAAAAAAATTACTAGCATAATCACTCGCAAAAGATTAAAAGACTGAACATTTCTGTTCAGTTTTAATGATATTTTTCTCTACTTTTCTTTTTTTTCCCTCCCTTTATATATGGTAGGCATTAACTGAAAATATCCTTCCAAGCTTGTTAAAACGGACCCCTGCCGAATCAAAAGTATGTAACTTCTAATTGCAAAAGCTTGCAGGATACCAAACATCAACTCGACACGAGTGAGTTAGGAAGAATGCTGTTCCTTGTTCGCATTTTGCATGCCGAGAATGTGTAAGGGCAAGAAAATAAATGCCTTGACCGGAACGAGTTTTTTAATCACAGCAGCGGTAAAAACAACGGTAGGTATTTAGGTATAAATTTATTCTGAAATCGATAATTGTTCTTAGAAATTAGCATTCGATTCAAGATCCGAACACTAATTCAAAATAAATAATGTTTGACATCTTCATCAGGAAAATTCTCAGAGATGTACAAATGGCAAAACGAGATGTTATAAGTAAATAAGGATTCCATACAATTACGCGAAAACTCTCTCTGTGTGTGCGGGATGAGACTCACATTGCAATTTTTTTTTTACATTTCTGAAATATATTCTTTTCTATCTAAAACACAGGGCTACAAAAAAAAAATTTTTTTTGTGCCTAGGATTTGATTGGAACTGATTTAGCTATATTAGGAGCGCTGAATCTAAATATGAAATCGGTTTTTCTCTATCAGCTCTACTTTTTTAGATACAATAAAATCTCGTTTATCCGGACTAACTGGGGCCATAGGCAATCCGGATAATCGAAAAAATCAGAATAATCCGGGTAATAAGCAATACAAATCCTTAACTAAGAAGACTTTGTTTTGTAAAAAAAATTACATAGTATTTATTGTTTACAAGACATTGAATAATATAAAAATAACTTTTCAAACCATTTCTTAACAAAGAATTGGTAAGTCTAGTAAAGCTTTCTTAAACTCAACAAAAAGTATTTTATTACCATAATTTACTGTACAATCTATGCAGGAATTGTACAATGAATCAAACTAAGAAGCGAATATTTCGCGTACTTGTAGTGACGTTCTTGCTATCATAGTGAAAAATTATTATCTAATGTGAACATTAAATAAAAATGTCTATAAATCTGATCTGGATTATTCGGAGATCCGGATAAACGGGGTTTTACTGTACATCCACTTATCTATCAATGTTTTTTTATATTCAATATATTCAAGTATAGGTGATTTGTCCTCCTGGGAAAATGGACTCCTGTATAAAATGGGTCTTCCTGAATACTTTCCAGATGATTGACACCTATTTATTGACAGCTTATAGAGTAAATACTACTTCTCTACCCAGACTTGGGTGTATATAATTTGAAGTGGCACTCTAAATGAATTTCATACAAACACAGTTTATACAAGAAACAATGTTTATTGAAGTCGTTGCACATATAGAATTTGCTTTTACAGCAATAAGCATACGTACTACTTGTACGGAATATATATATATTAACATTCAATAGAAATACACATTTCAATACTCACAAACCAGCAGAGAGTCAAACCAGCAGTACTGCCACGTAAACTTTGGGCCCCCTAAGCACTAGTGCAGGATAGTACTGGAGCTACTTACCCCGTAGCTCCCTCTCGCTTATCTATCAACCTTAACAACCTTTTCAACCCTAACAACCTTTTTCATTAATGACGCTGCATGGTATTTATACTAAGCGCGTATGCCGAAATTAGCATATCTCAAGCAGCTTCTTTAATTCATTCACTCAAAAGTTCGATTCTTGTGAATCGAATCTTGTGTATACCTTACAAGCTAAAAGCGAAGCTTGAAATGTGTCATTCTACACAATGGGAACAAATATGGTTCAACATCAATTGCTCACTCATCGAAAATGAAAGAAGAATATGACACCATAGCTTTGGTATTGGAGAAGATAAAGTATCATGAACATAAATGGATGATTTGTGTGGACTTAAAAACGGTAAAATTTCTCCTTGGACAGCAAAGTGGCTACACCAAATATCTTTGCATCGCGTGCCTCTGGGATAGAAGAGACAAAACACACCACTGGGCTAGAAAAGGGTGGCCTAAGAGAGGAAACATAGACGTTGGGGAAAAGAATGTCATTAACGACCGCTTAGTTGGACGAGAGGAAATCATCTTTTCTTCACTGTATATCAAGTTGGGCCTAATGAAGCAGTTTGTAAAGGCTTTTGATATGAACGGATCATGCTTTGCACATATAGGGGGAAAATGCCTAAGTTGAGTACGGAAAAAATTAAAGCAGGAACATTTAACGGCCCACAAATAAGACAACTCATTAAGGATCCTGCCTTCATAAATTCCATGAATGAGGCTGAGCGTAAAGCCTGGACTTCATTTGTTGTAGGTGTCGGAAATTTTTTGGGCAAATGCAAAGCTGAAAACTATGTTGAACTGGTAAACGAAATGCTAAACAGTTTCAGATCCCTTGGGTGTAACGTGAGCATTAAGGTGCCCTATTTACACAGCCACTTAGATCATTTTCCTGAAAATTTAGGAGACACCAGTGAGGAACAAGGTGAAAGATTTCACCAGGATATTAAAACTATGGAAGACCGCTACGAAGAACGATGGGATACACACATGATGGCAGACTACTGCTGGAGTTTAAAAAAGGGACTCTTCCAAAATACATTCAAGAATGTCATGGAAAAGAAGTTTCCGAAGTGTTCAGTGACTAGTTTGTTTCATCTATGACTTTTTCCTCTTTCTTGCTCTTTGTAATTAGATAAGTACTACTGCAATATTCTCTATGATTTTTATGTTCCTTTAACATTTAAAAAAATATAATAATAATAAAAAATTCCGTGTTTAGTTTTTTTAATTTGATCCATGGATTTAACTTAAAATAGTGTAACATATATTTCACTAAAATGTTATATCTCAGAAATTTGAGTTCCTAGGCAAAAACTAATGCCATATTTAAATTCAGGTCATCAAATTCATATGGATTCAGCTGCAAATTCCTCGGAAACAAAATCACTGTTTACCTGTGAAATCTTAAAGAAATTTTTCGTTGAGGCAAGAAAAAATAAATAATAATGCTATGATAAGAAGTTTTTTACAGTACGAGGTTCTGTGGTTGAATATCTGGCGCTCTAATCGCCCGAAATTTACTTCGAATGAGTTTTAACTCCCATGAAAAAAAGGGAAGTAAATTGAAGCATTTTTTTGTCGTTGATAGCTCCAATACTAGTGCTATGATTGGTAAAGTGTGCTAAATGTAGTGATTTCTCTCGTTCCGGCGCATAAACCATGCGTTTCTTTCAACGATCAGACGTATCATTTTCAACTACCTATATCATCCATTGATTAATGACTGTCTGACAGGCAAAGAAGAAATTTCCGACTGTATTATCTTTCAAAAAAATCCTTCTAGATATATGAAAGCTTTCTTCGTCTGGCAAGACAAGCGGTGCAGTCAGTGTTCCAGTTCACCTCCCCCTATTAAGTAAAATATTGTGCTGACTAATAAGGGTTTTAGCATAAATAAATAAATAACATATGAGATTGAAAAAGTTCCCTCGCGCGCGCACACACACACAAACACGCCCCCTCCCCCCCACATATATATATACAGGGTGTCCATAAATTATTGTCCAGGTTTCCTTACCTCATAACTTTTGATTTAAGAAAATGACGAAAATATTATTGCATATTCGTAAAGTACAACTCGAAAAGTTTTTTAATAACACAAACAAAGCTAAGTAATTTCCACCTGCATCCTTTCACGGCAGGTAGCCTATCGGGACGAAACTCGTGTTCTCCGCCAATTTATGCGGCAACCACTTGCCGCAATTGTCTGGTGTAGCATTGTGAAAGGCTGAGACGTCAGAATTCAAAATGGCGAGTGCACTACAGAAAGCAATATGCTTATTGTGGTTCTTCGAAACAAAATACATCACTATTACACAACATTGCTTCAGGAGTATCGGAGTTAGTCATCGGGCCATTTTTCTTTATCGAGAAAGCAGTAAACTCTGTGAGTTTCCTGGACATGCTACAATTATATGCGGTACCCGAGTTGTAACGCCGTCAGCCACATGTGATATTCCAGCAGGATGGTGCACCACCACATTGGGAAATAATTGTAAGCTCGTTCCTGGAGATGAACTTTCCCAACAGATAGTGTGGACGAGATAGACCAATTCCATGGCCTCCAAGATCACCAGATATCACACCGCTGGACTTTTTCTTGTGTGTGTTTGGGGGGGGGGTATGTCTACAAAAACTGTGCCCTCACTGCATGAACTCAAACGCAGAATTGTTGCTGCGGTCCAAAGTGTTACACCGCGAATGCTGGCGAACAATTTGTGGGAACTTGAGTTCCGTCTCGATGTGTTACGTGACACTAGAGGCTGCCATGTAGAAACTAACTATCTTTATGCTCATAATTTGTTAATTTGTTTATTCATAACTTTGTTTGTGTTATTAAAAATACTTTTTGAGTTGTACTTTACGAATATGTAATAATATTTTTCGTCATATTTTTTAATTAAAAGTTATGAGGTAAGGAAACCGCGACCAAATTTATGGACACCCTATATATATATATATATATATATATATATATATATATATATATATATATATGTGTGTATGTATGTATGTATGTATATATATATGATCGAGTGGTCGGACGGGATCTTACACATGAAATTAAGGTCCAAACAATCTCAGGAAAGTATGCCCCAAACTATCGCATTGCCTCCAAAAGATTGAACTATTGAAATAATAAACTAAGGTTCCATGCTTCCGCGCTATTTCCTACATATTCCTACCCTACAATCTGCATGGTGTTATTGAAAATGTGATTCGTCGGACCATATTATCCTCTTCAGTTTACTTACAGTCCAATCCTTGTGATAATGTAAGAACATAGAGATCTTGCAAGCCTTCCATACCTGATATGGTGTAATGCGCAGCAAGCACTACAGAGAGAGGACATCGAAGTTGATTAAGATTAGCTGTAAAATGCCGTGTTGCCCTTCTGCTGGAATAAACAAGTATGGAGACTCCCTTTTCTGCTCAAGCTTCCAGCACGGTGTGCTACATGTCTTGCGTTAAGACCCGGTATTTCGTTTAGTAGCCCACTCTTTGTAAACATGAACAGCTGCTCCCGAATACTTCAAAAGCAAAGCAGTTTCACTGATACTCACTCTACTGCATCTAAAGCACACAATCATTCCACTGTAATAGGCCCTTTCATGGCGGTTTTTATCCATTCCTTCACAATATATTTCAATTGTATTTGCAATCATCCAGCAATCCATTGTTATCCCAATCTCACCCTCTAGCAACTCGAGCATACATGCATACGAATTCATGCACACACACATACACACACACACACACACACACATATATATATATATATATATATATATATATATGCACACCTATATATATATTTATATATGTATAAATATGCAAGCATATATATACTTATAAAGGAATATTATAGCGTTTTCTCGTTGGAAAATATGTTGGTTTTGATTATTTATATGTGTTTTACGTCATTTACTAAACCCGATGAAATAATTTTGCAAGTTCGCAATTAATTGTAACCGTTTGAAAATAGAAGTAAGATATACCTGATAAGATCAATAGAAATATTTTTAGAAAGCTATTTTTTCGGGTAATACAAACAGACGGTGGTGAATCTCGTTTATTTAGGAACATTAAGCTTATATCTGTCATTTTTTTCTAGTATTGTATTTCTTTTTCTTTACTAAATTTTTCAAGTTATGAAATATAAATATGAAATGACGGGAAAAATAAATAATTAAAAATTTGTAAATCCAGAGTCACTTTAATATGTTTTAGTTAAAACAAATGTATTTGACTTTGTTATTCCCGAAATTCCTGCAGTCTGAAAAAGAAAATTGCTTTCATGCCAGGCATTCTTGCTTCTGTAGAAAACGAAAGAGAAATTTATGGCCTCCGAAACATATTTTGTGGAAAAATATTAGTATATCCCGACATAAAAAAAAGTTATGTGCATGACATTCCAGGGCTTGCACGCTCGAGTCAATTTTTTTTCTCATGCCGTAAATTATACGTCGACCTAGACCTCAAACTAAAAACATGGTCACAACGAAGGTCATAACATGATTCTTGTAAACATTCTGTAATATGTAGAAACGTCACGGAAATGTTATTAGCAATATCCTTTAAAAAATGAATGAAAATACACGGATTTGATTTTCGAGTAGAACTGGCGAAATCGGTATAGAAAATTCTTGGAAAAGGGACACTCACGTAGAATTAATTACCTCCTTCTCAAACCTCTTTGCTCGTGGACTGTTTCAAAAATATATTTTGAACTACTATTTTTTTTCAAAAAGAAATAGCATAAACTGCATATATATTTTACTTATTAACTAAAGATTATTCAGTTTATGTCATAAACATGTGATGTTAAGCGAAACTTCGTACATTTGAAAATAAAATCGCGTATGACAAGATGAGGAAAATGTTGTTGTTTGTCATTGCGGGGCACTTGTCAGTGAAGAAATTTGCACATTATCCGAGAGAATTGTTGGTTGCTTTCAATGGTGAACTAACATCATCTCCTCAATTTCATAAACATGTGATGCTAAGCGAAACTTCGTATATTTGAAGTTAATCGCGTATGACAAAATGAGGAATATGTTGCTGTTGCTGTTTATTGATGCGGGGCAGTTGTCTGTGAAGAAATTCGCACATTATCCGAGATTATTGTTGGTTGCTTTCAATGGTGAACTGACATCATCTCCTCAATTTCATAAACATGTGATGCTAAGCGAAACTTCGTATATTTGAAGTTAATCGCGTATGACAAAATGAGGAATATGTTGCTGTTGCTGTTTGTTGATGCGGGGCAGTTGTCTGTGAAGAAATTCGCTCATTATCCGAGATTATCGTTGGTTGCTTTCAATGGTGAACTAACACCTCCACCTCAATTTTGACCGCGCACCCCAATGAGTGACATCTGGAGGGTTCGTACTTCCTCCCACCTTCTAACTTCATAGAAGGACACTCCAGGCTAAGTATTTAACGTTCCCATATCCGGCCGTAGACACGGAGGTCTTTAATGTCAGCAAATCAAACCTCTACTCGAATCCCGACGTGCTACCACTGGGCTACCCACGGCGATATGAAGAAAATAAATGTTTCTGTGGATGCACTGCTGAATGAGAAATGCTCCTGGACCGAAGTAACTGAATTTGTGAACATACGTAAGATTATGTAAGTCCTAGACGTACGAATTAGATACATAGTTCTTGCATGGAGAAAATGTGTCTACTAAAAATCTATGTATCGTTTTTGATATTTTTGCCGTTTTGAGGAAAAACTGAAGAAATGAACTAAATTGAATTTAAAAAATACCCCGTGAATTATATTTAAAGTTATGAGAATAAATTTAAATTATTTTAGGGATAAAATAGGAATGAAGCCAAGAGATAAATTTATAAATGACCTTTCTCAATATTTTCAGACATTATTTAATTACAAGTTTTTCTTTCCGGCAAATAGGTGAACTTTCCATTTAGTATTCAAAGAAATGGATTAAGTATACTAAAAATTATAAATTAATTAGATAAATCAAATCAATATCAAACATCTGCCTGCTCTTAGTCTGTTTAAACTAAGATACTGTGGCCCAGATTTCTTTCAAAATTTCAACCTAACTTTAGACATGAGTTCGCAATGATATAAAATGAATTTCCAATGTGATTGTGTATCACGGATCAATAAATTCTATAATTTTATCAAAACTGCCATCAAATTATATATGTTTATGATTCTATTATTTTTTGCATTACAGTGTACTCCCGATTATCTGGGTTAATGGAAGGAAGGAGTAGCAGAAATAATCAAAAAACACGGCTAATCCGATTTCTATAAAAGTTTATTGTATTTTCAAAATATAATACTACACTTTCTTTTCTATTTTATTGATTTGATGCAGGTATTTTTTTAACCGAATCTGCAATATGTTTTGATATCACTACGAATTTTCCCAACAGTTATGATATCACTGTATTCATAATTCCATTGACTCATATAATCTAGCAAAGTGTCGACACGTGATAGCGTCGTGCTGTCTTTGATCAGATCACCGGGCTTTTCTTCACTCTCTTCATCTTCAACTTCTTCCTGAGGTCGAATCATAGCAGCATTTATTATATCCGTGTCGTATGTTCAAACCCTGTTTCACGTAAATCACTTTCTAACCGCTCTATAAGTTTTTTTTTACGAGAAATAAAAAATCTCACAAAAAATATAAAACTGTTATTTTAAAAAACTTGTTTTTTTGTACAAATTCTGGGGCATTATGGCAAATGTTGATATGTCATTTTTTCATGTTTTCGCCAAATTAAAAAAGTAACTTTTGTTGTGACATATAAAATCGCTCAATTAAGATTTCCAGTCCAAATATTCTTTAGTTTATATTCACATTCAACCTCAAGGATATGGCTGGTTTTCAGTGAAAATCTTCAATTAGGGACTAAAATATTCAATTAGGGGCAAAGTATTACCTTTTTTATACATAACAGCATTTGCCAATACGAATAACTTAGTATTATTTCATAATTCCACTATCAGCTTTTGCCACATTAAAGAACCAATTTTAAGTGTGACATATCAACTTAAAATATAAAATTGAATTTTTCGGACATATCAACATCTGCCATAACGTCACAGAATTATATCAGAAGAAATTAACGAGCAGATTTCAATAAATTATGTAGGTACTATTTTGCATAAATATTTCAGATGTTTTCAGTACAAATAATCCGCATGCGGATAATCGAAGTACACTGCCCTTCCCTCACTGAATCTTACGACAATTTCCTGGTACTCTAGGAGAAGAGTAAGGAGAGACATTTCCCATTTTTTTTTAACCGTAAATAAACGAACCCATAAAGGATAATGTCTCAGTAATGGCTAGATTTCGGGTGCTTCAACATATCTAGAACTCGTTAAAATACTCATGTTCGAAATACGCACATGGAATAAAACAAAATACTGGTAAGCTAAATTAAAAGGAGCCTATTCGTTAAAGCTCAGCATACTTAATCTTGCGTATCTATGTAGGAGAAACGTTGTGAAACAGTGACATGTCTACTTCAACGTAAAATTAATGGAACTATATTGCTTAGAAAAAAGTATAAGTGTATAAAACTAACAATAAGAATCATAGTTCAATATTTAATATCTTCCTTAGTTATTATTTTGTGGGAGTATGATAACGAAGTTTCTCATAGCATGAAAATTCGCGACGAAATTTTTCTTCATATTGATTGACCATGGAGTGAGAACACATTTCCAATGTTAACCTTTGGAGAAAATGTGTCTACTATTTACAGCTACATAAATGCTGATAATACAATAAAAATGGTATTTTAAGATAGGATGAACTTCTATGCACTTGTCAACAGGATTGATGTTATAAATTACATCTAATAAAGGAATTTAGGAACTTTTAAGACACACTATACAAGATTTTTTCCCCGAAAAATTTACATTCTAAAATATTATTTGCACATTTTATTAAACAACGAAAAATTCCCCAAGTTGTAAAATTTCTTTCTCTACTACGAAATACAATTTCTTAAAAAAAAAAAACTTTCAATCGAAGTCTTCAATCCTTGGTCACATTTTCTCCATAGGTTAACATTGAGGTGAGCGAATCCAATAGGCTTAGTACACAGCCGCCTTAAGCCGACGCATCAGTTCACCTCGCAGATCTTCAATACCCGTGTGAAGATCTGTGTACTCCCTCAAAATAGTAAATAAGGAAGATATTAGATATTGACTCCTAACTGAGACTCCTAACCTAGACTGAGAACTATGATTCCTATTGTTAGTTTTATATACTTATACCTTCTTCTAAGCAATATGGTTAGATAAATGAAGGGGACACATCAGTGAACAAAACCTTTTTTTTCAAACAGTTTCTCATTCATCAATACGTAAAATTAAGTAATCTGAGATTTTACGAATAGGCTTCTTTTTCTTTAGCTCTGTCGTATTTTGTTTTAATTTTCCTATTGGCATATTCTTAATTTCGCCTGAACTAATGCCCAATTTCAAATCTTGTTGTCCTATCTGAATGCAGTACATGCATTTTCGAATTTTTTCTACCCTACTGGCCAAAAGTATTGCAAGTTTGAGAAATATAACATTTTTTTTTCAAGAATAAACCCCCCCCCCCAAAAAAAAAAAAAAAAATTTTTTTTTCAATTAAACTGATTTTTTAAGTGCATATATGGTGGAGAAGTTTCAAGCTATTTCGTCATACTTTGTGATGCAATCTTTACTAACGATTGCGTCATCCCGGATGTTTATTATAAAAACGAATTGACTGCGTATAATTTCATTTGGTTTGTTGCCCTGCTGAAGTGCATGCCATTGCTGATTTCTTTAAAATTAAACTTTGCTTTTCTTTTAAAATGTGTGAAGTAACTCATCGGAAGCGCCAGGCTATTATTTTAATGCATCAAGTAAGCATTTCAAATGTTAGGATTGCTCAACGGTGCGGCTGCAGTAAGTCGACTGTTTTATGCCTCATAAAGAGATTTAAAACAGAAGGAACCGCCGGTAAGAAGCTTAGAAGTGGTCGTCCGAGGTTATCTTCGAAACGTGCTGATGCTTCCTTGACACGATTATGCCGAAAATATAGGTTTGCAAACTCTGCGACACTTGCAAGAGAATGGAGTGAGTCGATTTCTGTCATTTCCAGTTCAAGAACAGTTCGCAGGAGGTTCCGTGAAGCTGGGTTCACGGCACATGTGCCTAGGAAAAATCCAGTTCTGAGCAAAGCAATGTGGAAAAAACGATTGGACTGGACTAAGATTCACAACAATTGGAGTATTTCGAAATGGAGACAATTTCTGTTCAGCGACGAAAGTCTATTTTCTTTAATGTCTGACAAACCTGTCCACATTTGGAGTAAAGCAAAGGAGAGCATGAGTCCAGACTGCCTAGATCGTACAGCAAAACACTCAGAAAGCCAAATGGTGTGGGGCTGCATGTCACATAAGTCAACTGGATGATTTCATTTTGTACAGGGAACTATGAAGAGTGACCAGTATATTAGTGTACTGAAGGATCGATTGACTGCCGGTGCTCATGACATGTTCCCAAGGCAGAAATGGGCATTTCAGCAAGACCTAGCACCCTGCCATACATCTAGAAATGTAAGAAAAACTTTAAAGTTAAATTAAATTTCATAAGAGTTCAATTCTAACCTCTAAATCAAAACATTCCTTATTTTAGGTTAAGGCTGAATTTGCAAAACATGGTATTAATGTTCTCCCATGGCTAGGAAAAATTCGCCAGATTCAAACCCTATTGAGAATTTATGGAATATAATTGGACGGAAAATATCTCAAAATCGTCCCAGAACAAAACTAGAGCTTCAGGAAACAATAATTAAAACTTGACATCATGAAATAACGTAAAAAGTGTTGCAAAACCTTGTGGATTCCATGCCAAAAAGAGTGGCTGCTGTGATCAAAGCCAGAGGAGGCCCAACAACATATTAAATGGTTTTCGGTTCAGTTACACCCATTTATTATCTTTTCTGCTCGGAAGAACTTGATATTGTTTCTTTATTTCATTTTATTCCAGAATCCAATTTCTGATAACCTGCACATTTTTTGTATGCTATTTTTTATAAAATTAACTAATTATTTTTGTTCAATAACTTAATCATATCTTCTCTTTAAACTAATTTAACATATTGACATTAAAAAATATCCTCTGAATTGTGAAAAATATTATTTTTTGGGCTTATTCTTGAAAAAATGTTAGATTTCTCAAACTTGCAATACTTTTGGCCAGTAGTGTAATTACCTATGAAAATTATTATTAGTTTTTCAGTGATATGCATCAGTAGGTTAATGTCCTGTAAAAACTGTTTTCATCAAAATTTCAAAAGTTGAGAAAATTCTCGGCCTTCTTTTAAACTTCTAGTTTTGTGCATGTGGGCGAGGTGGGGCTGGGTATGTGTGTGTAGGAGGGGAATTCAAAAATGCACGTTTGATTATCGGTGATTGCAAAAATGCCGAGAGGAAAATTCTCCATAGTCCAATATACGGATTTAAAATCTGCTAGGTCAACTGATGCACCACCTATGTAAAAAATATTTATTGAGTGTTTGGCTGTCCCAAAAATAGGGAAAATATAGTGTATGTAATGAGGATAATGTTCTCCTTTTCCCCAAAGAATAGCGGAGGAGAAAGGGTGATGGATATAACAATTCAGTAAAGAAGCTACATCTCGAACGTTGACTGTCGATTTCCATTCAACAAACTTCGCAGAATGCAGACAATAGGAGCCAATTCCAACCCTAAATGCAGAATCTATAAGTGCAGTTGAACCGGATTTATGCTTGCAATGGTCCATATAACAAGGTTTTTGCACCCACGACAGCAGAATACACGATATTTTGGAATGAAATCCCTTGTTTTGCATTTGACTTCGAAATGAGAATGCTACTACAAATGGTAACAAGGTCATAAATATGTGGACGAAGTTTAAAGACTTTTTAAATGACATTTTTTCAATAATAGAAACGCAGGGCAAAGGACTACAGCATACATTTGTTCAGGCGAGATAGAGGAAATCACTAAATCACTACCAATAGAATGCTTAGTTGGAAAAAAAAAAAAACGCTATCCGGATTCGTTGTCTCTCACGTAAGGGGTGTATCGGGAGAACGTTCAACTAAATGCTCCCAGTTTCTTCAGACGGGTTTAAGATAAATAAAAGTCTAAAATTTAATGTAAAAAAATATGCTTGACTTGTGATTCATATGATTTACAGAAAACTTGTAGGTAATAAATACCTAAAAAACACTTCTTCAATTCCACAAATATGGAATTGAAGAAGCTTCTGTGAATTTTCATAAAATTTATTGTGCCACTCTATGTTTTTTTTAAATTTATCGCGGTAACGAAGATGTGTTCATTACGTCGTGTTTGGTAACTTGTTTTTTAAAAGGTGGGCAATGGTGTACAAAAATCTTTTTGCATTAGTTAAATAGGGATTTCCAGATGAAAGAAATACAGATATATCCCTTTTCTGTGGAAAAAATAACTTTTCCTTTTCTGATTTCTCTGTTTTTTATGTTTATAGTTTTTCTTATGAATGGCTATTGCAGACATTTTTCCCCTCGATAAAGGCAACCCTATACAGAAATATGGAAATAAACTTTATCCCTGCCTGATGTGAACATGCCAGTTAGCCAATACATTGTTTTTTCACACATTCTCATTCATTCGATACGTAAAATTAAACATGTTGAGTCTTTAGCGTAAGGCCCCCTTTTCACTACCTCTCCCTTATTTTGTTTTAATACGTGGACCATAAGTATTTTAAAATATACTGCATCATGCTGGTTTAAAATAAACTACATGCCCTCTATCTCGCACACTGTAAAAATGAAATGCTATATCAGGGTGTAATGTTTCTGGGTAGCGAATTTATGGTTTGGGGTATCTCCTATTTGTATCTTAAACAGACTTTCGTACCCTTCTAGTTACACACTGAAGAGCTGATTTAAAAAAAAAAAACTGGTACCGGCGTGCGTGTGCAAATAACGGAGATATTCAACCAATCAGCGTAACGCGATGCGGTTGGCAGTGCCTATATTAGACAACAGGTGTCTGGCAAAGCTTTTAGATCGGTTCCTCCTGCTACAATGGCAGGTTATCATGATTTATGTGACTTTGAACGTGGCGTTATAGTCTTTAAGCAGTAGGTCTTCTTTAAGCAGTAGGATCGGCTTTAAGCAGTAGGTCTCGGTCTAATTATCTCTCGTGTTGCAAAAATTAAGGTAACATAGCTGGCTGGATGATAGCGCTACGGTTTTTTTTTCTTTTTGGCAACACGAGGGCTAATTAGACCGAGAGCTACTGCTCAAAGCCGATTCCAAACGGATAGAAACGTCCATGCCATTAATGGGACTCGAACCCAGGGCCAGCGCCCTAGCCGTTAGGCCATCAACTTGATAAGGTAACATAGATAAGGGATGAAAAGAAGGCAGTGATATTTTTTAATTGTGCATGTGTGAATAAATATACGAGCTAGAAAAATTCTCTGTATTGATATTCAACTACTCTTTTGTTATCTTATTTCTTCTCTTTTTGTTATCTCTCTCTTACCATATCACATTGATGGCCGAACGGCTAGGGCACTGACCTTGGATACCAGAGTCCATAGGTTCGAGTCCCATTAATGAGATGGACGTTCGTATCCGTTTAGATATAGATATACAGTCATACCTCGGTACTAGTCTTCTTCGATACTCGGTGCATTTAGACGAGAAAAAAGAAAAAACCTTCGGTAATCGTCACACATTCTAAAACATGTATGAGACATGACGACGCCCCGCATCCTGTCTCTCCGTATCAAAAGAAAGAACGATGTAGGTTGAATTACAAAACTTTGTTCAAAAGTATCACCCTAACAAAGTTCAATCAAACCAAAAAGTGGACCTATTTAATGATCAAACAATGTCTCACTTCAGAAACATTTAGAAACGTACACCAAAGCAAGTTTCTCTTGATAAGTTTGTAGTGAAACCCCCGAAATCTGAGTCTACACCAGGAATCGATGGTGTTAAGAGACAGAAAAGAGAAAGAATTCCCGTGCAAGCGTCTTATGATTAATTGGGAGACTTGCCTTCCAAGCAATAACCCCTCTTCTCCTCTACTTCGGCCCAATTCCATTAGTTTATAAACTCCTTTCATCACAGATGTATTGAAGATAAATTTTATTTTATACTAGCTGAATACCCGTACTTTGCTACGGAGTACATTCAAATTAAATACAATGGTCAATGTATGCAATTAATGCCAAAAATTTTATACAGGTAGACCTCTTACAGAACTGTATCTTACAACATGGTTTCGCTCTAACACGATAGGATAAATTGCGGGAACCCTCCTATAACACTGAAACCTGTAATACGGTTTCGCTCTAACACGATAAAAAAATTGAGAAAACCTTTCTACATCACTGTACTTATACAGCACTAGATAACATGATTTTTGTGTAACACATTTATAAACTAAATTAAATTAAAATAATGACGGGAAGGAATAACGAACTATAGTGACTTTACATGAAAATGTATAAACAAATTATAATTTATTCATTTATAACTCTCGATGTCATTGCGGTCCCGGTGTAATATATTCCGATGTCAAAGCGGAAAGCGTTATGCACAAACTTATTACATAAGAAGAGCATTACAGTGAATTTTAGGCGTAAACGATTCGACATCAATTAATGAAATGGAAGCTTGGAAGCAATTTTCAATTAAGTGCGTCATCAACATCATATATTTGTCACTGCAAGAACTAAAATCCTCAACGTTAAATGCATGTTGGAAAATATGGCCATCTTCAGTTGAAATAGAATCGTCAGAAAATGAAATTGGTGGCATATTTGAACTTGCTAAATCAATCGGAGGAGAAGTTTTTTGTGGATATGGCTATTGAGAACGTTCAAAATTTATTTGTGAAAGAAGAAGTTGACGAAGCGGATTTGATGGAAATGGTATCCAAAGCTGTAAATCAAAGAAATTCTGAGGACAATAGCACTGATGAAGATTGTGAAGTTAAAAAAAAACTTACAAGAAGGCCTAAGCATAGCAGGAAATCTTGAATCCTTTTTCTTGAATGCAGACCCTTCCGCTGAAAGAAGCCGAAAATTCAAAAGGGAGCTGCAAAATTGCCTATCTCCATCTCCATGTCGTGAAATCTACAATGACTTTGTAAGAACCAGCAAGCAAACCAAAATTACAGATTATTTAAAGAGGATAGAAGATGCAAAAAATCTAAATGAAAAAAATAGGTTCGGAAAGGGAAGGTGATATCGTACAACCGAAAAAACGTTCGCGTTTGATTGTACTGAGCAGTGAAGAGGAAGAAATTTATTAAATTAAGGTCGCATTAAATGAAAATAATATTTTTTGTTTCTTTTCATTTTGTATTATACATACATTTATATTTTTAATAAAAATTAAGTTGCTTATATGGAATTTATAAAAAAAAAAATGCTTGTTTTTAATAAGTTTTCGGAAAGTAACCCCCTTTTTGTACTGGCTCTGGGTCTCATATAACACGGTTTCACACAACACGTCATTTTCCAGGAACCTATCTACCGGGTTATAGGAGGGTTTCCTGTATATTTATAAAAAAATCGTAACGGATATTTTTATAGACAAAATAATGTCGAAGAAAATATTCAAATTAGATCTAATGGAACATACTAAAGAACATAGTAAAGTTAATATAGTAGAGTTTGAGGAACATTTCTTTTACTGTACTTTAATATTTTTTTGGATAATGTCCAATCGTCTGTCGCATTAGAAAGAAAAAATATATTTTTTATGTCTATTTCGTTGTTATGCACGTGATGCAAAATTAGTTTAAAGTATTACAAAAAGAAAAGAAACCCCATGATCAGCATTTAATAAATTTAGTTATAAAAATTAATTTTTTAAAATTCACCAAAAATCAGAAAATGAAGGCAAAAATTTGAAAAAGATTTCATTTTAAAGGAATTTTCATAATCTTTCTCATGATATAAACTTTATAACCCTCAGATTATTATTTTAAATGCAAACTTTAAAAAAGTTACTAAAACAGCTTAAAAATTTAATTTTAAAAAGTCTAAGAAGAATTTTTCAAAAATCTTTCTTTGTGCACCCCTACATTATAAGAAGAATCGCCATGCAAAATTTCAACCCTTTAGTTCCAGCGGTTTGGTCTGTGCATTATCTGTCAGTCAGTCAGTCAGTTACGGAGCTGTTTTAAATATATATAGATTATCTAATTATTTTCAATTATGTCTGTCTAGTTTAAAGATTTTATATAGAAAAAAACCATACATTTAGAAATTGCCTGGACGCGATGGCCCAGTTGGCAAGAGCAGAGGGCCAGTGATCTAAACGTCTCTGGTTCGATGCTCGTCTCTGTAAATCCACCGCCGTGTACACTAATGGCGGCCGGTGCAGGTAAATTCTGTCGTGGCTGCAATGTCCTCCAAGTTCTCAAATTACCTCTGGAGGTGCGGGGTCAAGTGCATCGGTCTCGCCACTTGCCTCGGTTCTAAATTGCGGGAACGGCCCTTTAACTAAGTCGGACTCCGACCCTCGCGGTGCTATTAAAAACCGGAGCAGTAACTCTCAGCCCAATAGCCTTAACTGGACTTGAACTGATAGATACTATCGGTCAAGGGGCAACAGAAACAACAACAACAGAAATTGCTTTATAAAATGTGAAATTACTGGTTTTCAGGAATGAATTGATTCAATTCACATTACTCCTTATGGGAAAAACTCGTTCGGTGCTAAATTTTTTATGGCAGTAGTGATTTGGAAGATGAGGTATCATTATTTGATAATAGCGATGTTCTTAATCTGCCTATTGGTGGGAACATGCCAAAAACTAATAGAAATAATACAGGGAGAACAAAGCCTGCAATCAACTGGAAGAAAACTGATTTACTTCTAAATGATGATCAAATTTTATTCCGAGGTGACGAGAATCTCTCTCCTGAAATTATGAATTTAAACAGACCTCTAAATTTTTTTAGTTATCTTTTCGTGCTTTCTGGAACCAATTAACGACGAGTACCGAGGTACCACTTTATATCTTTTATAATATGTCATTCAATATCCTTCTACGTTATCTATATATATATAAAACAGCTCCGGGACTAACTGACTGACAGATAATGCACAGACCAAACCGCTGGACCTAAAGGGCTGAAACTTTGCATGGCGATTCTTCTTATAGGGTAGGGGTGCACTAAGAAATATTTTTAAAAAATTCTAAGGAGTGTTGTATTTTTGTTGTATTCTTCATCTGTACTGAATAAACTAAAGCCATATCTAAAGTGCTATCGCTTTGTAAGAATTAGTGGCTGCTTACATAGTACAGTGGATAGTGTCTCAGGCTTTGAAAGTGTGGGTTCCGGGTTCGAATCCTGGATAAGGCATTGACGTTTCCGGGCAGTCCCCTCATAGACAGCAGTATTAGCTAATAAACCTGGTGCTCTTATAGTTAAGTAGTCGACGACTTTGCGGTGTGGAGGCATAAATGTCCTCCTGCTACAAAGAACCTACTGCATTGATTTTTGGAACGAAGTTCTTTTACGCGGCTTACAGTAGAGTAAACTGGCAGGAATCGTCACGTAACGAAAAAGCGTTATGTCCCATTCATAAGAGCTTTTTCTCAAGGACTCTGTGGCTGAATGGTTATCGCATCGGGCATCGGACTGCAGTCCGATGCTCCGCAGTACTGCAGAGGTTCCCGGCTCAAATCCCCGCACAAGCACTACCGGCAATTTTAAAACCCTTCACTGCACACTGTATCAAATTTGATGCATAAGTTATTTTTCCCCTTTATATTCAAAAGCAATATTTTTTTATCCACTTGTGTACCTTGTATTAATTTTGAAACATCATAGCTTTTAATCACTGTTAGTTACATTTTCGTAGTATAGATGGCAGCAGAAATACAACTGCGATCTCAGTAAAAGATAGCTGTTCAATTCATACAAGACCTGCCTTAGTATTTGCTATATTTTCAGTACTTTAAAGTTAGTTTACATCTTTGAAAGTTTTATAAATATATTTTAGAGGTACGTAGCTTTATAATTATTAATAAAATACTTCTTTAATCTTTTATAAATTATAAAAAATTCAAGTATGATTTCAATTTTATGTATCAAAAATGATACATGGTGTGCTTACGCCATTTTTTTAAGTAAATGGCGGGAAGAAAGTTTTTAACACAGAAAGAAATTGAGGAACTTATGAACAGATCCTGGAGTGATCATAGTGAAGATGGATCTGATTCAGAAAGCGATGGCAGCACAGGTGATACTAATTATAAACCAAACAAAGTTTGCGATGAAATTTTTTATGGCAGTAGTGATTTGGAAGATGAGGTATCATTATTTGATAATAGCGATGTTCTTGATCTGCCTATTGGTGGGAACATGCCAAAAACTAATAGAAATAATACAGGGAGAACAAAGCCTACAATCAACTGGAAGAAAACTGATTTACTTCTAAATGATGATCAAATTTTATTCCGAGGTGACGAGAATCTCTCTCCTGAAATTATGAATTTAAACAGACCTCTAAATTTTTTTAGTTATCTTTTTACAGGAGATTTGATTGAGCATATAGTTCAAGAAACAAATTTATTCAGTGTGCAAAAAAACCCAGAAAAGTGTGTCAATGTTATATGGTTCTGTTTCTTATGTACCCTGTGAATCCTCTAATGGTCCGGGCACACTATAAAGTTATAGGCATAAATATAAATAATTCCTTTATTTTCTACGTAGAGGTAGACTAACATAGACCGACTTGGGCTTCAAATAATAACACAACAGTACCGCAACTTGCGGTACTAAGAAACTGAACTTTAAAGTCGTAATGAACCCTTTCAGGCAGAATATACGTTCACTAGCAATACCCGTAACCATCGGGCTCTGAACTAACTATGGAAATCGTGCAGCCACCTAGGCTAAATACTAATACGTGCTCTATCAGTTAAATACCGCTCACCTTCAATCTACCTTTTCTCGACTCTTTCGTATCTCTACTAATAGCTTAACGTATTACCGTACAAATCTCCACTCCCTTCTTGGGCTCTTGCCAACTCAGCGTGTGTCACTTAAATAGACCAGACACCTGCTCCGAACTCACTTCGACTGGCCTGCACTGCGTAGCTACCAGAAATTTGCATCTGAGCAACACGCGAACCCTACACTCTCCCTGATCCAACAAAAAAATTTACACCGCCACCCCCCTAACGGGGTGCGGGCGCGGATTTTTAATAAAACCCCCACGCGATTGGGAGTCAATGAAATTTCCTACACTCCCCTAGAAACTACTCTCTGCCTGAACTGATCCCATACTCCCTTTAACATTCGTTCGTCTTGAGTAACATAACATAGAAGCAACGTTTATTACACAAAGTCTCTGCACTTGATCATCGGCAGGTTGTTCTTAATTCAGATTCAATACCTGGAATCCCGGAAAAACTCCCCTCCGGCCCTACGACGTTACGAGGACAGAACCCGGGTCCGCAGCTCACTTCGACTGGCCTGCACTGCGCAGCTACCAGAAATTTGCACGTGAGCAACACGCAAACCCTACAATGTAACGAATTTAGAAATTAAACAATACATTGGTATTTGTATAATGATGTCTATTGTACATGTACCAAACACTAGGGCATATTGGTCACCTGCCATAGGCAATGATGTAATAAAAGAATGTATGCCATTAAAACGCTTTCAAAGATAAGAGAATTTCTACATTTTAATGACAACGGTAAACAAACACCACATGATGACCCTCAGCATGATCGTTTATATAAACTTCGACCAGTTGTAAATGCTTTACTTGAAAGATTTTATACCCTATGGAATGGCTTCTTTCTGTTTAAACTTATTGTTTGCTATTGTTTTAATTTACGCGGGATTTATATTGTGTCATTAATTTATTTTTGTTGGTGATTAAATAATAAAATTAATCCGATTAAAAATTATGCTAGATAACATCTAAATCAAAATAATTAATTTATATATTAAAATTTTTAATTTTAATAAAATAGAGAGAGAGAGAGTTGGTTGAATAAAAGAGGGCTGCGCATTTTGGCGTGACAAAAATACACTAATATAATCAATAGAAATCTACATATTAAATCACGTTTAGAGTTGAAAAAATAACGTAAGGAACTTCGTTCCTGACGGGGTCCCTCGACCGCACAAATTTTTTTTTTGTCTTTTGTTTTGTTTTGTTTTGTAAGCTTAGGTTTGTCAGAGAAGCGAGCAGACCTACATTGGATCTACGCCGACATTTTTTAAACAGTATCACATTTCTATTTCTTTCTATGACAGCAAAACATTGACTAACTGTACCGGGACCTATAACGGTCTCCCAATATTTTGTTCAGCTTTCATAAGCACAAAGGCTGACGACTAGTGCGTTGCATGCAATTGTAGATAGTTCTCGCTTCATTTCGGTTTAGCCTTCTGCCGTCAGTTATCTATATACATAAAACAGTTCCGTAACTAACTGACTGACTGACATATAACGCACAGACCAAACCGCTGGACCTAAAGAGCTGAAATTTTTGCACGGCAATTCTTCTTATAGTGTAGGGGTGCACTAAGAAAGATTTTGGAAAAATTCTTAGATTTTTTAAAATCAAATTTTTAAGCTGTTTTAGAAAGTTTTTTTAAAGTTTGCATTTAAAATAATAATCTGATAGTTATAAAATCTATATCACGAGAAATATAATAAAAATTTCTTTCAAATGAAGTCTTTTTCGAATCTTTACCTGCATTTTCTGATTTTTGGTGAATTTTTAAAGATTAATTTTTAGAATTTAATTTATTAAATGCTGATCACGTAGTTTCTCTTCTTCTGATACTTTAAATCAATTTTGGGTCACATGCATGACAACGAAATAAATTCACAAAAGAAATATTAAAATACGGTAAAAAATAAAATTTAACCACTAGACTATTTGAGATGGAAGTTTTTTAAGAATTTAATTCAAATTAGTATGTTTTATGGATATTAAACATACAAATTAATTGCATACACTGACCATCGTATTTAATTTGAATATTTTCTTCTACATTATTTTGTCTATAAAAATATCCATTATGATTTTTTTTATAAATATACATTTTTTTGGCATTAAATGCATACATTGACCGTTGTATTTAATTTGAATGTATTCCGTAGCGAAGCACGGGTAATCAGCTAGTTAAATAATATGGATAAATGAATGATCTTATGAGTTCTTTCGAGGAGGTAAAACTTACTTTGACACTTAAATAGAGAAATTGACGCCTTCTCATAACAGCTCCTCCTCCTAAAGAATAAATATTGCAGTATACAAGTGTAAATACACTAAACGTTAGCGTTCATGGTAAATAGTTCTTTCTCACATGTTTTGTAATGCTAATGAAAATTCTAATGACATTGAGCTTCCCAAGGAAAGAAAAAGCTTTCTTCCGTTCGACGCCTCTTATATAAAATTATATGCAGTGATGAGCCATGTGTTTCGTAATTCTGCATATTTATTTACACTTGCATAGTAAAACTAAAAGCAAAAATTGTAAAAGCGACAAGTTTAAGTTTAAGCCGACCTCAGCCTAAGCTTATACGGCAAAATACCTGACTATTTACTTTGTGTATCAACAGCGTAAAATTTACTTTTAATATAGATTTGCATACACAATATTATTATACAATACAATGTTATACAATTGAATATGACATTATGCAAATCAATTTATATACAATACACTATAAATGCAGTTCAATATACAGGGTCATCGAAAAAGGTTGGACACATTTCGAAAGCTTATAATTCTAAAATAAATTGAGAAAACGCAAAAATATTCTTTTCAAACAACTTCGTAAGGTCCAAGATTTCTGACACGCAACCGTGACGTTGAACGTTGCGCAGAAATGATGCGAGGTGGAAGAGTTCTTTGTTTGGCTTTCCGTCAGTGCAATGGCGACCGTTCAGGAGAAAGTTCAAGCGGTCGGTGGTTGTTTGCGATAAATACGACGGTTATTTCGCTGAACTGATTTAACAGATTTGTACTTCGCTAACCACAACACACATTGAGCTTTCTCCTGAATAGTCGCCATTGCACTGACGGAAAGCCGAACGAAGACCTCTTCCACCTCGCATCGCTTCTGCCCAACGTTCAACGTCACGGTTGTTTACCAGTTACATTTAGAAATCTGGGACACTTGCCAAGTTGTTTGAAAAGAATATTATTGCGTTTGCTCAATTTACTTTAGAATTATGAGCTTTCGAAATGTGTCCAACCTTTTTCGATGACCCTGTATATACAATACACTGTACAATACTATATATATACAATACAACACTGCTCAAAACCAATCATAATCAATACTATATACAATACAACACTGCTCAAAACCAATCATAATCAATCCTACATGCACTATACAACACAATATATTATTTCATGTACAATGCGTTCTTCAGAAAATGCATTCTTCTTATATTATTCGTATGCTCACATATATTTACATTATACACAATTTTATACATACACATTCCATGTTATAAGTTTTACTTATTTACTCTCTAATATATACTTTACATTTGACTTTATACATCAGACTGTAAAAGTGGAAAAAAAACTGGGAGAAAAATGAAGTCCATTGCGTATAATGAAAGGGATAATGCGAGGAGTACTGCATTTACTTTCTTTGTGTATGTAATGACATTAAGAAGAATTGTCAACCTCGGATTAAAAGGCGCTGTTCAGATTGAGATTTCTTACTGCATTGTCTTGATTAACGTATCATTAGAGGACCTTTAGTATCAAAACCAGGTCACGTGCCTCTCTTTGGGGTTATCGAATACACTCAAGCGTCCACTGGAAGTCTTTAGCCACTTCCACGCCTAAAGCAATTAAGATAACTTTCTCACCCTTGGTACAATGGATAGCGTGTGTGATTCTGAAGTCTTAAGTTTCATTCCTTCGTTATATTTGATTGGGGGACAAGCAGTAAAGAATAACAATAAGTTCGGACAATGGCAGGTTATTTCCCTCTTCGAACTCGGCTTAATAGAGATGCCGTACATTCTCTATGAATCTTAATGAGATTTGCTAATTTGAGTAATAAAGTCATGCATTTTCAGCTTCATCTTGAAGTCATATTTACATGTTATTAAGCTATCCTTCTTCAGAATAGTAAATATCGTCGGTGTAAAATGCTTCATTAGAGATAACGGAGTGCATCTCTACATGAAGATGCAGTGTTGCATCTTCAGTATTTGTTGCATCTTCATAATGCAGTGAAGATGCATTATGTCCGTGTGCCTTCATAAGAGACTTGAGAGGAGAAGGACCATCAATCACTGAAAATGATACATTTAATATCAAATCAGATTTTAAATCTCTAGAAAAGTTGCTAAAGAAAGAAAGTCCGCTTCTTCACTTAATAACATACGTAAATATGCTAAAATTTTACTCTCTGTTTGTGCGCTAATCCATTGCTCTTTCTTGTCATTATAGCAAAATTCAGTGGGAATACAAGGAAGTAATGTATTAACATAAAACAATCTTCTCCAAACACCATAGGGTCCATAATATGCAGATAATATGGATTCAGAGGACCCATATAAGTTCTCTAAGTACTTCATCTCATATTAACTTCTCCATTAGAAAAAAATTATCTTTTATTGATAAAAACAAACAAACAAACAAACTGATAACTGGTATCTCTTCATTCATTCCATTTAAAACTTCACTTTTTATATTCTTCTGAGAATATACAGCCCACATTCATGACGGCATCTCTCTAGTTGAGACGCCAGTTTCATTTAACTAGCGTCTGTTACACTCGCAAAACGGATATGGATCCTTAGCAATAAAGAAAATTACTTGGCTGCATCATAAACAACTAGATGGTTTTAACCTAGTGCACCCCCTTTTGTTTTCTGTTAGATAATTCACTCTTCTAAAATAAAATTTTATTTGACCTTTATTGTGCACGAGCTGAAGAATACATATTAACTTAAATAGCATGCTTGCCTAACTTTGATTAAAAATTCCTTTTTTTTAAGAATTCTAGGCTGTATTTTAGATATTTCTATATTTAGGTTCTTAAAAGGTTCAGTTTCTAATTTTGCTGTCAACTACGAAACTCTTGTGTATCCCATTTCATTTAGATAATAAAGAAATAAAATTACTTCCTCCAAATTTTTGTTTGTTATACTATAAAACAGTTTTTTTTTTCAATTAAGCTCTAAACATATTACGGGCATTGGCAGTAGCCAAATGATGAGATTCCCTGCTCCAAATACCAAACCATTGTTATATACGAGAGTTTTTTTTTTTTTAAATTACCTATGGTATTACTGTGTGAGCGTTTCATTACAAAAGATAGAAAACATTAATGCTTTTAGGCTTATACTTATTTTGAAAACTTATACGCATGGAGTTTAAGCAGTTACACCCCATGCGTATAAGTTTAACAAAACGTTAATTATTTTTTTAAAAATGTAATTGTCTCCACCTTTCTTTCTCAAAAGTCAAAATATTTTTATTAAAATGACCCACTTTATTAATATCGTTAATTTATTTTAATTCTCAGGAAAATTATCAGATGTATTCAGTCATAAGAAGAACAAAAAGAAAAAGAACTGTTTGGAAGAAATTTAAACTAATTGAAACACATTTGTGAAAGAAACACTTTACTCTTTCAAAATAGTTTCATCTCAAAGGGAATTTCAATTTCCAAATGTAAGTAATTGCACAAAATTCTAATTTCATATCAGAGATTAAAACTTGTACGTTATTAATTTTAAAAGCCTAATAACAATATTATTAATATGGGTTAACACAATGACTTCCCTAATACCTAGAAAGCGATGGAGAAGTCCGGATGATTCAGCTTTGTAATTTTTAGTTTTACTGATCACTGGGAGGACGACTACCAGAGTCGGAAACTGACTCAAACTGACTCAAGATGATGCCTTGTTGAAACTGCGTAGCGTCAGCAATAAAAGCTTTAACAAAACGCAAGCTCAACGTTTCAAAGCGTTGTTGACGCAAACATTAGCTCAACGCAATGACCACTTGATATACCAAACCAATCTCAGGGCATGTCAACTTCCTCGACGCTAACGAAGGAACGCTAAGCTACGTTCCCGGAAGCAATGTGCACGAGCCCTTACTTTCTATGAATACTACGTCCACAAGTGACTAAAAGTACATCCTTATCGAACTAAAAAATCTGTGATTGCTCATGTCGAAAGTTGGAATGCGGATGGTGTCACGGTACACATTGAACGTGTGTGAACGCATGTGGGGTTGATTGCCCTCGAATGTAAATTAAGTATGTAGTACTGTCTCTTAAGTAATTCTTTATGAAAGATATTATTCCCCCCCCCTTCTTGATAAATGATCGAATATATATATATATATATATATATATATATATGTGTGTGTGTGTGTGTGTGTGTGTGTGTGTGTGTGTGTGTGTGTAATAATAACGCCCCAATATTATTAATTGCCTTCGAAAACCTAACGCATATTCTAAATTATCCTTTTTCCTCTAAATAAAGTACATCCCCTTTTCCAAATTGTGATCTAGGAATAACGAACTAACTAACTAATTTGTCCCTTAAGGCACGCGCGAACAGTAAGATTATTCATTAACCACATGACTCAGAACCTCGTGCCTTTGCATCGCATGTTCGGAATCACGGGAATAGTCGTCATCGATGAGTTATGGCCCACTCGGTCAGTCAGTCAGATGTCTGTTCTTAACCAATTAAAAGAACCCTAAATGCTAGCGCCTCCATGGTTTAAAAGGTGAGACAGAAGATTTTTGCGCTCTCTGCTTCTTGGCTTCTCTTTTTGTCCTGTCTTCGCGATGCTCCGCTGCTGTCCAATACTCCGATGTAAAGTTCTATCTTCGCACTGCCCCGGCAGCCGACCCAGTGGCTGATTTCATCTTTAATGTTTCTCCTGCAAATGCTATGTCATCTTTTTGTGTGCCTTTGCTCGTCTCTTCAACATTTTGTGCCAATTCGTTTTGCTGTGTACATCCCTTCCACGTAGCTGTTTTGAAGTATACGTCCTTTCAATGAAGGACTCCAGCTCTTCAATGTGTTCTTGTTCTTTCCACGAGTGTTGAGCGATCACGACTACCACCTTGTGTATACCAACGTTCATGATTCCGTAATGTGCCGTTCTTACAAATGAGAATCACACACACACACACACACACACACACACACACACACACACACATATATATATATATATATATATATATATATATATATATATAAATTATGAGAGTCTTAACGATGCTTTGACACTGGGGAGACAGAAAGGTAAAAAGCATCCCGAAGCAAGCATTCAGTACTAGAGAAAACTCATACACTAAATAAGCATACAGAGGAAGAGAAATGGTTCATCTTTCCAGGCGAAAACTACGTTATTTAAAAAAAAAGAGGTGACAAAAAATTAATTCATAATAAGGCTGCCTGAAGTTGGTTGATTGATTGGTTGGCATGGAGAACTATGGTCATCTTTTGCAATACGAGGGTTAAACCAATTTTCTCTGATTTAACAGCTGTAAATTCATGGTACAGTTTATCATATAAGTTTATCATGTAAGTCCAAGGTCACATGAGGCCAGGTTGAGATAAACTACACATGAAAGAAAAAAACACGCCTGGAAACATCACCAGGTTATATTTTGGGATTTTGCATTAAAACTCTTAAGATTATTTATTTGTACATTACATGTCATTACAACAGCAGAGAGAGAGACTTGCAAATTTTCAAAATTTTACACCTTCCAAAACACCGCATGAATATATTACTCGCTGCATTTTTCATATGTAGTGCAAAATTAGAAGAATGAATGAATAAGAAAACTGAATATATATATATATATATATATATATATATATATATATATATATATATATATATATTATATAATTAATTTTGCTATACTGCATGACGATGTTTTCTTACAAAAATAGCGTTATGCACCGATTTAAACGCAATGTTTTCTTCGAATGAATATTTCTAAAATATATTATCATTCATACTGTTTATAACTGAAGTTCGATAGCAAACCCCCTTTGAAAAGCAATCAGAAGTTATTTTAAGATTTCGTTACTAAGCCTGCACAGAATCAGAGAAAAAAAAAATAAATATATATATATATATATATATATATATATATATATATATATATAACTTTTAAATAATTGCTATGTTTACATAAACATACTGAGATTTCTTTCAAATTGCATAATCTGCAAATACAATTGATGGCGTATAATTTTTTAAATATCATTTTTTTTACTTGCGTAGGAACTTTATGGAAACAGCTGGAGACCACTTAGTAGAAGCTTGCCCATCAAAGATGCTTTATATAAACATTTCGAAAGACAATCTGCACGTCTACGTTTTTGTGACTAAAAAAAGGTGGCCAATACTATTGCAGAAAGCGCAGTGACGAAGAAAGGGCCTGAAGAGTAACAAATATCTCTCATTTTCGATCATTTGGCCCATCATCCCCACATGCACTGAAGAAGGGGAGGAAAAATATTATTCTCCCATGGTGGCGTTGGCTTTAAGTTTTGTTATGTAATTTTTTCTTCCATTTACAGTTTTTCGTAAAATGATTACTAAGGTGGCACAGGATCTTGAAGCTCAACGAAATGAATATAAATATGATTTAATTCTAACCACAAAAACTCAAATAATATTAGAAAAAGAAATTTTCTTTCTTTATGTATATAAAGTACATATCTTTATATATGTCATACATAAAAATGGAAATTATAAATCTATAAATAATTTTCAAATTAGCAGTTTAGAATTTTATATGATTAACTGCTAATTTTGAGTTTGTGTGCAGCATTACTTTTAAACTATCAATAGGAAACTTATAAAACTATCCTGATATGTATATTTCATGGTACTCTACATTTTAAAATCAGAAAAATGTGCAATTATGGAGAAAAAAAAATTGTGGGAAAATTATGCAAATAATTGTGATAATTTTTGAAGTTTTCCAATTTTATGCTCAGTTTTTAGTTTAAATAATATTTATTACAATTTATTTGGTTTTACATTACAGGTAAGTATATTACAAGTGTACTCTGACCATTAATTATTTTCTGTAAGCGTATATTTCAATTTTATGATGCGCACAGTACTTAATAATTTTTAATCACCAATTAATCATATAAAATCCTAAACTGCTAATTTGAAAATTATTTTTAGATTTATAATTTCCATTTTTATATATGACATATTTAAAGATATTTACTTTATATGTATAAAGAAAGAAAACTTCTGTTTCAAATATTATTTGAGTTTTGTGGTTAGAATTAGACCCTATTTATAGTCATTTCGTCGAGCTTCAAGGTCCTGTGCCCTCTTAGCTGTGAGGAGTGAAGTTGAGGAAAATGTAGTCCTGCTTCAATACGAACCGTAACACATCTAGAATTACCCTCATTAGTAGCTCTGATTAGTAGCTCACTGGAAGCGAACTGAGTCGGACATTTTAATGTATGCCTTTAAAGACACATCCACTGAATCTCCCATCTTCGGCTTCTTCCATGTTAGGGATGTTAGTTGAGGGGGGGGGGGGGGAAGGTGGGTAGGCGTCCCGCCCAACCAGTTTCGGGGGCGCGCCCCCATAAATGCGCCACTGCTGAGGTCCACGCCCCTTCGAGGTCAACAGCTGGTGTGTGTATGTGTGTGTGTGAGTGGAACTCGAGCCATCTCCTGCTTGTCTCTCGGGTAGGAATTAGAAGAAAAAGAGAGAGTCGCTTCTAAAGCGGTTCTGACCGCGGCGATGGAGATAACTTGACATTTCACGGGGAAAGATCCCAAATGGAGTGTTCCAAAAACTGCGTGGGAGTGAATTATATGCCTAGTCTGTAGGAGGTCTGGATCTTTTTTTTTTTTTTTTTTTTTTTTTTTTTTGTCTACTGGGTTAGAGATGAAGTATCATTTTGTACTGGGGTTAGCATTCTCAATAACTGAGCAGAGAGCATGGTAATTAAGTCTTAACCCTTACGTCGACTCATCTCTCTTTATACTGTTCCCCAGCTCATCGGTCTCACAGACCGCCACGCTATAAAATTAGGATATTTTCCTATTTTTACAAGTTTTTCGCAGTAATAAGTCATTAATGCAAAACTACTGCCACCTCTCATTCTTGAAAAGGGTAAAAAAATAATAGATTATTCAACAAAAATTTCAGAATCTGATTCCTCAATTTGGGATAGCGCGAGATATACAAAATGTCTGGTTCATTGTGAAACAGGAGGAATTCTTCAAGCCACGCTAGCTACATCAATAAAACAAAGATCTTACAGATCTTTGTTTTATTGTTGTAGCTAGCGTGGCTGGAAGACTGACGGATAATTAATATGGTTCAAGGCTTATCGGTCATACAGACCGGCAAAAATTTAAATCAGCGTAAGGTTCATCGGTCCAAAAGACCGACTATGTTTTACAAATATTAAATTTACCGACAAAATACGAGCGGGCGAAAATCTCCGATATGTTGTACGTGAAGGTCAGGACCCGACTGAAGAACTCACAAACCCTCAGCAGTCTGATCACCCACCACCACCACCACCCCACCCTTCAGAACAGGTGCAACAGCGGTCTCCTAGACCGATGAGCCGATGTAAGGGTTAACCTACTCCTTACGGGCTGGGATAGCAGGTACCCCAAGAATACAGGCCCAAGAGTGTATGTATATATATATATATCGGGCGTCGTGGTTAAAAGCGTTAAGCTGCAACCCCACATGTCCAGGGTTCGACCGCACCCCAAGGCCACGGTCTAGAAAGCGGAGATGGGTACGGCCGGCTTTGGTCCACAGTGTACTGTTGCGCCATGAGTTTAGTTTATATATATATATATATATATATATATATATATATATATACAGTAACCACCGCTTATAGTGATCAGTGGTTATAAGAATCAACCGTTTATAAGAATCAATATCGCAAAAACAAAAACAAATGTATTATTTCCATGTTAAAATTTCCGCTTTAAAGAATCAATCCACCGGTTATAAGAATCAGTTTGCAATCTTCGCCTTCCTTTCATTTTTCCAAAAAATGCCACTTGAACTCTCAAAAGGTACGAAATTCTTTCTTAAGTTTTTGAAAAGAAAGATTGATAAAACTTTGGGGTGGAAAACAGTAAAATACATTCCTTTAGACATAACATAAGAGTTTCTCCTTATACGTTTTTGCTAAACATTGTCTTATTAGCTTTACCCAGGGGCATCTAACCCGCCCGGGTCCGATTTCGCTTTTCTCCAGACAGGCACTCCTTTTTTCCCACCACTTACTTCCTGGTTGCGGATTTCTGGACCCTGAAACACATAAATCTTCCGCGAAGTGTCCACCATCACTTACGCCAACGGGACAGTGGATTCAGCACTTCAAACCGTGAAACGTAAACGGATCCATATTGCTGAATCAGATGAACCAGATGCTGAATCAAACGTTTCACGGTTTGATTCAGAATCAAACCGTGAAACGTAAGCTATAAAGTGAATCTTCGTCTGAGACTGTAATAAGCATACGTCGCTAGTATTCCCTTTAGTTTTCTAACAAAATTGCCAGTTAGTGTTAGAACTTTTTGATAGTCGAATTCAAATATGATAAAAACAAGGAAAACTCTTAGTTTTTCTGAAAAACAGAACTTTTTAATTAGATATGATGCTCTTCCAAAGTGTAGTCAAAGAGAAGCTGCCTCTTGTTGATTTTATAATCATGTGTTGTTACTTATAGGTCTAGAAATGCAGTTATAGTATTTGTTTAGAAATTGAGTATTTTAAAATTATAAAAAATAATTTTAATAAATGATAAATAACGTAAATTAAAGAGTATTTAATGGTAAATTATGTATATATGTGCCTATGTGTTTATATATATGTACAAGTATATATTTGTGTATGTGTGCCTCTCCAAAAGGAATTTTCGGTTATAAGAATCAACCGCTTATAAGAATCAAAAACAGCAATAACAAACGTGATTCTTATAAGCGGAAATCACTGTATATATATATATATATATACACACTGCTGGCCACCCAAATTGCAACACCAAGAAAGACAAGAGATATCACAACAAAATTTATTTTGTAGATAACATGTTGACCAAGTATCAAATGATTAAATTTATAGACTTCTGTGAAGTGTGGTTCCTGCCAAAATCAGTAGCCAGAGTAGCCGCCATTGTTGGAGATCACCGCTGCCACACGCCTCGGCATTGATTCAAAGAGACTTTGGATGAGTTCTTGGGGTACAGCAGAACAAGCAGCTTCCACACGTTGCCAAAGTTGATCTGCTGTGGCAGCTGGGGATGGAATCTGGGTCAATCGTAGAGCAACCATGGACCACATGTTTTCTATCGGCGAAAGATCCGGAGAGCGAGGCGGCCAGGGAAGCAATTCAATCTGGCGATTGACGAAGAACCGTTGGACAATGCGTGCCACGTGTGGTCGCGCATTATCCTGTTGAAATATGGCTGTGGGCAAGCCCTGAAGGTAAGGAAGGACAACTGGCTCCAACACCTCGGAGATGTAGCGCTGGCTGTTTAAAGTACCGGCAATGCGTACTAGAGGTGTGCGAGAGTGATATCCAATACCGCCCCATACCATAATACCCGGTGCAGGACCAGTGTGGCGGTGCATAACGCAGCTGTTCAGCATCCTCTCTTCACGGTGTCTCCAGACTCGAATGCGACCATCGTGGTGTTGCAGACAGAAGCGTGACTCGTCAGTAAAGACAATTTCATTCCATTCTGCCGTCAACATCCTTCTGTCATCTCACCATTGGCGGCAGAGACGTCTGTGGTTCTGCGTCAAGGGTAGACAAAGCAATGGACGTCTTGCGGACAGACCACTCTGCTGTAAACGGCGTCGAATGGTACGCGCAGACACTGGATGATGCGTTACAGACTGCATGTGCTGCGCTATGGTTCGTGATGTGACTGAGCGATCCGTCACTGCCATGCGCACAATTTGCCTGTCATCACGTGAAGTGGTGCGCTGAGGTGGATGCGATCGAACACGCCGGTCCGTCGTACCCTCCTGCATCCAATGATCACATATCCGCATTACAGTTGTTTGGTTTCGTCCAACACGACTACCGATTTCCCTGAAAGATAATCCACAATCTCGGTAGGCCACTATCCTTCCTCTGTCGAACTCGGAACCTTGATCAAAAGATGATCGCTGTTTTCGACGAGGAATAATTGATCGGTTTTTTTTAAAACCACAAGAAAAACACAATTGCCGAACTTGAAATCGTCGAAATCTCCAAGCCTTAAATAGCGCTTTGAAGTGGCACCACAGGCGCGCGTGATGTGCGTCTGAGCTGAAATTCTAATCATTTGCATATCTCACCTCCGCTAATGCATGTTGTAAATTTCATGTTATTTGCATGTCTCCTTCAGGGTGTTGCATTTACAGTGGCCAACAGTGTATATATATATATATATATATATATATATATATATATATATATATATATATATATATATATATATATATATATATATATATATATATAACCCCCTTAATGGCCATTCTTACAAAGGGGGTTTGATATTTCCCGTTCTAATGAGGGAATCGGAAAAATGGACCCCGTAAGCTAAAGGTTACACATTCAGCGACATAGGCAGAGTGGGAGAGAAGGGACTAAACCCCGAAATTCTGGTCTTTCTTATAATATCACAGTTGTATTAATCGATGACTCTTGACTTCATGAAAGGGAACACCATTTTCATTTCAGAAGATTTTCTCGTTTTCTTATGTATGTCTGTAGAATCAGTTTAGAAATTACCTGTTTCATTCTGCTTTACTTAAAAAACACGAAGCTCGCCACTAATTTTTACAATGAAGAGCTTCATTAACTGAGTACAGGTACATCATAGGCTTAACTTGAAATAAATTAAAACGTTAATAGAAGTTCAATTAAAATCGGAAAATTGTAGAAAACTTTTAAGAAAGTTGGGTTTTTTTTCCTCTTTTTCAAACTGTGGAACTGAAGATTCCAAGTATGTCTTTAGCCTTCACATAGTTTTTAACAATGATATGATGCATAAAAAAATTCGATGCTATATTTTTTTTCTCATTTTATTTATGTTATGTTAATTTTTCTCATTATATAACTTTTGAATAGTACTCAAACATCAATTCTACTGTTATTCAATTTAAAAAAATATCATAATATTTCATATTTTAAGAACCGTCTGACACTCAATGCGCTGAGGAGGGCCCTAACTAAATTCAATTCATGCCCCCCCCCCCCAAAAAAAAAAAAAGTTAGAAGCACGCTTTGCCTATGAGGTACATGATAGATGCCCCTGGCTACATTTTTTCATTGGCAGAAATGAGACCAGTTACGTCCTGTGATTTGTATGTCCATTTTTGTAGATTTCAAGACAAAGACCTTTATATTGATATTTTTAGTTTCAAGAACTGGGGAATTTCTTGACAACAATAAACAAGCCTTTTAATTTCTCTTGATTTAGATGTCCTTTAGCATCCATTAAAAAAACAGCTAGTGGCATAGTAGCCCGGGTCGGACCCATAGGTTAGGTAGTCAGGCGACCGCCTCAGACGCCTAAATAAAATAGGCGCTAAGATAAAAAATGGTAAAAATATGAAATTTTCAAAAAATAACGAAAAAGTATTAACGGTTTAATCTAATATATGGCGAAATTCGTAAAAATACGCAAATATATATGCGAATATTTGGACTAATTTTTCATAAACTGCTGGATTTGAGATTGTGGGAAATAAGTACGTCTCCTTGTTTTGGCGTCTTATGTTTCTCGACGATGCACGACAATTGTTGTTATTGCACGAGACCATATATTTTGTCTGCGCCTTTTGTTGCTTGTTTACCAATTATTCTTGAACGCTGAACGTTATTTTGACTACATACAAAATTATACTCTATGTAATTAATGTCTGTGATATAATCCACGTTTCGCTAGTCATCAACTCCCTTTTAGCGTTTTTATATTGAAGAGTAGTTTACTGGGTTTAAAGAGTTTTCTTCTAACAGTTCTACTAACACTATTTGTAACTGAAGCGCAGTTTTTCTAAACTGAAATATTTAAAGAATTATCTACGAACTACAATAACAATCCACGAGCGACTGAAGAATCTAGAATTAATTTCTAGAGAAAAGGCGGTATCGAAAGCAGTAAATTATGGAGATGCAATTAATGAATATCCTGCTTATTGCAGGCTATTCAAAGGATGACTTTGTAATCATTTTATTTCGTAGCAAATTATATTCATATGTATTTACTTTATCCGCTTTTTTTAAGTTCTGTAATTTTTAAAATTCCTATGTTTTTTTAATTAAATAAAACTTTTCTATTTATTTAATACATATTTTTCTCTAAATGTCCACTGTTCTGTTCAGCAGATAATTTCTAATAGTGATACGTTCATTAGTTAAGAGTCTTTCCAAAAATTTGAAAAGGCGCCGTATTTACAACTTTCCTCGAGCTCCATAGTTGATCGACCCGACCTTGATTGTAAGGATACCTGAACTTAATTTTTATGCATCAAAAAGGACTTTAAACTCTGGTACTAAAATCGTACTCGAGTATTCAAACATTTATATTCAAGTAATTAGATTCAAAGGCTGAAAAATACACAGCCAATTAACATCCTCTAAAAAAATGCATTTTTTTTCAGGCATAAGCTTGGTGATACTAATCAAGGTAATGCACTAGCTAACTGTTCTCAGTAAATTTCACTCACAGTTTCATTTTAGTGATGATTACAAAATATGGCAAAAGTGCGGTGGTATCATCCTTTTCCCTAGATTATAAGATAACATGCATCTTTATAACCCCATTTTAAGCTCTAGAGAATTTTTTCTGTCATTAATCTTTTACAGAATATTAAATTATAGAATCTATCACTACAAATTAAAACTTTTTTGAAAAATAAATTAAGAAAAAAAGATTTTTTAAAAACACGCGTAGTGCATTTAAGAATTTTTTTTTTCCAAATGCAGAAAAGAGAATTTAAAAGTGCGCATTTTCCTAATCTGTGACTTGGAAAATAGGAAGGAACATTTTTCATTGCTTAACATGGGGATTGAAGCTCTGCGAGGTTAAAGTGATACGCCGCTTAAAACACTTTGAAACTATAAAGTAACATTTTGAAAATTGTTTTACTTCCAACTAAACGAAATCCGTTATATACAAGAATCTATCAACGATCTTCCATCAACACCTTATTGTTATTGATGCAGTACCGAAAACGCCTTTTCGTGCATCTGATTAAAACCATTTTTCATAAAATACGCAGCCAAAGATGTCGATAAATTTCTTTACGTTACCATATTTTGTAAGCCTCTGGAGATACTTGTGTATAGCGAGAGGAAAAGAATTTACAGAACTTGAGGTTAGAAGTGTGAAAGAAAAGTAACGATAAGAGTACAAAAGAAGCTGTTAAACAAGGTTTAACCTTGAAGTATTTTAAGATGCTTTGATTGAAAAGATTAAATCATTCTTCTTTCAAAAGATCAAGTAAAAAATGAACTACACCCCTTAGGGGGTATATTCAAAAAAGGATTATTTTAACAGTCTCGAAACACTTATCTAAGTTATAAAAATTTAAGCAAGAATTGTTATCGTAAATGGCTGCAATTCACAGTAAAACTTTGTTCTTCAACAGACAAAATTTTCAAGTAGCTAAAACTAGAAGAATTACTTTATAATATTTCCTTATCACACTAAAATTTTGAAGAATTGATTTTCTTACAAAATTTTGATCTCCGATTTACACGGAATTAGACTTTTTAATCTAAAATACAGTTCTTTATCAAACCATTAAAATGGTCAAAATTAATTTAACGGGAAAAATTTGCTATGGTCTTATCGTTAATCCCACCAAGGAATTAGTTTTCTTTTAACTAGACTGATTTCCTGTTGGTGATTTAATATGGAAACAATCTTCTCAGCCTTTGCAATTTCAGAGTCAAGTTGTTTTAGGAGAACTAAGTAAAAGTTGTTTTACCTTTTGCCATGGTCTTGTCATTATAACATTTGCTATGGTCTTACCATTGAACATACCGAGAAATGAGTACACTTTTAAGTAGGTTGATTTCCTTTTGGTGATTTAATATGGAGACAATCTGCTCAGCCTTTGCAATTTCAGAGTCAAGTTGTTTCAGGAGAACTAAGTAAGAGTTGTTTTACCTTTTGCCATGGTCTTGTTATTATAAAATTTGTTATGGTCTTGTCATTATAAAATTTGCTATGGTCTTACCAATGAACACACCAAGAAATGAGTACACTTTTAACTAGGTTGATTTCCTTTTGGTGATTTAATATGGATACAATCTGCTCAGCCTTTGCAATTTCAGAGTCAAGTTGTTTAAGGAGAACTAAGTAAGAGTTGTATAAAACTTTATTTTCGGGGAATAAATGAATTCTGACTATGAATTTTACCCCGGATAATGGAAGTCCCGTCGTAAAAGCATTCAAATTGCTTTTCCTTCACATATGCGTCACAGATACGTCACAGATAAGGTTATTCGAGTTAAGTTCCAGGTTTTGGCACTGTGTCCTTAAGGTGTCATCCATCCATTAGTAAGAACGGGAATGACAAACAAAATTATTACAAATAATCATCACGCAAAGAACTAAATAGCATCGGCAAATGAAATAAATAAAGGAATGTGTCCCACCAACACCCTGTATCGTTGGCCTGAAAAAGAAATGAGAAAGATAGGGAAAATGCATCCAAAAAGATACATTATCACATCGCCGATACGATAATAACAGAAGACTAAGAACGCAGAGATTAAATATTTATCTCCCCCCCCCCCCCAACTCCAGTCCAGATCCTTATCTAATTCCTCGAAAGAGTTATTTTTTAGATTAGACCTATAAAACTGACGGACATAAGAAATTAAGAAACAAAACTAAAAGCATCCGGAATATCAACCACATCAATTACGTTATCTCCTCCAGTGTCGGTGCTTCTTTTTCCTAACTACCATCGCTTTGGAACAACAGACTCAATATATCCTACCCTGGGTCGTCACCTTGATTTTCGAGCGGTTCCGGCACAAACCAGAATCGAACCCTGAACTTCGCTGATGGCTTTCCTCTTGTCTAGCGCATCCTCCTACCACTTGACCGTGTAGATCGAAAAGATCTGGAGGATTATCTTTAAAAATCGAAAATTCTTAGTTTTTATAGCCTGGCACTATAATTCACTATGACAAATTTTCCATGCTTTTGAAAAGTACCTCTTTCATCCTTAACTAATTGGATTCAATAACATTAAAAGGTATTTCCCATTTCACGATTTTTTGTGACTCACAAACTCTCCAGAATGCTAGGAATTTCTACATAATGCAAATGAATATTTCAAATATTACAGAGTGCTGCTTAAGAGCATTGTAGTAGCCCGGATATTAAGGTATGTGGTATATGGCTAAAAATACTCAGTAGTATCCAAATTGGGCTTTTAACCATTCAGCATAGTATCTGAACCTATTTCTGAAAGTGTTCCATTTCATAATATTTCTCTTAAAAAATAAGCCGAATAATGACATAACAGTTTTCAAATTACTTATATGTAATATAAATATAAGGTGACACTATAGCTGCAGGTCCGAGTACCACGCTTGCCATGGGTGTCCGTAGCCGTTGAGGATAAGGCTCTAAACTTTAAGTCATGGTCTGTTTAACTCCCGTAAGGCAAAAGATGACAGTAGTGCTAAAAAATAATAATATAAAGCCAAACCAAGAATGTTTTACAATCTCCACATCTGTCATCACGCACAAAACCTATATTTCTCCAGCTAAAACTCCCTTTGATAAGACAAAAAAAAAGTAAAATGATAATGCAACTAATTATAATAATAATAAGAAGAAGAATAATTCCTGTTTAAAGTGCTTAAAATTTAGAAATCCCATGTTAAAGATTCAGACTAATATTCCAAAAGGAAGTAATTTGGTGCCACTTTTTTTCCTTAGCGACATTTTCAAAAACTTGTATTTGGCACGTCCCTCAATTCAAGATAGCGTCATTTTCCTAGCAGATGATACTTAAGTCGAAATAAAATTAAAAAACAGAAAATACAATAAAATGATTTCTTATCGCTGTTTAAAGTGGTTGAATACAGCTTATTAAAAACTAAAGGAGTGAAATAACATTTGATTTTTCAGTAAGGTTTTTTTTTTCTAATGAGGAGGCACTTGTCGAGATACATTCGCCTTTTAACACCGGAGTCTTGCTGGCTACTTCATTTTGGGAGCATCATTTAATTTTCAGTTAGGTTATCTTAAAACAAATGAAATAAACAACAAAATAGCGCCAAAAAGAAAATCTCGCCAAATTGACTCTTACCCTCGTTAAGGATTTTTCCCCGGAATTCACATTCCCAATTCATTTCACCATCAAAAGTCTAAATCATTATTCACCTTTTTAACATGCACAGGAGGATACTCCCAAATGACATCCGTAACTCTCTGTTTATCTTTCCAAAGAACGATTTCATGGAAGAAAATGGTGTAATTTCATGCAAACAAAGGATGAAGGAACAATGGATGTTATAAGCGCACTAATTATTTTTTACGGACCGCGATTTGGCTTCCCCTTTCGACGCCATGTCCAGAAGTACAAACAATACACCTTGCCACACCCATTTAAAATAGAGCTGTCGAAGAAAGAATAAATTCCTTGTCTTTCCCCAGAGAGACCAGCTCAACAATCGGGGGAAAGTCATGAAACGGCTGACGGTTATAAACAGTTATAAGTGAAACTGAAGAAAGGAAATGATATAAAATGGAAAGTCTTCCTGATTAATTACAGTTTGGTTCTCAAAGAAAGTATTTTGAAGTTTAATTTTAGCTTCTTATTTTTTTATTATTTTATTTATAATTTTTACAAGCTAAATTTGTACTCATAGAATTGACTCACTGTGGTAGGAAGAGCCAGGGTGTCCTCAGGAGGCAGTTCGGGAAAATTCTCAGGCGAGATTGGTTAAGATAAATATTTCGCCCAGCCAAGGGATACCAAGGGACGCCACGACTGGGAAAAACACAATAGGTTTATTCCTGTTTTGAATCATGTTGTTCAGTAGTTCAGTTCAGTACCACCAAAACTTGAAACCTTTAGCAAAAAACGCACTCGCCGGACAGTGGCCGAATGGGTAGGGCGCTTCCTTTCGGTACCAGAGTCTGTGGGTTCGAATACCACTATTGGCATGGATGTTTGTAGCCGTTCGGAATCGGCTTTAAGCAGTAGGTCCCGGTCTAATTAACCCTCATGAAGCAAAGAATGAACGTAGCGCTCCAAACCAAACCAAACCTAAAACTCACAAACATAACGATAATTTAGCCTTTTGAATAAAAATTGCTTGAATTGACTAGGCCGATTGTTAAGCGTTAGAAACAGAAATTTTCGATTACCCTGATACTGAGGTGGATTCTCGCAAATGCGTCGATTGATGGGTGTTACGTTTTCTCGTGTTTCCTATGGTTAAAGATGTTTATGCGATGTTCTTCTCTGTATAAAAGTCCGGCTTGAAAGACATTTTTCTCTTAGCAACTGTTTAGCGGTGGATTTGCATTAAGCGTGTGGCTCCAGAATACGAAATTCTACCATTTGCGTGGTCGAGTTTTAAGCGTTAAAAACAGAAATTGGCGATTACCCGGATGGTGAGTTTGATTCTCGCAAATGCGTCGATCCATGGGTATTATGTTTTCTCTTGTTTCTATGGTAAAAGATTTTTATGTGATGCTCTTCGCTGTATAAAAGTCCGGCTTGAAAGACATTCTTCACTTAGTAACTGTTTAGTGGAGGATTTGATTTAAGCCTGTAGCTCCAGAATACAAAATTATACCATTTGAGTAGTCTATTGTTAAGCGTTAAAAACAGAGATTGGAGATTACCCTGATAGTCAGGTGGATTCTCGCAAATGCGTCGATCCAAGGGTGTTATGTTTTCTCGAGTTTCCTATGGTAACATATTTTTATGTGATGCTCTTCTCTGTATGAAATTCCGGCTTGAAAGACATTCTTCTCATAGCAACTGTTTAACGGAGGATTTGCTTTAAGCCTGTAGCTCCAGAATACAAAATTCTACCATTTGTGTTGTTGTTCATAAAGCCCCTTGGCCGGAAGTTCCAGACCAGGTCCATAGAGGCTTTTCAGGCTGAGCAGAGTGGCTCCAGTTTATAATGACACCACAAGGGTCGGAATCCAACTCGGAAACCACACTTTTGACCGAGCATCCCCAGGGGCGACATCTGGGGGATCGTACCTTTCCCACCCATTAACCTCATAGAAGGACTTTCCGATCTACGGATTTAACGTGCCCATATCCGGCTTAGACACGAAGGTATTTAATAGCGCTTGTCGGTATTCTATCCGAGTACCTTCAGTACGAAGGCCGACGCTCTACCACTAGGCTACCTCGAGCCCTCCATTTCTGTCCTATATATGCAAAAGTTAGGAGTAAAGGTTAACCAAAAACATTTCAAAATTAATTTGTCTTTCTTAATGTATAATAGTGTTTGAGAAGGAACCTTATTGGAGGTATATCACCCACAGATGTGGTTTCATGTTTTTTTTTAGTAAATTGATATGTAAATGAATAATGTGATAATAATTGTAATTTTATTATTTTAATTTATTATGCTAATTCATGTTTGCACATATTTTTAAAGTATATGAGTCTACAAGTCCTTAAGGTATCTTTTCTTACTAAATCGATGATGTTGGACAACTTTGTAATTGACTTTTTTCCCGTATCTCGTACGTTTTTGTGATAAAAACGCTAATTCCAAAATTTGCCGACAGATGGCGTTGTAAGTTGTCTCATCAAGTAGCGCATGGCCTTTTTACTATACCTAGACACCAACTCTATGGCCTATCACCGTATGGGCTGTCACCGTTTAGAAGCTACGAGGGGTGCAACGTATATAGGTGGGAACCCTGTATATGCAAGATGGGAAAAATAAGATTACAAGCTATCTGTCTTGCACAGTTTCAGATTACCTAAATCACTGAAGCTAGAACTTTTACTTTCCCCATTTCTAAAGATTGATAAGAACAACAAATACTCTCTATCTATGAATGTTTGTGGCAATTTCACTTTTTTTGTCTTTTCTTTTAGTTAAAATAATATAAAAATACCAATCTACAGAGGGTGAGGGGGCGTGCTTTATGTTTAGGTCAGTCAGTAAAATCAAACCACAACAAGATTTCCCGTTTCATTTTGGCTGTCCTTTTGCTCTATCTGTAAAAGTAGGGATGATTTCTTTTGTCATTTCTTGCGTTGTATGTAAATTCCTTATACGATAGTTTCCTGCCAGACAAAGACTTGAAGCGCGGATGATATCTTTAGACAAACTCCTACGATGCAAACAAATTTCTTTCTGGGAGGGGGGGGGCTTCAAAAGTAACGCCGAAACTATTTATCATACAATACTTTTTTAAGGAAGAAGGAGGGTTGGAAGTTTTCCCCTTTCCCTTCTTCGTGTTGTTTTACGGAGTTAATCCGACGATCTGAGTAAATTTTATTTTCAATTACTCTCTTCGCATTACTCTCCTTTTATTTCTGGAGCCAAAGACACCGGATGTTGGTCATACACAAATATTTTTCACATAATTTATTCCATTCTCTTTGTGTGTTTTTGACCCCATTAATGTATAACACGTACCATAAGGATCCATCAGTGTTATATCCATACGGATACGGACACTTTCTTTACATGAAGCATAAATAGAATCAATTACTTCAGTAAGCAGAATTCGTCTCGTCTGTGCGACTTTAGACATAGGGTGAGTGTCCGAAATATCGCCCCTGTGCCAAATATCGCCTACTCGTGTTTCCAAAGTATGATTCGCGCTATGTATGAGAAAAAGCAGTAACTTCTTAGTTCTGGGTTTGTACTAACAGCGGCGATAGTGACAACGCTCTTATCACTGACAACAGAAACTATATGGCGTCTGAAGTTGTTTTGGCTGTTGTCTTCGTAAACTTTGGCTCCAAAGAATCAGAATCCAGTGAATGACCAGGTAGGTGCATCCAAATTCTAATTTTGATTATACCATTTGAAAGTGCATCAAACAGAGACTTTGCTAGCAACGCCTTTTAACAGGTGCTCCTAATTTCGCCTGGTAGGTGGTAAGAGGAACAGAGGTAGGCGATATTAGGAACCGCTCTGGAGTTCACTGGCAATTTCAATTTTTCCAATTTAGCTACATAACTTAAACTGGCACTGATTTTGGAGCTGGTTGATCTCACGATACCAAAGGAAATAGTTCTTAGGGATGTTCTTTGAGTTTCCAGCCTAATCAGAAACTAAAAAGTGGATGAAATGTAGAAAAAAAGTTAGAGTAGGCGATACTTGGGACACCTACCCTATATTTAGAGAGAAGCAGTGAACTATGTAGTAACTTAGGTACATTTGCATATGTTAGACGAATACGGAGTTAATTCATTCCATTACGAAATTACAATTACACCATTACATTATGGGACATTTATAATATCATGCATGGAAATGCATTAGGGATGATAAAAAATTGCATTCCATCTCAGGCTCGATGCAATAATTGTCATATGCTCGAAGAATATTCGTCGCCAAACAAGCCTTCGTCCTTGCTGCATGTGTAGGATTCAAGCGCCAGAGGGCCTCGAGGTGAAATAACCTACGCCAGCCCACTTGGTTTCGGATTTGTGGAATAACCACTCCCTAAAAGCGAACAAAAAAGTATCTCCCCGTCGCAGCATCTTACGCCATGACGATTCCGCCGCATAACAAAGAAGGGATGCAAAGGCGATGACGGTACCCAAAAACAAAGATGCAGGATTCTCGTGGGACGGCAGATAAATACTGAAGGATGGTTGCGACCTACAATAGGACCAACGACGTTAGGAATATGTATATAAAAAAGAAACGGGATGCTTAACAGTGTCAAAATTTAACAATAGATCAGAGGTTGGCGTACCGTTAGAATGAAAGTCGTCGAAGATTAATGGAATTTTGGAATTTTTCACTGAGAAAATTCTATAGCATTACCATATTTCTTTTTTCGTATGCTTTCACTGATTTGAGGGGAAAAAAGGATGTGTAGGCGAAGAAGTTTTTCTTGTTTAATCTTTAAATATTAAAATCAATGTTCATACTATATAGTATGTAGTTTTAGTATCGCTGTATATTTTTACATCAAACTATTTTATTCGATTTTTTTAGATTTTTTACTCATTTGCATATCTGAGGGAAACATATCCTTTAAATTAAAAGTGACTCCAAAATACGTTTTAGAAATAATTGCTTTCTTAGTTATTTATTGCTTTAGTACTCCTTTTCTGTATTCGCATAATCAGGCTAGAAAAACTTAAGTCTAATAAAAATTCGAAATCATCAGATTTTAAAACTTTTACAATGAGCATAACTTTAAAAAAATCATTTTTATATATTGTAATAATCAGAATTCTATAAATAAGCAAAATTATATTAACTCTTGCATATATATATATGTGTGTGTGTGTGTATGTATATATATATATATATATATATATATATATATATATATATTTATTTATATATATTGTGATAACTTCAGACTCCGGGTAGCTAAAAATGTTCAGAGTCAGTCTACTACATTAAAATACAGTTTTATTAAATTTAAGTCGGAAACTTTTTACACTATTTACAATGTGTTGATCTACCTCTAGACATAGAGGGAACTGGCTTTCGTAATAGCCAAATAATTTCGATGATAAGATGCCGGCAAGTAACTTCACAACGGAACTAGAAGGTCGGTACACAGCCTCTAGAGCATACAGCTCTGAAAATAGAATAACTTCGTAAAGAAATTTATAACTCACGAGAATCTTATAGAGCGGGCTGCTCTGAAATATGAAGATAACGTCTTGATGAAGTAACGAGCTAACAGAAGCCTGTAGAGCAGGATGCTCTGAGATAGCTATACTTCAGGGTGAAGTATTAGTTGACGAGAAGCTTCGAGCGGGCTGCTCTGAAAAATAAAGTTCAGGATGATGTCGGTCGCTCCAGGACAACGTAGACGAAAGGTGCTCTCTAGATGAGAGTCTCGACCAAGTCTATTAAAAAAACTGGATTTCTTCTCCCGGCGTTGGCAATCGTGCACCCGGTCACGTGACTGCAAATGTTTAGGTTAGCTGGCATAATTTGTGACGTCATGTCCGTTGGCTGTGATTCGCTTGACAACGAAGCCATGTGGTCGGCTGTTATAAATCATCTGATCTGAAAATCATTAGTTCACGTCGAAATAGTCATTAGTTTATGTCCTCCCAGGCCCGGCGGCCAGGAGCGACACTATTCTCTGCTTCCAGACATCTTGACGCTGATCTATAGAACTGTTCGCAGGTCACCTGCTGTGGGAGGTCCGGCTGTCTGGGTGATTTATTCGGAAAGGTCGTAACGGATTCTTACAATATATATATATATATATATATATATATAGGGTGCGAAGAACCAGTTGGCAAGGGCAACGGGCCAGTGATCTGAACGTCTCTGGTTCGATGCCCGTCGCTGCAAATCCGTCGTCGTGTTCACTACTGGTGGCCGGTGCACGTAAAACCTGTCGTGCCTGCACTGTCCTCCAAGTTCTCAAATTATCTCTGGGAGTGCTGGGTCAGGTGGTCTGGTTTTGCCACTTGACTCGGTAAAAAATTCGCGAACCATCAAGCGGGTGCAGTTTGGACCCACCCCCTGTGGTGCACCGGGGCAACGCATGCGGCGAAGTGGTTGCAGACTCCCGACTTCCCATGGACAAGGGTCTATGCCCAGTCCCAGCCATTTGCAAACAACACACACACACACACATATATATTATATATATATACATACGTATATATATATATATATATAATATATATATATATATATATATATATATACATGCATATATATATATATATTAATATATATATACATATATATATAATATATATATATATATATATATATATATATATATATATATATATTTATATATATACATATACAGTCGACCCCCGTTATAACGAACTTCAAGGGACCAAAAGTTTTGTTCGCTATATCCGGTGGTTCGCTATATCCGAACCATTACTAATATGTTAGATTTCACAAAATGTGTAACTCATTAGTTGCTATGTATATTCAATAATGATTTTTGAAAGAATGATAAAATCTATTAAAATGATCATTAATGAATTAAATTGACTAAAATCGATTACATTAACTAACACATACTAATTAAATTAACTAAAAATGAAGACAAAATGGAAATAAATTGATTTTATCTTTAATAGTTGCTCACTGTTTTGATACAGATATAATCGGTAATCTTCTGCCGACGTGATGCCGATTTCTAAAACATTTTATGAATTTCTTTGTCCAATACATCAAATGACTCCGACACTCTTTCTTCCAATGTTTGTGTTAACATAAACTTACTAATTACACTCATCGCTGCTGTAGCGTCTGAGATGGTGGAGATTTCGTCATTTATGTGCTCCTCTTCATCAGCATCCGATGCAGAATGATTCATCTTAATATCTTCCACCATATCTTCATCAGTCAGATTTTCACAGGTATGACTTCATTATCACATGTTTCGAACAATTGCACGCCACAATCTGAGAATGATGAAATTTTGTGCTTTTCTATCCACATCGTGATAAGTAAATCTTCATCATCTTGTTCTTCAACATTCTTTGCTTCTTCAACATTCGTTGTATCTTCAACATTCTTAAGAAGTTGAAAATTAAAAAACATTCAGTTGTCGACTGAAAAAAAATGTTCGTTATAGCCGATTCTTAAGATTTCGGAGGTTCGCTATAGAAGGATAATTAGCATTAAATACAATAGGAAAACGGCGGGACCAAAATTTTTGTTCGTTATATCCGGGAGTTCGTTATATACCAGGTTCGCTATAACGGGGTTCGACTGTATATATATATATATATATATATATATATATATATATATATATATATATATATACATATATATATATATATATATATATATATATATATATATATATATATATATATATATACATACATACATACATATATATATATATATATATATATATATATCTATAGAGAGAGAGAGAGAGAGAGAGAGAAGGTTGTTCGCACTTTATGGGAACGATTTTGTAATTTTTTTTTTTGGCGTTTTCATTTTGAGATAAATATTTCGCAACTTCAGAATAATCGTCTGCTATTGTTTTGCTTTGATTGGAAGGTAAAATGAAAGACTTATTTTGAAAATGGCTCCTAAAATTGATAGATGGCTCGAAGGTTACGTAAATGCACTTTCCGGGGAGAAATATTCGTATCAACAAATTATAAAGCGGTGTAAAAATTTCAGTTATGGCATTTCAAAAATAGGTATTTATAATATATCAAATTTGAAAGAAAAAAACGTCTAACTTAAAGTAAAAATGAAAACATGACCACTAAACTTCATCCTAAGACTGTTCGAACGCAGGTAAATATCAAGAAAGTGAAGTCTTGATCCTAAAAGAAAATACGCCGAATCAAAGATCCATTGCATCGAAACTAGGAATGTCTTCTGGCACTATAAGTAAAATCATTCATAAAGATTTGAAGTTAAAAAAGATATTTAAACCTAAAGTTCATCTGCTTTTGCCAAAGCATATTGCTGAAAGAAAACAAATTGTAGAAAATTATATGAAAAACACCCAGCTGCTGAAAAATGAAAATGTGTGGTAACACTCGATGGGGCATAGGTGTATTTAAGTGACTGTAGTAAAAAAAAGATCAATTTTCTATTGCTCAACTGACGAGAATGACCGTACGAAATGGCTACGTCAGTGTACAGAAAAGTTCTCGAAGGAGTTCATGATAGTAGCAGGATTTTGTTACAACGACAAACTAAAAAAAAAAAGTGTCAAGTAAAGCCAAAAATTATTCACTCTACTTTCTGCGGAATATTTTAGAACCAATTTTTGAAGAAGAAATTCCAGCCTTATATGGAAAGGACAATGATAAAGTTAAGCTTCTTATGGACAAAGCCTCTAGTCACACGTCTAAATCAACTGCCGCTTATTTAGCAAAGAAAGAGTCAGAAACAGGAATAAAATGTATCCCATTTAATGAAATACCTGTAAAATTACCTGACTCTTCTCCAATGGACTTTTGCGATTTTGGTTTTTTAATACGAGCCTTAGGAAAAGGGCATGTAAGAACACTGATCGGACTTTTGAAAACGGTCCAAGAGGTATGAGGTAAAACTGACATGACAGTACTAAGCAAAAATTTACTTCCATGGAAAATTCGAGCTAGAGTTATTGTCAAGAACCATGGCTATCAGATAGAAGCAAATCACCGCATAAAATGCGACATTTATTCATAAAACTTTACTATCAAAATCGTTTCCATAAAGTGTAAACGATCTTCTGTATATATATATATATATATATATATATATATATATATATATATATATATATATATATATATATATATATACATACGTTAAACTTGGTAGCGGTACTTACTACAAGCTTAATTTCAAAATCTCATATTTTATAATTGGAAGTGTTTGCAAACTTGAGAAGTTCATGCTTTCCAAGAGACTTTCTAAAGCATTCAAAAAATGTCATGTGTCGGACATTGCAAAAAGAAAAAAATAACAGTCAAGGAAACACATTGGAAATGTCCTTCAAAATTGTGTTATTAGTTGTTCAATCGATTGTGGTTTTTTATTTTCCATCAAACATAATTTTTTACACCATATTTGTAATTGTTTATACTTTTTATATTTCATTAGAAAATTATTTATGAATTGTTTAAATTACTTTATTTTTAACTAAACCTAAATTAGGTAATCTAATTTAGGTATAGTTAAAAGTTAAAATAAAGTAATATGAACCGTTAATAAATAATTTTGTAATGAAATATTAAAATTATATAAACAACTACAAATCATTAGAATAATTAAAATATTAAGTTGCATAAAGATTGTATAAATAAAGAAATTGTAGATAAAAAATAATTTTAGTACCCTTCCTTGTGAATATGTAAGAGGTGAATAAGTAAAGAGGAGAATATGCAAGACTGACCTAAAGAAGAAAAAAAAGTGTTCCTGGATTTATCTGCTTCTTTTCACCTGTTAAACTTGTAGATTAAGAACACTAGATAATTTCACCACTTCCCTGAATTGAGCATTTTATTAATTCGGAGGTCGATAAAAGTGTTTTTCGCTGAGGTTTATCCTCTTATTTATTCCTTGTTCAGAGTTAAGAGTCTTTCCTCTACGGAACATTCTAGAATGACCCCCAACAGCGAAATCTTTTCACCGGGTCAAATACTGAATTGGCACCTTTAATCGTCTCCCCAGAGGTTAAGGTTACGAGTTCAGGCTAAGATAATCGTATTTTTTTGCGGAGAAGATAATTTATGGGGTTCGATTCAAGTCTCACAGCATTCCGATCATACGTTATACTCAAGAAAATGTTCGGTAATATGCAAGAGAACTGAACGTGAACATATCAATATATATATTTATAGACTGACTAACTGAAAACCCGCACTCCGCTACGGAGCAAATTCAAAATACAACGGGCAATGTATGCAATTAATGCCATATATATATATATATATAATAAATACGACGATCAATGTATACAGTTGATGTAAAAAAAACCAAAAAAATATATTTATAAAATAAATCGTTAGGGAAATTTTTAGAGACAAAATAATGTAGAAGAAAATATTTAAATTAAATGTAATAGGACATACTAAAGAATATAGTACAGTCAATATAGTACAGTTTGAGGAACATAACTTTTACTGTATTTTAATATTTTTGTGGATACTGTACAATCGTCTGCCTCATTAGCAAGAAAAAAATATTTTTTTTGTCTATTCCATTGTTATGCACGTGACGATAAATTTATTTAAAGTACCAGAAAAAGAAATCTCGTGATCAGCATTTAATAAATTAAATTCTAAAAATTAATCTTTAAAAATTCACCAGAAATCAGAAAATGGAGGTAATGATTCGAAAAAGATTCCATTTTAAAGGAATTTTTATGATCCTTCTCGTGATATAAATTTTTTAACCCTCAAATGATTATTTTAAATGCAAACTCAAAAAAAGTTACTAAAACAGCTTAAAAATTTAATTTCAAAAAATCTAAGAGGAATTTTTTAAATATCTTTCTTAGTGCACTCCTACACTATAAGAAGAATCACCATGCAAAATTTCATCCCTTTAGGTCCAGCGATTTGGTCTGTGCGTTGGATGTCAGTGAGTCAGGGAGTTACGGAAATGTTTTATATATGAGGCGGTGAAAGGCAAAGTGGTGTAAGTCACATTTTCAATTTTTTTTTTATTTGAGGGCAAAAGTGTAGTCTCCATGTTCAATTTATAGTGGAATTGTAAATAGTTATTATTTGCAACATTATAATAATTATTATGAATTATAATTTTTTAAATTTATAGTGGAATTTTTTGTAGTTTTTGCAGTAAAACGATTTGGACTTACGCCACTTGACTTACTGACTTACACCACTTTGCCTTTCACCACCTCATATATAAATCATATTCGATGTGTCTATTTTGTCAGGTTAAGAAAGTATGTACAAAAAAAAGGCATTTAAATATACTTCATGCTGCCGTTTCAAATTAAGCATTTTTTTTTTCTTCTCATAGAATAAGACGTTAGCGAAAAGTTATATTTCTATTTAACAGAGTTCATAAGTGTTTCCGTTATAAAAAAAACTGTAAGGGAAAGAGGCGCTGTATACACGACCTCATGCATAAACGCAAGTGCCATAATTCTCATCTGTATTAAGTCAAATTCATTACATTCGTCTCAGTCGCTGTAATTGGCTGAGCTGCCTGAGCTGACCACATATCGATAAATGCGAAGAACGATGGAAATGAGCAAGGTATATAAAATGTACTTACATATTATTTAGTACATAGGACATAAATTTTCTGTATATATTTCCAGCCATTTTTGAATGCAGCTTGGACATAAATTGAAATTTTTTTTAAAAGTCAAAGAGCTCATGAGTTTAAAAGAAAAATCACTTTTCTACAGCATTATAAATATGTAATGTGTCAGTATAAAATAAGTTTGAATTAATGAATGAAATTTCCTTTAAAGGGAATTCATTAAAAGAAATTCATTAAAACTGTATTTCAAAATAACTTTATTGTTGTTTCTAATGCACCCTGACCGGAAGTTCCAAACCAGGTCCATGTAGGCTTCGGGCTGATGCGTGCAGCTCCAGTTTATATAACACCACAAGCGTCGAAATCCGTCTTAGCTAGTTGCCATCTCAATTTTGACCGCGCACTCCCAAGGGCAGCATTTGGAGGGGGGGGGGGTCGTACCCTCTCCCATCCTCTCTGACCTCATAGAGGGACTTTCCAGTCTACGGATTTAACGTGCCCATATCCGGCCCAGACACGGACAAAATACCCTTATTAATTTTTTGTTTTTCTACTCACCCTCAGACGCAATTTTTTACTCATATTTATAAGATTTTATAAGATTTCATTATTTAATTAAAATATTTTTTACTTAATAACAGTATTTTAATTGTTTTGAAACTTATGAAAAACATTTGAACGCTTTGATCTTAGCCTGAAAACATTAAGTTTTACTGACTGATGTTCTTAAGATGTGTGTGAGGTTCAGCAAGCGAATTCCGGTAAGATTTTGGATCATCGTGCCTGTCCAGACAACAGTTAATAGATTCTTACATAAGGTCCAGTGGAAATTCCAGTGCATTAAGGAATATGAGAGCGACAGGTCATATGCCTTTGCGAATGTTAGAAATTTTAAAAATGAGCTTACATTTCAAATGTAAGGATTTTTTTTTTTTAATGTGGCAGGCACTTGCCTCTGACAGTAGGTACTTCTTCTGACATTGTACTACGAAGACTAGCGTAGTTTAGCAGGCATCTTTATTGTGGGAGCACCATTTAGACGAGCCAGCATTGCTCCCTAAGAGGAGGGGGCGACACGGAAACGTCCAAGATTTAGTCGGAATGTGCCCATTGCATGGCAGTTCAGAACGCTAACCACTATACTATGCGGGCGGGATGAAATGAAAATTTGTATTTTTAAAGACTGATACTGAAAGAAGTTGAGAAATCTTTTGAAAGTTAAAGGAAACTAAGACAATTTTTTTATACTTATGGAATAGTCACATGAACATTGAGTATAAACTCTACAGAAAGAAATATATTATAAAAAAAACTGGAAAAACATATCTGTATTTAAAGCGTTAATATCTAGTGATTCTTTTTTATAATATTCGTAAAACAATCATGTATATACAGTACTATTCGATATAGCATAGTCCTTATACAATTAATTAAATACTTCAAAAGGAAAATGCATAAAAAATTCAGCAACAGATGTTATTAAACTCAGATGTTAATAAAGTAAATATCTAAAAACTTAGATGTCATTATATATATATATATATATATATATATATATATATATATATATATATATATATGTGTGTGTGTGTGTGTGTGTGTGTGTGTGTGTGTGTGTGTGTGTGTGTGTGTAAAGGCACACATTTCTACATATCGATAACAATGGCTTTTTATATTAAAACATTATCTACACTGTCTCCAGATTTAGAAATACACATCCTTCATTTCTCTAGGAAGTTATTCTTTGCTTTTCCTTTTTAACTCATCTGTACAGGGAAAGCGTTTTAACTAAAGCCTCACTGAATTTATACTCAACGTTTAGTTTTCTAGCCGACAGTTTTTAAATTTTCTCACATTTCAAAGCCTGAAAAGTAGGAATTCGATTTAGATCTCTTGAATGTAACCAAAGGGATGTATCTCAAAGGGATTTTAATCAATAAACTATTTGAACTGTTTCACAGAATTTTAAAGAAATTCACAACTTGAATTTTTAAGCACACTAATTATAATTTATAATATATATTACTCATTTCTACATTGCATCGGCAGCGTTTATCTAAACAAAAATATCTGATAAAATCTCTAAAATATTTTCACGCGTTTTATCAGGCGTTTAAGTCTGTTCTTAACTACGGCAGACATAGCCGAGAGAAAATGTAATTTCGTAATCCTGAAATGAATAAAATTCTTAAACGGCAAGACCTCTGCATATATGTCATTGCTTGTTCATAAATTCAGCCAAAGTATGAATGTGTTAAACATTTTTTGGGGGGAAAATTCTTGCCTTAAAGAAGAGAGAAATTAGGGCGCAAAACAAATACTTCAAAAAATTTTAAAAGTTGCTTAAAACCGATAGTAAAATTTATTGCTGGGGGGGATTTTTAGACTAATATCTGAAAAATATCCCGTGAAGTGTCAGTTGAATTGACATGTCTCATAAATATATTGATATAAAAAAAAAGAAGTTAGGATTAGATAATACCAGGAAAAATAAATTTACGTTGAGAAGAACTCCAGGATCAGCCAACGTACAAGCGGAAAGTTTTAAATGTTTTTAATTCGTAAATTGTGCTTAAATTATTCTTTCTAATTAAATGTTATTATTTTAACCCTTTTTGGGGCAACAACCTGCACCGTTTGCAGGTGCAGATTTTTCCCCCGATTTTTTTAACCTAATGAATCTTGAAAAATTTTCCAATTAGTTGCAAAATGTTTTTACTTCTTTAAACTGATAACAGATGGCAGTGCAAGCCATATTTCTGATTATTTAACTGGAGTACATTGAATGCAAATAAAAAAAAGACTAGATTTAGGCGTTTGCACTGAGCAGACGGCGCCAAAGTTGTTTATTTTCTAAACATCTCATTATGATGTTAATAAAGTATGCTATAATACATTGTTTATACTGCTTAATTGTATACTTTTTGTATTTAAGAAGCATGATATATTTCATGAACTACGCTGCAAAAGCAATTTTCATGTGCATCTTAATTTGGAAATATCATACAAATTTCTCCCCAAAATGGTTGTATTTATATTACATCTGACCGGAGAACACAGTGAGTGCAACAATCGTGTTTATTCCATAAATTCACTTTTGTTTGAAAGAGTTATGAAGCATATAAGTCCTAGAACCTTAAATTATGTAAACAAAAACTTGAATCAAGTGCTTGGCATGGGAAAATAAATAAAAACTTACTTTTAAGAATTTCTTGTAGGTCGTGGTGCAAAAAGTGCTATATTTGTTGCTACCTTTTGAATATTGGTATTAACCTATCATGATGTTAATTGCTTCTCGTCTACGCATCAGTAATATGACCCTGTAACATAGAATTATATGATTGCATTTATAATCCTGCATGTTCAGTCTTCATAAAAGACTTACTATTTTTATTTTTATTTTTAAATATTTCATTATAATAAGTGTTTCATTTTGTTCATCATATTGTTTGTAATTTGCATTCTAACTGTAATTTGTATTCTTGTCAATGGATGACAACACTATGTAACTTTTTTTTTTACTTCAAGCTAAAATTTTTTTTTTATTCTGTTGTTGTTGCACATTCAATTCTGAGTAATGGCAAGAAAATGGCTAGAAATGTTTAATCTGTTGTGGTTTTTATTTTATTCTAAGCAATGTCATGTAAGAATTCAAAAATCGCTATGTTGGATGCGATTCCGTTTATTCTTTTTTTTTTTTGTTAAAGATTCTGTGCAGATTATTGTTCAATCTGTTGACATTTTGACTTCAATTATTCATTTTGTACAACCTAATTCCGAAGGGTTATTGAGTATGTCATGGATTCAACAGTTATGTGTCAAAATGAAGTCAATACTGGATGCATTTTAAGGATACATGCATGGAACTAAATTTTTTTAGTGTTGACCTATTATTCAAGTATTAATCAGATGATGTTAAAGGTAAGCCATTCCAGTATTACCTTTATTAAAAGACGTAAGAAGATTGATTAGTTGCTCTTAAACAAGAACATTAAATATTTTTGTTAATGGATTCTCATACAGTCCACTAAGATATAAAATTATATTAATAAAATAATTGACCCCACACTGCACGTGCATGTTCATGTCCCTATTGAGTGTTTACTTCTTCTCTCCCAGAAACAGTATCTTCTGTTTAGGGAATACATAGAAGTTATTTATTTTAAAACACGTCCGCTATTTATTTTTCAAGTTACAAAATATGAACTTATCTTAAATTCATATAAGCATGCTTATTGGTAATAGTTGAAGACAAATACCAAAGCATTGACTAATTTCCTAGATTATCAGAGCTAGAAAAATATTATCGAAAGATTTAAATTTAAATTTAATTTCTTTTCTGAAGGCTATCTAGGAAGAATGTGATTTGTTTACCATAATACATCATAATACAGACAATTTCTTTTTCATGTACTCTCGATTATTGCATTTTTTTCCTCCTATGTCTGCAGGAAATAATGATTCATTCCGAAACGTTATTGACAAGTGGGCTTCTTTAGTAAGAATGAATCGTTAATCTAAATCTATCGAAAGCTCTGAGTCGATTGTGTTTAATTGCATCAAAGCTGGTGTGATGACGCGTGGGCAGTCCGCTGTCCGAAACCAAAACATTGAAAATACTTTTCTCAACCTGCCGTTCACCTCAGATATTAGAATGCGCGTAGGAATCTTATTTAGACACCGTCATCCAACCCTGGTGTAGGGGGGACCTGCTCACTCACGAAGCCCACACGTTTTCGTCTGAAACGGGCGTCAGCAATAGACGGAGTGTAACTAAGTGGATTTTGACAGTTTTAGAAAAGTTGTTGTTTTGTAAAGGCACTTTCTCCATGATGTATGTTGCAGGGAGGTACTTTGATCTATTCTACTCTAAGTTAAAGATTCTACATTAGAAACATTACAACGTCTTTACCTAATGCATTTTTGCTACTACAAAATAGTTTTCCAAGGATGAGGAAAATCGCTTTCCAAGGTTCTTTGTAATCCAAAAGCGTTGCTTCATTTATACATTATTTTGCAACAAAAATAGTTCATCTTATTATTGGCTTTTAATTATAAGGTATCTAATTTCAAATTTCCTCGACAGTTAATCTGAATTGCAAATCGAAATCTTTTTATTCTTGTGTATGTTTTTATGTGCATGAATTTGAAATAGATTCTTATTAAATATAGTAATCCCAGATTACTTTCAGCAAAACCTTTAATTAAAAGAAATTCTTATCGTGAGATCTTTAACTCTATTCTTACCAAATTGAAAATTAATTTATAACCATATTGGTAAAATTTATCTATATTTTCATCTGGATCCCAAAAAGAAATTTAGGTATCAACTTTTCCGGTTGTAACGAGGACATCGTGACACGCTTTCTCATTTACCTAAAAACAAGACTCTGTGGGTTCGAATCCCACTGTAAGCCTGGATGCTTGTATCCATTCGGAATCGGCTTTAAAATGTAGGTCCTGATCTAGTTAGCTCTCGTAAGACAAAAAACATCCGTAAGGCTCTCCAATAAGCAACCACTAAAAATTAAATCACCCACTTCGAGACTCGAACTCCGGAACCTCTGTTTTCAGTGCAAACATATTTACCGCTTAAACCATCATATCTCGTCATATACTTTTCAGAACAGCCTTATGAGGCTTTTGTATCAAATGGGGTAAAACAAAAAGTTAAAATTGGTTATCAGTTCGTTTAATATGTCTGTTAGCAAGAAGTTTGATTTCTTTAGTGAAAACTTAAGGCTGCTGCGTACTAACCCTATTAGATTCGTTCACCTTAATTCTAAACTATGGATAAAATTTGTCAACTATTTACTGCTACATAAATGCTGATAATCAAATAAACATTGTAATTCCAGATATCCCGAACTTCTCTGCACCTTGCTACGTGATTCATATTATAAATTTCGTCCACCAAAGAACTATAGGAGCGTTTAAAACACCCTATACTAGATTTTCCCCCCGAATAATTTAAATTAAAAAATATTATTTGCATATTTTTTTAAACGAAAAATGATCCAAGTTGTAATATTTTTTCTCTATTACGGAGTACAATTTTTAAAAAAATTTTTAAATCCAAGTCGGCAATCCTTGGAAGAATTTTCTCCATAGGTTAACATTGAGATGAGCGAATCCAATAGGTTTAGTACACAGAAGCCTTAAAGAATTGTAGAGAAATTTTCAAAAATCACACAGATTTCACCAATATTTGATGAGTATCCATACGGTTTAGAAATATACTCACATACAAGCATATCAATTTAAAATAGGCGTACATGTATATTCAATTTATGAAAGATGTAGAAATAGCGTTTCTAAGCTTGATAAAATTGAAGAAATATGTATTTTTTATTTGTTTTTTTTAGTTGATATTTAGTTCAGGGAAATGGAACTTTGACCACTTATTAAAGCAGCCTAAATTCGTATCTTTAGCACATTATCACCTTTGCTTTTCTGCTTTACGCACCTAGCCGATGTTGACTCCATGAACATTGATATAAATAACATCTCATTTTGAAAAAAAAATCCATTTACAGGCTAGCCTTGAATTTTTTTAACTTGAATATTAATATTTTGAATTTACCTTGAATCTTTTTCTACTTGAATAATAATATTTTAATGTCTTAATACCCTGACTCGCTAGAAAAATAAAATAATAGTCTCACGTGAACAACTCCTACTGTTTCGTAAAACTCTGTGTAATAATAAATTGGTATCCAAAAAACAGATTCTTTGTTTTTATAGCAGTTCCTTTAAGTATGAAAAATACACTCCAAGAGGCTGAAAAGAAAAATCTTAGAAATGTTTATAATTGGTAATATCAGCAAGTTTTTTAAGCTAGCTTGAGAGCAAATGACTATATTTTTCCTAAACTAGGTAATAATTCAAATGTTAATCAAATTTCTTTTCTATATTGTTGACATTTACACCGATTGTTTGGATGTTTCGTGTCTTATCTCGCATCAACTGAAGGAGGGATTGAATGATTTCAAACACTTTTCAGGCCCACAGAGATCTCCCACATTTAGGGCGTCACCTATTTGTCATATAGTTACTTCAATTAACATCTTTACCATCGAGGGCATTAACCATTCTGTTAAACGATCATTCAAATAAAATGTGTCAGAAATAAGTTAGAAATACGTGCATTTTACATATATTCATATGGGTCCAGGTGGCTTTGTGGTACAGCGCGAGCTGAGGGTGCTCAGATCGAATCCCGGCGAAGCACCACTAAAATACCTCCGTTTGCATCATCCCTTCATAGGGGGTAATGCTGGTCCGTCTGTATGGTGCCCCCGTCATAAAATGTCCAGCAAAACTTCCTAGAATAACAGGCGAATGTCTAGCGACAAGTGCCTCTGCATTAAAAATTAATAAAAAGTAAAAAAACAGTTATTCGTATTAAAAAATGTCCATGGAAGCAATAATCCTTCCAAAATTCTTTCAACTTCTTGATAATTGAGCATGTGTAAAAGATAATAGTCCTTATGATATTATTAATTATTATTGTTATTCAATAACTATCCTTTCAAGATATAACAATTATTCATATTATTTTCCCGAAAAAATGTCCATGGAAGTAATAATCCTTCCAAAATTCCTTCAACTTACTTTCGACTTCTTGATAATTGAGTATGTGTAAAAGGTAATAGTCCTTATGGTATTAGTAATTATTATTATTATTCAACTAGCTGAAAACCCGTACTTCGCTACGGAGTACATTCAAATTTAATACAACGGTCAATGTATGCAATTCATGCCAAATATATATATATATATATATATATATATATATATATATATATATATATATATATATATATATATATATATATATATATATATATATATATATATATATTATGTGATAAATACGACGATCAATGTATAAAATTGATGTAAAAAAAAAAAAAATATATATATATATATATATTTATTTATTTATAAGAAAATCGTAAAGGATAATTTTATAGACAAAATAATGTAGAAGAAAATATTCAAATTAAATCTAATATAAAGAATACTAAATAATATAGTACAGTTAATAAAGTACAGTTTGTAGAACATTTCTTTTACTGTATTTTAATATTTTTTTGGATAATGTCCAATCGTCTGCCACATTAGCATAGAAAAAAAATATTTTTTGTTTATTTAGTTGTTATGCACGTGACGATAAATTTATTTAAAGTACCAGAAAAAGAAATCACGTGATCAGCATTTAATAAATTAAATTCTAAAAATTAATCTTTAAAAATTCACCAAAAATCAGGAAATAGAGGTAAATATTCGAAAAAGATTTCATTTTAAAGAAATTTTTATGATCTTTCTCGTGATATAAATTTTATAACCCTCAGATTATTATTTTAAATGCAAACTTTAAAAAAACTTTCTAAAACAGCTTAAAAATTTGATTTTAAAAAATCTAAGAATTTTTCAAAAATCTTTCTTAGTGCACCCCTACACTATAAGAAGAATCGCCATGCAAAAATTTCAGCCCTTTAGGTCCAGCGGTTTGGTCTGTGCGTTGTATGTCAGTCAGTGAATGAGTCAGTTACGGAACTGTTTTATATATATAGACTAGCTGAAAACCCGCACTTCGCTACGGAGTACATTCAAATTAAATACAACGGTCAATGTATGCAATTAATGCCAATATATATATATATATATATATATATATATATATATATATATTTATAATAAATACGACGATCAATATATACAATTGATGTACAAAAATATATATATATATATATTTATAAAAAAATCGTAAGGGATATTTTTATCGACAAAATAATGTCCAATCGTCTGCCGCATTAGCAAGAAAATCAGCACGGGATCAGCATTTAATAAATTAAATTCTAAAAATTAATCTTTAAAAATTCACCAAAAATCAGAAAATGAAGTAAAGATTCGAAAAAGATCTCATTTCGAAGGAAATTTTTATGATCTTTCTCGTGGTATAAATTTTATAACGCTCAATTCATTATTTTAAATGCAAACTTAAAAAAAGTTTCTAAAACAGCTTAAAAATTTAATTTAAAAAACCTAAGAAGAATTTTTCAAAAATCTTTCTTAGTGCACCCCTACACAATAAGGAGAATCCCCATGCAGAATTTCAGCCCTTTAGGTCCAGCGGTTTGGTCTGTGCGTTGTATGTCAGTCAGTGAATGAGTCAGTTACGGAACTGTTTTATATATATAGATAACTATCCTTTCAAGATCTAACAATTATTCCTATTATTTCCCGAAAAAATGTCCATGGAAGCAATAATCCTTCCAAAATTCCTACAACTTACTTTCGACTTCTTGATAATTGAGCATGTGTAAAAGGTAATAATCCTTATAGTATTAGTAATTATTATTATTATTCAGTAACTATCCTTCGAAGATGTAACGATTCTTCCATTTCCAGTTCTGCTATTTCATCTCTCTCTACTATTGCAGCATAAACATTAGATGAGATATTGCAATATTAAGTGATTTCACTCAGCTCAAAATCGAATGAAGTGTACATTTCTACCACTTCGCTTATGTGATTGGTTTTTTTTAATATTAGTTTTAATATTAGTTAAAACGGAAACTGTTACCATTATTTTGAAAAGAAAAGACAAAACCTTTGTGCTCGAGGAATAAACAGGAAATGCAACGTAAATAAAGCTTAAATAGCAGTAAGGTGCAATTTTGCATACGGCCGTTTCGAAGCTGCAAAGGAGCTTCTTCATCAGTGCGAAGAACTTAGTGGCAACTCAAAAAGCCGAAAACTAGGCGACTAGACACGTGCGCATGCACTCGAAACGGCAGTATGCAAAATTGCACCTTACTGCTATTTGTGCTTTATTTACGTTGGATTTCCTGTTTATGTTACCATTATTATTACTTACTAAAAACTCATCTCTAGGTGTGGTTTTGAAATTCATTTCCAATCTCTGCGTTACTCGAGTTCTGGCACTGGGCTTTTCGATCAGAAACTTTTACCATAAAGTGTTTTCACTACACCGTGTGGGTTTCGAAGCAAACATTTCGCAATTTGTGTTTAAAACGGTGCAGCTCTGACCTTCATCGTGCTGTGGTAAAAGCAAGGAGTGACAAAAAATGTACGAAGGGCGACCTTCATCCGAACGGTACAGTCTCCCACACACACCTATGAAAGCGTTTCCCAATTTTGTGGTGAAAGTGTTTGCACGGCAAGTGCGCCATCGCATCTTCTTTGCCCTTGGCGTCGAACCATATTAGGTGTTGAGGACCTCCCAGGCCAATTTCACTTGCCATGGCTTCAAGGATTTTGTACTCAAATATGGCTAAATATGTTCGAAATCGGTCCTTTTGGCGATTTGTGGACTGGGTATATAGATAAACCCCGAGATTTTCATAATCGTTTCGTAAATCTGGTTTTTAAATACGTTTTCTGTGGAAGAAATGTTGCATAAAATAACTTTCGCTTTTGTATGCTTGTTTTTTTGTTTCGTCTATCAGAATTATAACTTTTGCGCATAGTGAAAAAGTTTGTGATAGGGTTGTAGACAATGGCGTCTCCAAGGGGGGGGGAGTAGATGCAATCCCTCCCCCCCTGCAAAAAAATCCCGGCGAATTTTTTTTTTTGGGGGGGCTATTTTTTTTCATAGCCTAAAATTATATAATCGTAGACCTAACACTAAATGAGTTTAAATTTAAAATGAGAAGATGCTTATTTCTGATATATAAATATAAATAAATAAATATATATATATATATATATATATATATATATATATAACCCTAAGAGTCGACGTTGCCTCCGCCCCCCCCCCAAAAAAAAAAAAAAACAACTCTGGACTGGAGCCGCCCCTGTTTGTAGAATCAAATTGGATTTTTGAATAGAAAAATGCTTTTCAGTTATCATTAATTTAGAAAATACATGAATACATCCGGATGTATTCATGTATTTTCAAAATTAATGATACAGGGAATATAGGAATTGGCCAATTCCTATATTCCCTGGATGCTTTTTGCATGCCTTGGCTTATTGTGTAGGCGTTATCTTTTTCTTCATAATTTTCTTTAGACATTTTAATAGAGCCTATTTTACTGTTAATTATACTGATTTATTAAAGTTTTCGTCGTTCCCACGAATAAGATTTTTTAAATAGCCGTGTGTTTTTTAATAGTCGTGCCTAATATAGATACAAAGGGGCAATTAGTGAATGGAAGTCAAGCACAATATTTAGAGAGGAAGTGATAATAGTTAAGTTATAACAGCTTAAAATACAAACAGAATGCGTTGCATCTGCACCCAAATAAAGAACATACTGGAACCCCCCATGCAATACAAGAGAGTCTTGCGAATTTTTAAGTGTAAGAATTTTCAAGTGGTCTTTAATTGAGATAACAGGAGACAGTCAAAATGGAAGTAAAAATTTTGATAAACTTATGAAAATCAATAAAATTTTGTATTAAAAAGGGGAACTAATTTACTGGCGAAAATATTTTCCAAACAGGAGTTTTGCTATGTACTAATTTGTTCCCCTCTTCTTTTCCGATTAAACTTGGATAATGTGTCATGTTTAATAATCTCTGTGTGAATGTATATATTTGAGTGATAAAAAGTAATTAGGACGTTAAAATTCTCATCTGATAATTTTTCCAAAGAAAAAAGTTTCTGTTTTTGAATGCTATTTTTAATAAAACTTACGAGTCAAAGGAGACTAACATTTTTCTGTAAACTTGAATGCTATAACACATCCCACACGCATTTTTCTATGAGCTTAATGAAAACCTAACTCTTACAAACATTTTTAAGTAAAAACATAATATGATATAAGGAAAAATCCCGCTGCTAGCAACTTTTTATAGAAAAAGCAGAATGTGCTTAATGGTTCCATAAAAACACTCCGAAAAAAATTTTTGGTCCATTATTGATTGTTTAAATTAATATATTTCTCTTTGTTATAACAAGAAAGTTGTATAGGTTTTTCCATCTTTGGAATCTAACCTTGTTCCTTTCACTAGTTCTTTGTTTCGTGTAACACAAATTCACATAAAACGGAATTTCTTAATAACAAGTAACCCTCGCATAGCACAGTCGTAACGACTGTGCTATGCGAGGGTTACTTGTGCCTTCGGATTAAAATTTCGTTTGTTCTGAGGAATATGCGAAAACCTTATTATTCTTCTTATATATATTTCTATAAAATGACACGTGTTTTTCAATCAGCTTTTGCATGGGCAATGTGCATACTTATAAATGTAAAGGTACAGATCAGAGGAAGTTAAAGGAAGAGGAGAACATCTGCAAAGTACTAGCACTACAATCCTTATTGATCATTTTAAGGATTTCCCATTTTACAATCCACAATGATTTTCTATAAATTCTTTACCAAAGTTTAAATTTTATCATAGCTAATTTGATTAAAATTTATATTTTTATTATGATCCTTATTATTATCATGATTTAAATCCATAATGATTTTCTTTAATTAAATTTAGTAGCATTTTATAACATTTTGAAGTGTATTTTAATAAACAGTTGAACGCTCTGTATTTAATTCATACATGTTTTAAAAGAAAACGTGGATAAAAATAGCTCTATAAAGTAGGACCTTCATAACTCGTTACATATTCGTATAAAAGAAAACAGACTTTCCAGCATTATATATCATAGCAATATTAAAGATTAAACCTATCCCCCGGATCTAGACCGGATATGGTTACGTTGAATCCGTAGACGGGAAATTCCCTCTATGAAGTCAGAGAGGATGGGAAAAGGTACGATCCTCCAGATGTCACTCATGGGGGTGCTCGGTCAAAATTGAGGTGGCATCTAGCTAAGACAGACTCCGGCCATTGTGGTCCTATATAAACTGGAGCCGCACACTTTAGTCCAATGCCTAATGAACCTGGTCTGGAACTTCCAGCCAAGGGGGCATTAGAAACAACAACAACAACAAACCTAGTATCCAGTACAAAAAAAAAATCTCCAATACGCTTTCCAAAAAAAATTTGGAAACATCGGACAAGGGTGCCGGAACTCAAAGTACTGACAGTGCTTTACCTGATATGGTATAGGGACTGTTTCTGTTTCGAAGAACTGCAGAATATATAACTGTTGCACAACATTTTACATTTGTTAAATTTTATCAGCTGCACTTACCAACCAATTCATCTTTTATCATTTTAGATATTTGGAGATCTGGGTATAAAGATTGTTATGCACTACCTTTCGGTTGACGTCAGATTCATATGATAGCTTAAATGCCTGCTCACACGTATAAACTGAAGCGCAGAGCGTATACATTTCTTCCTGCATTACTAAACAAAAGCCAAAGAATTTTTATCCATTTATTCATACTTATTCCACAAGCTGAGAGAATGTGTAGAGGGTTTTGTTTAGGAGATGAGATTCCTTTTCTTAGACCGAATGGTCTAGTGGTTAGGACATTGAGTTCAGAGGTCGTGGATTTGATTCCCACTCACGGCAGATGGTCATACAGACGGACATACATGTAATATACCCATTACATCACGTCCTTCAATTATAACCTGAAAGAGAAGACTAGCTCATATATACATGGCTGGAGCTAGACTCAGCCTGAAAGGAATAAACATTAAATTTGGAAACAGTCGAGCCGAATCGTTTATTAGAGCGACAAAAGTACATCCGTTCATTTCAGAAGAACGGCTCGGAATAATATCACCTTTCAACATTTAACGCGAGAGGGCAAGAGGTACATGTGACTATTATTTGTAGGGTCAGCAGATTATGGGGCTCGCGAAGCTAACCCACTCTTGAATTGGGACATATACGTGTAGAAATGCAAAGGCATGCGATTTATGGGAAGTTCTGTGGCTATGGGTTTTAAAGTGATCAATTAATATTACTGGGGATTGGATTTAGGAAAGGGAATTTGATGCTAGAATGGAGGCCATAATATTTAAGATATTACAAATATATGTGTATATATATATATATATATATATATATATATATATATATATAGAGAGAGAGAGAGAGAGAGAGAGAGAGAGAGATAATAACAATGATAAATAAGTTTTTATGCGAGGCCATTACCCTGTGTTATTGGACTAAAAAGTTTCCGTCTGAAGAAAGGGGTAAAAAAATTATGAAGGAATGATATTCAGAAAATGATATGCCTTCTCCGACGGGATTGTCTTGTGGTTAGGAGACTGGCCTTCAAAGTTCAAAGATGATGGATTCGAGTCCCACTAGTGAAAAACAGTCGTTATGAATATGATAAAGTACCTTCAAATCCAGAATAAGGGAAAGTTGCTTTCCATTGCATCTTTCCATTCTAAGAAACACTGTAGCAAATATTTTCTGATGACCATCCAAGCTATACCAAGAATCTTAAGTATTGATTATCAGATAAAATCATGCTTTTCCAGTTCCTTTTTGACCATGATACCTGTTTTTCGACACTTATTAATAGTTCTAACTTTTATTTCTTCAGCAGGGGTTCTACTGTTTGCATAGTGGGTATGTTAAGCACTTCTGCAAAAGAAGTAACGATCATTTTTAACGCTTTAAGTCTTATATTGTTGTCTCATATGTTAGGTGAATAAGACATTACCCTACGGTTAGAAAGTACAAGTCTACCTAAGTTGAGACTTTTATCATGCTTTGTATTTTCTGTTTTATAAGTTCTAGTAGTTTCTCCCTATTTTTTCTACATTCTCTGTAGTTTTTACTAATTTGCAGTCACTTTTTAGTACAAATGGGCAATTCAAATGTTTTCATTACTACGCATACCAAAAAGTTTGAAAAACGATGTATAATTGCAAACAATTAGACCGCTGGTTCCCAACCTGTGAATATCAGTCCCCAAGAGGACTGAAAAGTGCTTTTCATTCAAGTTCTTATATATACATATATTTGTAAAACTAGAATGAAAAAGTAAGACAGAAGATCTTCAAGAAGCCCTTCTAATCTTTCTCGTGTTTAATGCTCCTGTTGTTCCATTTTCCCTGATGAGATATTCTTAATTGCCTTAAATAATTCTTATTAATTTTAAAAAATAAAAGAATAAAAATTTTAGTTTCATTACTTAGAAAATTTGAATTTAGAAATTAATTTCCCCCTATAATGTAAAACTATACGTGCACTCGGATGTTGTTGCCTCCATGTATGTATGCATGTACATGAACGCAACACGCATATTAATATAAGGATTAAACAAAATCGAAGAAAAAAAGAAATTTTTTAAAAAGCACAATTTTTTGCGTTTAGCTTCATTACTGCTTTCCCGCCCTGAATAAGAAAAAGGGGGACTTTCCCTTCTCATTTATGGCCCAATTACTCTCCTTTAAAATTCAAATTTAAGCATCATAAAAAGCATGCATTTGGCCAGATATAATCATATGAATTATATGATTGACTTTAGAGCTTGCTCTTCCCCTTATCACGATTATACTTTTTGAAATCTATTTCATTCTTGAGTATTGTGATGGCGACATTTATTTTTGCCGCACTGTCTTGCATCTTCCTTGCACATAATTCAATCTGCAAATAAGTTTTAAAAACATTTCAGTGAGGTGCGTTTAAGTATATGCACACTTTTTCCTTAAAAAAAAACAAGAATTACGTGCAGTGCGGGGAACTTAAAAATATAAAGATCTAAAAATAGGGTGGGTGTCCCAAGTATCTCCCCTGTGCTTAATATCGCCTACTCGTGTTTCCAAAGTATGATTCGCACTATGTATGAGAAAATGTAGTAACTTCATAGTTCTGGGTTTGTACTAACAGCGGCGATAGCGACAACGCTCTTATCACTGACAACAGAAACTATATGGCGGCAGAAGTTGTTTTGGCTGTTGTCTTCGTAAATTTTGGCTCCAAAGAATCAGAATCCAGTGAATGACCAGGTAGGTGCATCCAAATTCTAATTTTGCTTATACCATTTGAAAGTGCATTAATAGAGACTTTGCTAGCAACGCCTTTTAACAGGTGCTCCTAATTTCGCCTGGTAGGTGGTAAGAGGAACAGAGGTAGGCGATATTAGGAACCGCTCTGGAGTTCACAGGAAATTTCAATTTTTCCAATTTAGCTACATAACTTAAACTGGCACTGGTTTTGAAGCTGGTTGATCTCAGGATACCAAAGGAAATAGTTCTTAGGGATGTTGTTTGAGTTTCCAGCCTAATGAGAAACTAAAAAAGGGAGGAAATATCAAAAAAAATTTAGAGTAGGTGATATGTGGGACACCTACCCTATAATAATTTACTTGAGTGTCGAATGAAATGAATGAAGTTTAATCAAAATGAATTGGGAATTTTTGGAACGAAGTTCTTTTACGCGGCTTGCAGTAGAGTGAAATGGCAAAAATCGTCATGCCCCCTCCATAAGACTTTTTTTTCAAGGACTCCGTGGCTGAATGGTTATCGCATTGGACTGCAGAGCGAGAGGTCCCTGGTTCAAATCCCTGCACAAGCGCTGCGGGCTATTTCATCTTTAATTTAATTTCCTTTGTTCTGTTAATTCTTGAAGTTTCAAGAATATTCTTTAGTTTACTATTCACACGGGATTTATATTATGTCATTATTGCAATTTTTAATGGAAAGTTGAGAAACGGAAACTGCAGTAAGTGTAAATAATGCAAACTTAGAAAAGTAAGTTAATAAAACATGTAACTTAATACAAGTATTCAATGTTTATATTCATTTAATATACATGTGATTCGAGTGTTTACTATTTACAGGCATTACAGAGAAATAATAATGAAATCATATGCTCAGCGTCTAAAACAGTATCGAAAGAGAAAAAAATCCAAAATCAACTTCAGAGTGCGAAAAAAATACCAAAAACAAACGCTCAATGTGAACAACAATTCCGGCAGAATCAAAAAGAAAAAGTACAGCAAAATGAAACATTGAATCTTGCTAGGTATGATATATATATATATATATATATATATATATATATATATATATATATATATATATATATATATCTTTCGCATGAGAATAAGAAACAATTTTATTTTTTATTTTTCTATTTTTTTTGTTATTGTTTTAATTCACGCGGGATTTATATTGTGTCATTATTGCAATTTTATAATGGAAAGTTGAGAAACAGAAACTGCAGTTGTATGTGTGTGTGTTCGTGCGAGTATCGAGATTCGATCAGAAAGCATTGTGCGCGGTCAGCTGTATAACCTCAATTATAAACACGTGTAAATATTATTTAAACTTATTTTTTGTTTGTTATTGTTTTAATTCGCACGGGATTTATATTGTGTCATTAATTTATTTTTGTTGGTGATTAAATAATAAAATTAATCCGACTAAAAATTATGCTAGGTAACATCTAAATCAAAATAATTAATTTATATATTAAAATTTTTAATTTTAATAAAATAGAGAGAGAGAGAGTGTTAATTAGTTGGTTGGTTGAATAAAAACGGGCTGCGCTTTGTAGAGTGACAAAAATACACTAATATAATCAATAGAAATCTACATATCAAATCACGTTTAGAGTTGAGAAAATAACGTAAGGAACTTCGTACCTGACGGGGGTCCTCCGACCTCACAATTTTTTTTTATTTATTCATTTACAATCACATTTCATATATATTTATCTATACAAAAACTTTTTTAATACCCTTACCTTGCAACCGAAAGCTGAGTGACGCGGCAGAATTTATATAAGTGGATAGCATTTTTCATACAAACTACGATTTTAAACTACGGCCAGTAAGGGGGTTATATATATATATATATATATATATGTGTGTGTGTGTGTGTGTGTGTGTATGTATGTATGTATGTCTATACGTATATATGTATGCATATGTATGCATGTATATATACAGGTCTAGATTTGAGTTGGAACGCGCCGGAGCAGCGTTCCGGTACCTCTCTTTAGGTACCTCTCTTTATCAATAATTTGGAATCCCCCCCCCCACACACACACACCCCGGAAGGTTACCGTCCCGGCACCTCTATTTTTAGAAATCTAGCACTGTATATATATATGCATGTATGTATGTATATATGTATGCATATGTATGTATGTATATGTATATACATATATATATATATATATATATATATATATATATATATATATATATATATATATATATATATATATTCATTCTTGGGCCCGTATTCTTGGGATACATGCTCTCCCACCCCGTAAGGAAATGGTTAAGGCTCATCAAAATGGAAAAAAAAAAGGCATTTACGACATTCACTTTTCTTCTTTCCTAAAATCGTGGGCTTTCTTGTAATTTAAAGATAATTTAAAACAGACTAATGTGAGGAATAATATTATCATATTTTTATTTATATGTCCATAACTTCACCTCAACCCCCTAATGGCACGTCATTGGAGAAAGGAGACATTTAATCATTAGTCTGTCTAATGGAAAAGTTTGGCAATAACTATTATCGGCCGGATCAAAAGTTCTTTTCTCCTCCTAACCCAGACGAAAGCTAAATTTTTATTTTTGACCCACGGCGTTAAAAAGGGATTTAAAGCAGATCCAGCCCAATTAACATTCACCCTGGTGTAATGAGATGAGAAGCCGGATTTTCCTATGTCGGTAGCAGACTGAATAGATTCCATTAATGCTCGAGACTTGAGGTCTCATTATAAATACAAGAATTTATGTGCGTGCTTCTCTAATTTTTAATTTATTTTTGCTCCAAAATTTTTCTCTATTTCATAAGAAGAATGCCCATGAAAAATTTTCTTTAAAATCTCCGCCTGAAGGCCTGCTTTCTCCCCGTCTTGCGAACACTGATTCTCTTTCTAAGACACCTGTTTGATTCCAGCGAAAAGACATTAAGAAGAAAGTTCACTCTCTCTTCGACCAATGAAAGCGCTCCTCTCCAGTCGACGTCAGATTTACCTAACAATGGCGGACACACCAACGCCATCTGGTTGCCAGGTGAGACGAAAGGAAGTCTAACTTTTTCAGAGTTGATTCTGTTTTCGATCGAGGAGCACATTTCGTACCCATCGAAATTTTAGTGAACATGTTTCAGTGGAATATACAACGACGTACTTCGTACTGACAGTTTGCCCACAACATGGGATCTACGTGATAGATCGTGGAATCGGTGTTCTTGATTTAAATCCCCGGGGTGTTTTATTTTTGGATTGCTATTAGCTTCACAAATAATTATGGAACTGACCAGGTATTGCTGTGTTGGCCTACTTCTTCTACTGAGACTAGTTTCGGTAAGTGGAATTGTTTTGATTGTTTATTTTTATCTTGACCACTCGAAAGGAAAAAGAAAACATTACCTAACCTTCGAACTATCATTATTTTCGGCACATGCCTTAATATATGTCCCAAAACATAATTTGCGGAGCATGACATGTGATTACAGCTGAGATAGGAGATTATCGAACGTGGTGGCCCGTGTCATGAACTTGTGTTCAACTCTCCGATCACACCTCTATAAGTACTCAAGTTTGCGGTTTTCGGAAACGTATCAATGAGTAATCTGTATAATTATCTACCTTAACATACTAGCCTTTGATTAAAATCCAACAACATGTTTATTTCGGACTTTAAATAAGCGCTGAAATATTTGTTATTGGGTGTAAAATCCTGTTTCGTACTTTTCATTCATCTCAAACCTAAGGAACTTTAATGCTAATGCCCACTGATAGGGGTGAAAAAAGTTCAAAAAGATCTTTTTATATTTTCTCAATCATATGAAATTCCCTTAAATGTGCGATCAATGGTGAGACCTAAAAAATATCAACATTGGAGCACTATTAGGATACGTACTCAAAATAGCGAAATTATAGTGTGTGTATGTGTATGTATGTATGTATGTATATATATATATATATATATATATATATATATATATATATATATATATATATATATATATATATATATATGTATATATATATGTGTGTGTGTGTGTGTGTGTGTGTGTATATATATATGTATGTATATATATATATATATATATATATATATATATATATATATATATATATGCATATATATATATGTATATATATATATATATATGTATATATATATATGTGTGTGTGTGTGTGTATATATATATATATACAGGGCTAGATTTGAGGCGGAACGCGCCGGAACGGCGTTCCGGTACCTCTCTTTATCAATAATTTGGAATACTACCCCCACACATCCCGGAAGGTTACCGTTCCGGCACCTCTATTTCTAGAAATCTAGCACTGTGTGTATGTATATATATATATATATATATATATATATATATATATATATATATATATACATATGTGTGTACACATATATAAATACATATTTTATACCATGTGATTACGAGAGAGAATCAATATTAAACTGTTTTTACTTGGTAATCTCAGGTTTTCCTTCATGTTTCAGTTTTCAGTTTCGAATTTTATATATTTTTCTTCGAAAATTATTGGAATTTTACAACTCTTTTTTATTTTTAAAGTCTAGCCTTGTACTTTAAATAAATAAATGTATATATATATATATATATTATGTATATATATATATATATATATATATATATATATATATATATATATATATATATATATATATATAGATAGATAGATAGATAGATAGATAGATATAGATATAGATATAGATAGATAGATAGATAGATAGATAGATAGATAAAGAGTGTTGGGGAGAGACAACTGTCCCCTCCTCCCACACACACGCAACAATAACAACGCAACAGTAACAATTACCATGGCAATGCTAGCTTGAAATCCCATTATCCCTGTAAATAGTTAGCTAATATCAGAATATTGCAAATTTCCTTTCTGCAGTTATTATATTGCCATTAAAACTTGGGAGATTTCCAATCTAAAAGATAATAATTTGCAAAATTTAATTTTTAGTGACGGCATAGCTGAAAAGGAAATTATTATAATTTTGCACTTTAAATCTAATGCTGTAACACAAAAAGATAACATTTTCATATCACACATCTCAAGCTTTAAAAGTATTCTGTTACCTTTTTAAAAGAAAATTGTATTTGCCCATTCTATGCAAAACGAATGAAAATGCATTTACCATTTTCACTTTTCCAACCACGTTCTTTGGATCAAGAAATAACTTGGTCCTAAGAAGGTCCTTATTTCAAATAGAAGTAACTATTTGAAATAACATTTTCTAATAGTTTATTTTATGCAAAAATTTATGTTTTTTTATATATAATTATATATAAAATATTATTTATATTAATAATAATAATACAGAAATTACTGGTGAAGTAACTGACAATGACTAAGACTTTTAAAATAGATTTTAAAATTCAATGCTTTTTTCCCTCTTAAATTTTTTAAAGGAAAATTTTATTTTACGATTCTAATTTCAGACCTAATTCCTCCATCTCTCCCATTGTATTTTAAAATGAACAATTGTTGATGTAAATGGCATCAAATTAAAAAAATTCGCTGAAAGTCAGAAAGGTTTAATATGGAGAAGTACTATGTCCCTTGTTTGATAAACTACATAATTTTTTAGCAAATGCATAAACAAAAGTTTCTTATTTTAATGCTAAAATTATGTTTATATATATATATATATATATATATATATGTATGTATGTATAATATGTATATATATGTATGTATGTATGTATGCATATGGGAATCATGTCGATTTTAGAAGTTAAAAAGCTTTAAAAGTAAAACTTTAAAAAAATTTTTGCCAAAATTCATTAAGCAAATAAATTACATATAGCTGTGTTTAATGCATTGTCATATACGGAATTAAAAATTGACGTATGGGAATTAATATATAAATAGATAATTGATACTTTATTAATATTTCACTGGTATTTCATTTTGTTTCTTCAAATATAAACACATGTATATAAAGCCATCAGCTCCAATGCTTCTCTGTTAAAGTACTGCATTAATTGAGAAGCAGATATGACCCTTTCTTTGCAAATATAAAACCAGACACATTAAAACTCTAATTTTTTTTATATTTAAGCCTAAGACTGGAAAGTGTATTATTATCGTTTTAAAATTCTACCCGTAATAGTTTTATTCATAAATTTTGTTGATTTCATTCATTTTTTCAAATGGAAGTGTTCCAGTACACTAGCTTTGAACTAGGAAGGATGTAAGCAGAATGTATGAACACTCGCTAAACCTCTATAAGTTTAAAACTATGCGATGGGACAAGAGATAAAATTGCTTACGAATCAACTTAGGCATTCTATCCTTGATGATTTATCTTACTCTTCTATATTTTGCTCTGACAACGCTTAAAGTGATGTCATGATATTATTATGAAACATGATGCCATCTTTTCCCATCAAGATATCATTAACCTATGTTAATTAATGTTATAACATCATCCGCAACACCCTAATTCCATCAATATACGTATAAATGAATCTCATTTAGTTAATAGCTATATAATAACATGGTCCATTACTACTAGTTACATGCAACATTATCAGTTAAAATATTCGTAGAATATATTTTTTTATTGAACCATAGTTCGAGATAAGTGTCTCTGTATCTACATTAAAATCCTATTTTGCTTTCACAATTTAAAAGCAGTAAAAAAATGGACGAAAAATGGATAATTTTTTATTTAAAATTGCTTTACGTTGACCTGTTTCTGTCGAGTTACGTTAAACCGTTACTGTCAAGTGTTTAGGACCTGTAATTGGAATTTCACATAGCATAAGCAAAAGTCGATTGTCTTTGGACATAATATAGACACGTTATATTCGCCTCTTGTGATATGTCCTTAACGTTTTCAGTTCACCGTAGTTTCTTCGCTTTTAATAGAAACTATAAATAAAAATTTCTCTCTCGTTCACTAATTTTCCAGTGAATTTTAGAAAGATGTTTACATTTATTGTTTCATATGTAGTGTTTTAGCCTCGATATCTCTGCCCCGCACCTTTTCTAACATTTTAATGTCCCCGAAAAATAATTTGATTTCAGTAGGAATATAACCCGAAAACATTCCCCAAACGACAAATGAATAGCAATAGTGCTAGAACATGTTATTATCCTTCTGAATGAAACTCATAAACATTATCATCTCGAGTAGAAATAATTTATTTAATTCACCGATCGCCACTATAAATTCATAATCTCCGCCTCGATTAACCTTAAAATATATTAACCAAATTAAAGATCTTCCGCTTGCTGGGTGGATATGTTAATACGAACACTACCAAATCAGTGACATGATTACTTAAAATACACCTCATAACATCTTAAGAGTGGGCTGTATTATACAAAAGTAGTCAAATGAATAATTACTTAAATAACAAACAAATCAGCTATATAGTTTTCTAAAAATTCTTATGGAAGCTTTCTCAGAGATTTATTTATATATTATTAATATTTTTGTAATGTTGTCCTTTTGAGTATGTAACATTGAAAACTATTGTCAAAAATGCACTAGAGACTATACGTAAGCATAATGTTTCTAGCATATGAAAATCACATGAAACCTGTTGTACTCAAATATTTATTAAAAAAGTTGGCTATCTCAAGGATTCAAGGTGTCTTTTATTCATTTTAATCAGAGTAAAATTCACTTTTAAAATCAACTTCCCTAGTGGTCGCAGAATCAAATTCTGTGCAATTAACTGAGTGGTTATTTGATATTTATAGTGTATTGTTTTGCCCCGAGCAAAAGTCAGATTACAGCCGAATCTCGTTATATCGAACACAGTATATAACGGACGGAAATTTTGGTCCCGCCGATTTCCTGTTGTACGTAATTTAATTTGTATTATGTCAGTTTAATGTAATCGATTTTAGTCATTAATGATCATTTTTAATAGATTTTAATACATTTTTAATACATTTTGTGAACTCTAACATTTTTCTTAACGGTTCGGATATAGCGAGCCACAGGATAAAGCGAACAAAACCTTTGGTCCCTTGAAATTAGTTATAACGGGGTTAAACTGTAATAACCATTACAATGGCAGAGTATGTCAGTTAATAAAACTGAATTATTCCGACCGTGCTTAACTCCCTACATTAATAATTAAAACATAAAACATTTTTATCATGTGATAATAATCTTAAATAAATTTTTGACGAAAAAATCAGAATTTCGTAAGTTAAATAAGCTTTGAAAAAAATATAAACGTTACTCGGTGTTAATGCCTAAATTGAAACACTCTCCTTCCAAACGCCTATACACCTCTAGGAAGTATTGAATAATTCAGCGAGGTGAAAATTGCTCTATTACGGAAGGAAAAATTACTTTTACCCCTCAATTGCCGTTCTGTCATTAGAAAGGAATGTTCTTTTGTTGCATGTGGGTCTTTTGTATACATGTCACTCATTTCTTTGAGTCTATGTAATTTTTCAATCGGTAGAGCTGGTGTATAATCATAAAAATTTTGCCTGATAAGTAGTTGATGACTCCCTATAACTGTTGGAAAGCAACACGGAAAAAATTATTAGAAAGGGGATGATTTACTGATTACATAACATACATATCTTTTATACGTTTAATTGAGGAGAAAGCCAATATCAGGTTGCAACTTTCTGCAATGCAATTTGTGAGAAGCTATATTTTAATCGAACCTCACACACACACACACACACACACACACACACATATATATATATATATATATATATTAATTTATGACCACATAGACTTATAACTATGTATTGTACTGTTTGAAAATCTCTTACCCGAGAAATATTGGTGTTTTTAACGGTGTTTAAAATTTGCGACAGCGTTTAAACTACAGCTGCCTCACAAAACTCATAGTTTTAATCCAGGAAGGATAAGTATTCGGAAATTACAACGACCACGGCTTACGCCTGTACGCCATGTTCAAACTGTCGACCGGTCGCTACGTAGCAATACCTGTATACGCAGCCGAGGGTTAATTTCCCAAGTTCGTTGACATTTTTCATTATTGTTGGGCCATGAGCGCCGGATGGGCAGTACAGATCTGCCAACCAAATAGGCAACCCCGGGCTTTTTCAGTACCTTTTAGCAGTCCTGTAAT